>JASJUZ010000167.1:0-512800 GCA_037159825.1 Tupiocoris notatus | reverse complement strand
CCTTTGACTCCTGTCAATTTTTTCCAGGTAAGGTTTGGCAAACGATCTGATGAATTTCACATGACTTTGGATTCATCGTCTTCTATTGATCGACTTCAAAGTCTAGATGCCCTGGCCAGGATCCTCGCGCGTAAAGCTCGCTATAATTTACCGCCCGCATCGTAATTAAAAAAATATACATTCTCATCTGTAATTTCCAATTTTAACTCAATTGTGTTATGAACCTGGCACCTTTGTATTTATTTGAATTATAATAATTGTTTGCTGCGAATCTATAATAGCGGACATTGTTTGTAAAAAATCCTTATTTTTGAAATGATCATTTATTTCCAACCACTGCGGCTAAGTTGGTGCAATACGTTCGAAGCCGAATAGAAATATTCTTTCTGAATATTTTGGAGAACAGCGTTTTAAAATTACAAAAAGAAAGAGCAGAAGCATACAATTTAGTTTATGGGCGTTTTCGATCACGCATCACTACAAATTTTGATTCAGCTCGCCAATAATTTATAAAACCATAGAGTAATTTTTTCCAGATATTTTTTTCTAGTGATGCTACCTACTAGGTGTACTGAGTACTTGAGACCTATAGCAACGCCATCGCTCTGGACAGAAACTCCCCGTCTTTTGTTTTTCCATCTGTTAAAAAAATGGCTCGAATAAAATAAAACTTGACTGAAATTACGTGATAGAATGTACACAGGTTCGGAGGAAAGGAGCATTAAATTATTTCACAGTGTTTCATATTTATTTTGACGAACGAAAATAGTGAGCTGGATAACCTGCTGTTCATTAAAAATATGCAATTTTGACTATATATAATGACTAGGTGTCTAATTCGAAAGAAAAATAATTTAATATCAATAAATTCAATTCTACCCTAGCGCAGGATTTCAAATAGTTGAATAATTCTTACGACGGATTTGTGTTTTCAATTCTCGTTTTGATTCCTCCTCATGGCGTACAATTCGCCCAAGAAGAAGCTAACGGAAAATAATATTCCGATGAAGTAAATGTAGAAAGCGCCTTCCAAATCACTAACTTTCAACACTTTGGGCGGGTAGCTCACTTTTTTCGTCGACATGAGGAGTCGCTGTTGTTTTCTGCAAAATCATTCCCTGATTGAAACATCAACTTTGCATTACCAGTTCTTTTTTGGCGAGGAAATTTTTCTTTTTTGGGCGGTAGAAAAAAAAATTAACTTCAAATATTAAAAAAAAAAAAATAATTATTAAATAAATTAATCAAATTAAAAGTTTAATAAGGTACGTGCTTTTGAGAAATTACTCACGAATAATCGAGCAATTCGGCTGCACAGTCCTCCTCCCATCTGTACCATAGTCCTGCGTTTAACATACGCCCGATAATCTGGTTGAGCCGTGTCAAATACGGAGAGCCTGAAATTAAATCCACTAAAGATAAAATTTGCAATTGGAACATATTACATCGATTGGACTAAAATTTCTAAAGAACGAGCGATTTAGACGAATTCGAAAAAGTTTTGTTCAGAATTTCGTCTTTTCAAAAATCATTACTGCGTCTGCCTCAGTGCAAAATATTAAGAGGGAATTACCTTTGCTCAGAAAAGCGAAGAGAGGCGATTGGACGTAAGCTTCTTTCATCGCGATAGATAAATCAATGAATTTATCAGTCATGAATGGAAACTCGACGAAATGACCTGGAAAATTGAAATTTGTCAACATTTCCATTTTGATAGATTGCTTACATACTTCTAAGTCTTTTTTGGATCATTGGAAATTCATTGGCTTCGTAGGTATACAATTTTATAACAGCCTTATAATAATCTTATATTAATAAATTAATCGCCTTCAATCACCTCCGACCAATTTTTCCGCTGCAATGCCGTACCCGCCAGATTCAGCCATCGTTATCAGCTTTTCCTCTGGGTAGACCTAAAAATTGTTAAATTAATCGTGCACGGATTCAATATCATGTATTTTCCTTGAAGACGATTTTCCATTCGAGGAATCGTTCCTTTCAAATCAGCAATAATAGCACGAACCCTGAAATTGTCGACGATTTTTTTCAGTTTCGGATCTTCCGTGTTCCGGATCATGAATACGTAAACGATATCGTTTCCCATCCAAATGACATTCGAGTCGGCCAAATCGTGAGCGTTTTCAATCGGTTTGTTCGTCCTGGAAGAAACCCGAACAATTATAGTCTATCGTTTCGAATTGACTGTTGTATTTTCAACGGTCGAGTGGAAATTGAGGATAAAACTATTTTTACCTAGGGACAGTAAGATAGTCGTAAAGTTCGGCTGCATAGCAAGTAGTTATAATCAAGTAAATGATTTCCAACGATGTGAATAAATGGCGCACAGGTGATCCCGCCACGAGCTGTGTCGGCTGCTGCAAGACGATCATCCCAATCGATCTAATGGAATAGTTTAATATTAAAACATTTAAAAAAACCCAGTTTGGTTCTTTTTTTTTGCTGGACAGTGAAGACATATTTGAAGCTTAACTCAAGTTATCAGGTATCGACACAAACTAAAAATTTCGAATTAGTACATAGTAAGAACATTTGCATTTGGAAAAAAATCGTAAATTGAGCCTAATTTAAATTGTTTAAACATTAAAGGCTTTGTTCCAGAATGTTTCGAATAAATAAGAAATAAGTACCAGTATTTACGAAGTGTTCAAAAACGTTTTATTCACCTGAAAAATGAGTCCGGCAGGGTGAAAAATTTGGGATTCTCTTCAAGTCTTTTCCGAAAATCTAGAAAGGATATAAAATGCGTAAAACCTGTAGCCCTTATGACTAACGTTATTTGCTTATTGATAATCACCCTTCAAACTTACTTGGGGCATATTTGTAGGTAGCTCTGGTAATTCGGTTTAAACCGGCCGTTGAAATGATCAAACAAATGACTATTGCCAACCAGAGAGAGAGCGGAAATGGTAGAAACGGAGTCGACCAACCGGCAAGCAATGTAGGTTTAGGAACTATTGCTGTAAGCTCTGTAGACAGAATATTTATTCAGAAAATTCAACTAATTTTCTCTTCAAAAAAAATTGGAATGTTTTCTCTTCGCACAAAATAACCCATACGCACCTCCAACTAGATAAGCGGATGAAAAATCAACGTAAGGCCAGTATACGATCCAAGCGTAATTGGCACCAATACAAAATTGCGCCATGTTCGTGTATACCATACCTGCGCAACCTGTAAGAATGAAATAATTGCCTATTCACTGCTTTATCAATCTACTGTACAGTGTATATAAAGCAATAGAACCACTAATATTGTATATGGTTTATTATTAAATAATATACCTTAATGACAAAAATACATGTATACGATGATTTTTTTTTTTTTTTTTAATAGATACCATTGCAAATACAACTTGAGATACATGAGCAGATGGTAAAATAGTAAAATAAAACTAATTCGGAAATTAAAATACGAAAATGTTATAATCATACTCATCAGCATAATTCTTATACTATCTAACTTAATAAACGAGCAATATTTTTATTGATTATTTAGTACACTTGGTTAAATATTTAATTTATTATTTATTTATATTTATTCAAGTTATTTATTTATTTTTTCAAATTTACTTACCTGTTCCAGTGCGATTCTCGTAATGAATTACTCCCCATTCGTGTTCGTCAGTGGTGCTCACCAGCGTGCAATTCGATATCTCACAAAATAGTTTGATAAGGCGCACTTCAGTACCATCCAAAGGCTCGTTGTTTGAGTAAGGAGGATATTGAACGACGTAGAGCTTTACCACTGAAATTCCAAAGCACGGGGTGTGAAATTCCGGATTTTTCCTACCATTAACAGATTTCGATCGCCAATGAAAATGAATTCCAAATAAATATAGTAAATAAAATATGGGAGCTTCTGTTATAGAACTTCTTTATGGTAGGTGTTGATTTATTGGAAACAGTCACTTTCTATTGAGTTCTTCTTAGAAATGACTATTCCCCTTTTATTTCTAAAGAAAAATGAAAAGGAAATATACAAGAAATTATCGAGCGCAAATGGAAATCTAGTCACAATCACCTTTGCCTCTGAGATCACGATATTTTATGGGGTAGAGATCGGCACCTTTTTCAAATCCTCTTCCAAGAAACCATCTATCGACCAACATTCCTCCTTGACGTCCTCGTTCGCTCGGGTGTTCGTAAAAATTGTTGGTGTAAATGTTGGCAAACCATTCCCCTAAACGAAAGTAAAATTAATGAAATTTCTTATAATTTTTTTATAGCTTTGAATTTGCGCTTACTAACCAGAACTATTTCCTTGGGCGTATTCGACAGCCAGAATATCTGTGGAAACGTCGGATTCGTTCGCGGCAAATAGAGCTTCGCTGAAATTCACTGCCGTTGGTAGCATCGGTAGGAACAGGAGACGAGGGTTGTGTTTCTGTTCGATGAACTCGAGATTGGCGTCGTTCCAAGTTGGAAGAAAGCAAAGGGGATTGGAAATTTGCACGACGTAGCTATAGAAACAGTATTATAATTGGATACGTTGTTTCCCATAAATGTCAAAAAGGGGAAAAAGTTAAAGCTACTACTTCTAAGGTTGAAATATAGTAGACTAGGATTAGGTGTCGATTTATGTTCCAATACCTCATCGTTATGGCTAATTAATTTTTTCATGTCCATTGACGACATTTGAAGTTCCTACCTGATTGAAGTAAATGTTCAGCTTATTTTCAATTCACCTACTTTTTACAATATGTCGAAAAAGAGTGGCCGAGTTTGGTTTTTAGCTCAGGGTCGCACTCATTGTCGTCCGTTCCGTTGAAGGAAATCCGTAGCAAACTGATCATCCCATAGCTCTCAAATATGTCCATCGTATCCGCTTCTGTGATCAATGTGACACATGCTTTTCCGTGGGTCATGTAGGTAGACATTACCTGAAACGACAGCACATGAGTTAGAAAAGCTCAACAATTTACTGTAGCGTAATTTTCTAAAAAAAAAACCTAAATAATTTATTTCTCTCACTTCTCGCGCCAACTTCAACATTTCAAAGTTGATTACGTCGTCGTTCGTTTTGTGCATCACGAGAGAACACAATCCACAGGGTGCGAAGCAGATTAATAAAAATAGCGTCGCTCTCATTGCAGAACTAGTATCACCTGTAATTGGTCTTGCGAGAATGTCAAAAAATGATAAGCGTTCGTTTCTTTACTCAGCGTGAAAAAAAGAGCTATAGCGCGATCCTTTGAAGAACAATACACCTTGACGCGTGCTTTGATAAAAAATATCGATTAAACGCAATGACAACACAATTTCTGTTGAAGTAAAAATATTACACGGCCTCTGTTTAGTACAATTGCATTAATCATGTTGTGTTTTATGGATCGCAAACCTCAACCAGCGATGTGAAGCTTAATCGAGGAGTCAAATCATTGAGAAAGTGTCTATCCTCATGAGGAAATTTGCTTGGTCAATAGACTACTTTTTGGAAGATGGATTTTCAAATTCATTAGACGAATAATTTCGATTTATTATTCTTCCAAGTCTAAAACAAACGAGTAATTAAATTATGGGATCTAATTATACACAACGAAGAGATTATAGTATTATTTTTTCGCAGCTTTCCTCGCCTGCGCGGCGTCCAATTTGCTCATCTGCCGGTAGACGGATTTCTTGATTTCTTTGTGTTTCTTCTGTTGGCGCAAAGCTTCCCGCTCTTTGCGTTTTTTCAGCTCGGCGAAACGTGCTTTTTTCTCCCGTTTCATTTTCTCTTTCTTCACAGCGTAATTGACACGCAATTTCGACAGGAGCGAAGATACCTAATAAAAATGATGTGTAATATAACGGAACAATTATTATTCGTGTTCATTGGAGTACAACTTTAAGAAAAAAAAAAAAAAAAAAAAAAAAAAGCTCAACTAGAAAATTTACCTGCGCATCGTGATCGTCCCGTACGACAACTTTTTTGAGTATTTTGGAAAATTCAGGCCTAGATTTATCGGTTTCTTTTACTTTCTTTTTAAATCTGTATGGAAGGCCTTTCTCAACAGCTCGCGGAATGACAAGCGGCCTGCGCACTTTTTCAGGTCTGACAATTTCCTGTAAATACGGTTATCAAGATTTAGGGTTTAAAAATACAAATGAAATACACAAAAGTAAATAGTAGGGGATAAATAGTTGAAAACCAGGCGGTTCTGTTTTAGTTTAACGTGAAACCATATTTTCCAAAGTTCATTTAATCTCCTTGAGCTTAAATAACTAAAGTCTCATTTTCAATAATTTTGATGATGTCAGGTTCACTGTATTCCATACCGTGTACATGCTGTCAGGTTGGGCTTCGTTTCGGATGCCCTTTTCTTTCTTCAAGGCCCCCAACGTTCGCATACCTTGCCAAGTGTTTTTCTCCGATAACGGCAAAAGCAAGGAAGTCACCGGAGCGTAAAACTTAGGAACGTCGATTTGGTACCAAGTTCGGCACATCACAATATCTGCCGGTCACGAAGCGGAAACTTAGTTATGAAAAATGCTTTTCCAATTTTCTTTCAATGTAGGTATACTTCTAAGTCAATGAATTGATGCACACCGACACTGAGTTCGGATCAAAAGGGATTGTTGTAAAGAAACTGTTCACATTATGTACAAACCACTCATAAGGATTTTGTCTTCAAAGGTTGCTCTAAAAGCTCCTTCAGGTGCACGGAGAGGCTTTTTAATCATTCCTCGAATCCCAGAAACGGTTTTGATTTTAGCTCCTTCGAATCTGGCAACTTCCAGAGCAGTGTTGAACATGCCCTTGATGAAGGCGGATTTTTTAAATATTTTATGCGGTGTTCCGATCAATTTCAACTTCTTCATAACAGCTGTCGATTGATTTGTGTCAGCTACTGAGCCGGTTGCTGTGATTCGAAAACCGGGCTCCTCCTTAAGACCAAATTCAGTATTAAAAAACTAGAATTTCGAACGTGCTGCAAAAATATTCCAACACTATGAAAACAAAATTACCTCAGATCCGACTGAATTCAGTAATGCAAGAAAACCGGTGGAGGCTCGCGTAATGGGGCCCCAGATATGAGCCATGCAAGCAACATGCTCCGGAGTGTACTTCAACATCCTAAAACAAGACGACTATAAGCATTTATCTTCATCAAAATATAAACTAACTGGTTGCAACTAGAGTTAACAAAATGTTTTCATAATATAGTTAGATGGAATAACATCCAACTTAATATTACGTAGAAAAACCATGAATAAATATTTTTCTTTTCCTTTTCGTCGCATTTCTTGATGTCCGGGGGTTGTGAGGGGGAGAAAAACCAGGCGACTTATTCTCCGACTCTTTATAGGCTGGCCGAGCACTTTCAGGGCTGTGGACCCTGTGGCTCCACGTCACCCTGAAGATGCTCAAATGGGCGAAAGTGCTCGACCAGCCAATAAAGAATTGGAGAATGAGTCGCCTGGTTTTCCTCCCCCTCACAACCCCCGGACATGAATAAATATAATTTACCTGTGTCTCATATTGTCCTCCTGCTTAGAAAACACGGCAATAGTCTGGAATCGGCGCCAGCCCATCGAAATGATTAGAGGATCTTTGGTTTTGAGGATTTTCTTGAACCAACGATGTTTCTTCATACGAAGCTGAACAATTTGTTTCAAAAATTAATATATTCATAAACAATGGGTCAACAGCAGATTATAAGTTACATAAATAAACTATAATTTCATACCAATATATAAACATGGACGGAAAAACAAAAATTTGTAATTAGATTTTCTTACCTTAACGTAGCCAATATTCTGTTCTCCTGGCTGTAGACCTCCTATGACGATTGGATATGTTGGGTCAAATCTATCGACTAGCTCGCAGGGCATATTTTTAATCTCCAAGCGAACGTACAGGCCCGCTCTGTAACCTTCTATTTCCACTCTAATACTATCATCCAGGTCATCAAACTGTTTCCTATTAAACTGCAACACAATTACAACTTCAAATAAATGAAAACTCAAGTCAAGATCTGAACTGCTTGAACAAGTGGGATGATACAGAATTTTTATATTGGGCGACTGATGGAGAACAGGCTGTTGAATCCAGTAACAAGCTTGAAAGCTTCAATTACTTGGAAAATTACGCACCTCAGCTTGTTTGCTGGCCTCCATTTTTAGTTCTTCAAAATAACTTTCATCGCCTTCTTTATTGTCATAGGCTTCATCAAATTTGGCTTTGAGCTTCTTCTTTTTCTCCAATAATTGTTCTTTTGTCAAATCTGGTTCTTTCTCTGCAACAGAAAACAATCGTGAGAATTGTAAAACAATTCTTACTAAATGTTGAGCTCTTCTCATACTTATAATGAAGTTATAGATTCTCGACATTTTAAGAGCATACTCTTTAGTACTTACTTTTTGATTTCTCTTGTTTTGCACCTTCATGTTTCTCACCCGTTTCGAGATCTTCGAAATCCCCAAACAATTCTTCCTCTTCAGGATCACTCAAGTCATCTAGTTTTAATAGTTCATCCGCATCTTCTTCTTCCTTCCATTTTCCAGTAACAAAGCAATCTTTGATCGATTCCATTACCTGAAGAAAGCCATTAATATTTATATGACAAAGGAAAAACAAAAATATTCCGACAATAAAGCATACATTGTTCAGCAAAATATACACACACCTCACGAGAAAAATCCTACCAAACTATTAAACTAAAAGTGAAACATTTATAACAAAAAAATGTTTTACAATTCACCTCTGGATCATCCCAATTTCTGATCTGCCCGACCGAATACTTGGAACAGTCGATTCCATCAACGCAATCTTTATTAGATACTGTTCTGTTTCGGTCGTTTCGAGCAACTTTGAACAAACCGCCCAATTCTTCTTCTTCTTCATCATCAGCATCAACGTTGTTTTGAATAGACCCTGCCCGAAATTAATAAAGTGAAGATTAGAATTTTAGTGTTCAACCCTTTTTTTAACTGTCATCTAAAATTTTATCAGCTAATTAATTACCATAAACCATTTTCCACAGGTCCTGCTTCGACGCTTGACGCGTAATAAACTCATTGGCTGCCTTCTCGGCCATATTTTGCTTCCAGTTAAAATCAGTGTCAGGCAACTGCTCTTCTTCATCATCGCTCCCATCGTCAGATTCATCAATATCCATACCAGAATCTGACGTGAGGGCGTCAGACGCCCAGGGAGCTCTATCATCGTTTACTCCAACAGTGAAGTTGTCAACCTCCTCGCCATCTGATGACGAATCGACTTCCTCTGGGCGGACGTCATGTTTTTTCAACGTCGACAAAGCCATTGCTATTTTGTCCTTCAGTTCCTTGTCCTTTTCAGATAACTGAATCCGAGGTATGCTATCAGTCTTCTCTCCTTTTTGCTCATCCACTTTATCGATGAATTCATTGTCATCAGAATCGTCAGAACAATCGATCAAGTCGCTAAAAACTACTTTTTTCCTCGTTCTACCGCTTTCCGCGTCCACGATTTTTTCAAATTTATACTTCTGAGGCGATTTTGACACGTGATCATCGTCTTCAGCTTCACTCAGCTCATCGTAGCTGTCGTAATCAATTTCAGGGGTCATTTCATCCCCATTTTTCATCCTGAAATGACACAATGCAGAGATATAACAGAAAGACTGCATTTTTATAATTCAAGCAAATAATTTGAACTAATAAAAAAAAAGCGAATATTAGGTTTTCAACTTCAAACACAATGTCACAATGGAAGCGAAATAATTAGGAACAAACTGCACAGGTTAACCTTTTTACAAATATTTTATAACTAAAGTATGAACTCCCTTACCCGTCGAACTCAGATGCTGTTATTGGCATGCCGTCAGAAAAAAGCTGCACTTTGGTTGTTGCCAACTTGGCATCAACAGTAACCTTGTTTTCCATCAGGGTGCTCACCAGTTCTGAAGCCAAATCGTCAGATTGTGCCTGGAGTAACAGAAAACAGCTCTGGGAATGTAATCAAAGTAAAATAGTTGAATAATGGTAGTCATTAAGACAGCACATTAGAAGGCAATAATATTTAATCTTTAAGTAAGTTTAGAAGTCGGTTTTTTTGCGCCGTTGAACCTAAAACAAAAGGTAAAAGGTGCCTATACAAAATACTACCGTAACTTTGAGACCATCAAGGTAATACCTCCGTTTGTTTGCTAGGCAGCTCAACGTATATAGCATCTTTATCGTAAACAATCCCACCAACGCCTGAAAACGGAGAGTAAATTATCCTCTCCTTATCAATGAGCGTCCGTTTCTTGATCTGTTCCGGTAAAGGGCAAGGGTCGGGAAGGAAACTAATGTCGGCGACGGCAAAATCACCGCAACCTGAAATCAAAGGTTGAAGTGGGAATAACTGAACAGATGAGAAGATATTACGACGTTGTACTTTCAAATCGAATAGAAAACTAATTGAAATCACAGCCATTGCTTACCCGCAATATGAATGAATGAATTTTTATGCATAGGGATCCCTCTCATATAACCATAAAGACAAACAGTTCTATCAGTTTTTGGATTCAGTTGGATATGTTCAGGCGGAGTGGCGTCCTCCATTCGGTCAGCTAAAATGTCAATGAATGAAATTAGGAACGTCGTAAAAATAAAAATCGAGTCAAGTAAATTATTCTTCCTTATCTACCAATTTGTGCAATTACCTAAAATGTACGGATGAGTCGTTTGCCAGGTCAATGGACGGAATTTCATAACTGAAATGAAGCGGGCCAAATTTTTTACTTCGTTTTTCAAGTACTGTCCGTGCACAAGGTTTGATAGATAAAATAACTTGGCACCCGCATACACTTCTTTCCAAAATCGATGTTTCAAAATTTTCTTTGTCTTTTGTATTTTCTTCGTGCCTTTCAGCATGTCTAGATGAGTCAGTACGCCCATGATTTTAGGCATTCCATGCACCTGGCAGAAGATAAAAATAAGTTTTAAAAATAATGATTGAAAATCTTCTAAAATTCATTACTTCTACAATCGATAATCGGAAGACATAGCTACCTGACAAATGTTAAGGAACTCGAACACTTCCATCTCAAAGCCAAATGAGGCATCGATCATCAATAAAACGAGATCGGCTACTTTCGCTATATCGACCATACACCCAATATCGTTATTGCACTCGATAAATGTTATTCTCCGTTTTTTGCCTGAAAATAAAAAATAAATAATGAGTAAATATGATTATAGACCAATTCTAGAGCAAAGAAATATTACTCTGAGGTAGTTTACCAGAAACCACTGTCACTGGTCCTTTGATTGTCGTCAATGGCTGACGCGAGTAGGATTTGATGAGCGACCGAATGAGTAACGATTTTCCGACTTTTGGTGGTCCAACAATAGCGACCAGAATCGGAGGTGGTTCCAATGGTGTTCTGTCTACTACAGGGATGTGCTCTTTTTTCCTCTTGAAGTCCTCAGTTCTATGAAAATGGAAAAGTTTCTTATAATTCTTTTCGATAAGTATTTGGAAATAATTTCCTTATGACCGTAGAACCTGGGTTGAAACGCTCGAGATGGTTATCCCTAATTCATTTTGCCACATTCAGTATGAGATTCCTTCAAGTACCTAGAAACTATTTTACCTTCTAAATCTCCTTTCGGCACGAACAGCGGAGGCAACAGCGAACGCCTTTGGGTTTCTTTGTTTGTCTGTAAGTTCTTGTTGGTGGCCCTTTTTCGCTTTCTTTTTATCCGCCTTTCTTCCTAAAAACGAAGAAAATAGCGATGGGACAGTTGAGCGCGTAAAAAATCAACAATATGAACAGGATGTAAAGGAAGATCGGCAATTCATTCTCACCTGACTGCCTTTCACGATGTGGCTTTTTACTGTCTGACTTTTCAAAGTCCTCCATTATTACGAGATTGGATCTGGCTGGTGAATCTAGAAGGAATTCCCATACGAAGAACGAAAACTATTTCTGAAAAAACCACTGATCACCATTACATCTCGATAATCAGCGCAAAAAAATTGGAAGCGACTGCGATGATGAAGTAGCAGAATATTATAGCTCTGGGTAAAGTTTGATCCTAGCAAAAGAAACGTCAATTTTAGCTCGAAATCGAGAATAGTACAATCTCAACTGATCCAAACCAAACACAAACACGTGCGTCTAACGTTATCTCTGTTATCATTACAGAATATCGGCGTATTGAAACTCGATACTCATATCGATCAATACTTATATCGTATATTCCGCAAATCGCGAAAGATTTTTGTTTAAATGGTTATTTATGGCTTCTTTATTGAATTTTGAGTTTAAGTAAACATTTATAAAATCGGAAAACCTCTTGAAATTGGAGGTTATTCGCTCTCTCAAAAGTATAAAGTTTATCCCGATGTTGTAAATAATTTTCTATCGATTAATACCATAAAAAATAATCGATATTTGAAAGGTCTTCCTGTGGGTAGACTTGTTGATCACACTTTGTGTTCTCCCTATATTTGTTTACACCTTAGTCCATAGAAATAACCGCTCATCTTCACTGCTTGTTATTTTCTTACCGTATCATTAAACTGCATCAACGTTGATACCTACAATTTTTATTTCAATCGATTGTTGATTCGTCTAGATTAGTTGAGGTAAGTGATCGCTCTATTGAGGAATTCATATTTCCTTGTTTAGGTGTATTTCAGTTGCCGGTGTACACGGATCTACTGGTTTCGGACGACACTCCTTGAAAGACTAGTCCACAAGTAATACCTTGCGGAGCTTCCTATTCGATTAATAAAGGGGGGATCTAAAGTTCACTTGTTGGTAAATTGTATTACTTATCAGTAGCTTCGTGTGTGAAGGGGCTGATATAAAAGATTTTTAGAAATAACTTTTTCTCTTTTTCAGCTGCTCCAGCTTTATTGGCACCCTCCTATACCATACATTTATGGGTCGAAGATCTGGTAACATATGCACGCTCTCGAACATCCCAGCTGCTCTAAAAATTCTGAACGCAGAGTTGGACGTATTAGATCTCAAGCACATCCCTGGTTCTATAGATGACCAAGACATTATAGTTCACTTGATTAACCGCTGCTACGAATTGACGCTTACGTCGCAAAAAAGCAACGTTCTTTTGAACGAAAGATTGGTGGAATCCTTTCGACTGCAAACGGCAGTTAATAATGAACAAAAAGAGAAAGACAGGTTGGAAAATTCATTGAAAAATGAAAGGCGTAAAGTGGAAGACTTGAAAATAAAAGTAAAAGACTTAGACTCCCAATTGTTCGCTAAAGGAAAAGAAATTAAAAGCGCAAAAAAAGAAGTTTTACATTTACAACGCGAGCTCACGATTCGGAAGTTGCAACACGACCACGAAATCCGAAGAATAAACGAACTTGTCGACGCGTTGAAAAAGAAAATCCACAGTTTCATGGTTAATCCGCCTGATAAACTTGACGATGTTACCGGTGTTGGCTGCTCGAAGCGAACAATATCTAGTACGAATCTCATCCTTGACTCTCAGTACGATGAAATTTTAGACAAATACGTCTGTCATTTACACAACAATATACAAATTTTATTGGATGAAAACGCTAAGTATCGGACACTTTTGGAATCCATCAATGACAAACTTGTAATTCACATTATAGATATCCCAACAGCTTCATTACGACTTCCTGAAATGTCATGCCAATCTGCTGTACAATTAGTAGATAACCACTTCAACATTTTCCTCAACAGAATTGATGAAAAAGAGACAACTGACGAAGATGAAGTTAAGAATTACAAGCATTGAAATCTGTTTTTGTTGAAAGAATTTCTGATAAGACAATACCGATGTTGCACTTTACTCGTTCTGTTTTTAATAAAATGTTTTTTCTAGGCAGTTTTTATTCCAAAAAATAGCGCAGTATTTAGTCTTATTGTGGTTTCAACTGGACAAAAGTGAAGGTATGGAGGATAAAAAATTTTGGGTTTCTCCCCTTCAACCTCATCCCTAGGGATACAATGTGACACTGTCAGCACGAAGAACTCTTCTAGTAAAAGGCGAGGGAAGGAAGAAAATGCAAGCACAAAACATGAACAACTCTGTATGATCAACAAAACATTTCTGATCAGACTAATGGTATGGTGTAGAACAACATCCTTACAAAGACCTTCACGTGCTAAGTAATATTCTACGCATTAGCAGTGTAACGATTCAGGTTTTCTGTTAATTTTCCTTGCTGTCTCACTAGTCTATTATTGTTAGCTAAGTTCGCTATGACATCTGATAAAGTCCAGTGTTTCTTGAGCAGAGCGTCTTCCAATTTAAAGAATGAGTGGTGCACGCATTGAATAGCTGTGCAGGTTGCGGTAGAGTGAAGGCGATACCCAATACTGTGCACCTGAGCCAGGAGATAAGCCTCGTACTCGTTGATACAGCTGAACTCTATAACAAAATAATGATTTCAAAAATAAAGTGATAAGTTTCTAGCCACTAAATGAGTTAATATAAGAGGCTACAAACAGGTTGGGGCCATATTGACAAATTAAGTAATAGCAAAATTAATCAATTCTTGATGAAGACATATTGACAAAATACACAAGAGTTAGGGAGTGTACTGACCCTTTTGGTTTATTATTCAATAATAACTAAGGTTCAATCATAAACCTTAGTTATTGTCCAAGAAAAAATTTCTGATAACTCCTCAAAATGTGAAGCTTTACATTTCAAGGCATGTAAAATCTGAATATCCAATAAAAATAATTCTGTCCGACTTGTTCACACATTCAACACTTCTAGAGGAACTATAAGACCTACTTAAATTTTGCATAAAAAAAATCATTCTTGGCAATTCTTTGAGCCAAATGGATACCTCAATTTTAAAGGTATTTTTGAGGGGGAAAAAATCTTATTTTCCATGCTTTTATCAAAATCGAGGCGAACGAATAATACACCACCGCAGAATCATTTGCATCGTTTTTGCCTATAGAATGACTCACCTATTGTAAAGTCGGGAAGGTTGAATTCGATAAGTTTGGCGCCGTAAATGATGGGCAATTTGCTGTCTTTAGGTCGTACCAAACCACGGACGGCTAGCTCATATGCTTCTTGGCTTTGTGGATCAACGCCAGCAGATCTGAAAGACGACAATTAGTCAAATGTAACTTCACTGACGAGACAACTGTATCGTACTTTTGACACATTTATTTAATGCTAATTTTGCAGAAACTTTTATGACTTGGGAAAAAGTTTTTTTTCTGCAGCTTGCAACGATTACTTACTCATAGGCAAGCCTCTGATGAGATGATTGGATGATGTTGAGATGTTTCTCAAGAGCGTCCTGTTTAACGTGTGTGTATTTCACTTCTCTGATGACCTTCCCCGTTTTGAAAAGATTGTCCGTCTCATATCCCAGTCTACATTTAAGGCGATATGTGCGGAGAGGACGGTATTTATGGATGCGGAAAGCCTTTTTCACACCATCGTTGAGGCCTAATACTGCCACACAAATAGGTCAGGATTGTATAGTCATCAGAAATGATAAAATTGCAATATACAATCAACGTACTCAACATAAGACTGTGGATACATTTCACTTCGTTACATAGGGGTAAAACCACATAAATGTTTGCAAATGGCATTTTTATTCACCTATACGACACAAAAAATACAATTAATTAATACAATTACTTGGAACCATGAAGTCAGGAAAATGTTTCTTTCAACCAACCTTGATCTTTTACCTACCTAGAACACCAGAAGTATTGAAGCCGAGAAATGTTGCAAACAGTCCTTTAAAATCATCGGCTGAATATCTTGGCCCGCAGACGAGAGGATTGTCAGCATAACTGGGTCTCACAGTCACTGTCCTTTCACCAGTCGTCAAGTCCCCAATAGCCACATAAGGGCGTGGAGGTCTTACCTCCAATGAATTCAGTTCTAAATATGCAGCAGACAAAAACAGGTAGTTTTATGCATTTAAAAGTACAGGGGGAAAGCCAACATTTCGACTTGAGCGCTTAGAAAAAAAGCGAGCCAAATCACCTACAGCAATCAGCGAAGATCTGACGTCCAATTTTCTTTACTCTTTGTCTATCAAGTACACCTAATAGCTCGCACGATACTTGCGTGATATTTAAAATAGTATCAGCATGCAGTTCAAGAGGATCGATAAAAAACATTTAAATTTGACCCACCTGAAGCGAGCTTCTTAAACAACGTCTCCCTAACGCGTACGCAACTTTCGCCGGCCGGTTTGTACAAACAGACGATTCCGTTCAAAAGATTCCAAGCGACGGGCGCTTCCGCCACTGCTTTCGCAGCCATATCCTACCAACACGGACGAGCGGATCAGTCAATAATACATAATCGAACAGCTAAAATAAACAAACACCTCAACTCCAATCACGAGGCACTTTTAAGAAACACTTCAGATGGTGATCATCAAGCACTAAATTTTTTGAAATTAATTAAAATGTTCAATATCAATAAACGGTATTGGAAGGGCGATTTAAAATGTTACAGATTGATTTTATAGGGAGGAAATGAGTGTAAACATTGGAGCAGGCAGAAAAATGATTTTAGCGTGAACGAAAGTTTTAACAACTTAACCCGAATGTTCCCTTCCACTTTCTAAGAGTAGCGCTTTAGTAACTTTCAAAATGGAATTGTTATTGCTCCGGACGTTACAACTTTTGTAGAAGGAAAGTTACCTTTTCGGTAACATACCAAATACGGTGGGTCGATTTAGATATTTTGAAATGAGAGTCTTAAGAAAGCCTTCCCTGCCAACCAATTTTGAGTGATGGCGAACACATCTTGGCAGTGAGAAACTAGTTTTTTCTATGTCCAGTTGGGACGCGCCATCAATGGAAGACGTTGGCTTCCCATTAATTTCCTTCAGCACAATGCAGTAAGAAACGAAGGATTTATACTCATAGAAAATTCTTTTTAAAAAATTTAACTGAAAATTCTCGTGTGAGGGCAGCAGAAAACAATAAGTACGCTCGAATCGAGCGGCATAAAATGGTCAGCCTGCACGTCTTATCACTGCGAAGGGTGCTCATCTGTTTCATTCTCCATGATCAGTCCGCCGACTGTTACCACAGGCGACGCTTCCCAATTTTTCGCTCTTCCTTAAGCCCGTCTCACATGAGTACGGTCATCCGGTATACGGTCATACGGCATGGGCATGGAGGGGGTACCGAATGATCATGGAGGGGGTACGGCGGTTCCGGAAAGGCTCTCACATGAGTACGGAACATAAAATACCGTATAGGGAATGTTATCACAACTATCTCTGTTATCGAACTGCGAATCAACTGTAAACAATGCAGCCGTGGGCTCCGAGCATTTTGCTGCAGAAGATTTCGAACGAGATTTAAAGGTGTATAATTAGGATGAGGTACCTGATCAAAGAAGAGGACAATTTAAAAAAAAACTTAGTAAAACGAATTTTTTCTGACAACAAAACCTCCAAAAAAGGCAAAAATGATCAATTAATTGTAATTGATTTTTTAATAAAGTTTTTTGTTCTTCAAAAACGTTGTTTTTTAATTGCAACTGTGTTCTTTGATAAATTTGTTGAACTTAAGATTTTGATATGCTCCAAGAATATATATACAACATTCTAAAAATATTTTCCAACAGTTATGAACATAAAACAACAATGAACAAACGAGTTGAATGAGTACATGCTAAACTTTAAGTTCCATGTACCTGTCATTTTTGTACCAATAGCAGCCTCAACGCCATTGATAATTAAAAAACTAGTAATGATCACATGCTAGAAGGAAGGAAAAGATACGGTTCACATGCCATAGGTGGCGAAACACTGGTTTTCTGGACAATTTTGCTCAATTTTGATGCTATTCAAATGGGATCTATTTGTCGGTGGAAAGTACATAAGAAACGACCAATCGTACATCTCAAAAATTCAGTTGATTTTCGTCACACCAAATAGGTATCCTCGAAACAAAGTTTATTGAAAATAAATGAAAGACACGAAAAGTAGAGGACACTGTTAGCTGAGTCAAATAACATAAAACTTATTGAAATCCGATGTAAAAACGTCAATATCGATAATAAATTGTTTCTCCCTTTTTTTTAACACCGATTTTTTTTAACTTCATCAGTGAATAACGTTAGAAATGAAAAAATAGTCTTTCGAAAATAAAATATCTGAATCTTTACGATTAAGTATTTTAAAAGTCAATTTTTAAATTATTTGAATTCTATCAGATTATTTTTAAATAATTTAATTTTAAGTATGGTTATAGATAAAAAGTTTTTATCGAGAAATAATGATAATTAATAGTAAGTAATGAAATTCCGCTGCCAAAGGTTAGTGAAAAGCTATCTACTAGCGTTTGTCTCTATACCAGTGACAAAATGCCGTGCGGGATCGAGCCCACCTGTGTTCTAGTCACCTTGGGACGAGAGCGCTGATAACATAATCATAGAGAGAGATGAAGCGAAGAACCGAGAGAGAGAGGGATATCCGGCACACGGATGCCGTACGGCAAATATTTCTTTCGAGAAATGTATACAGTCCGCTTCAAAAGTAGTCATACGGCAAGAGCCCCGCCAGGGGTGGGAGGCTGGTTAGCCAATGGGAGGCCATTCCGTATGACCGGATCCGGCACATACCGTACTCATGTGAGACGGGCTTTATTCCTATACATTCACACTCTGTGCTCTGTGCTGTAGTCTTCCGTTCGTGCATTTTCGTTATCACGTTATTTCATTTAGCGCTTGTTCATGGGTTCTACAACCAATTTGGCTTCGCCTGAATGTAAAATGGTGCCGTAGTATTTTCAAATTCTATCTACTGTTGTGCAAGCGTCTTACCGATTATCGTAATGTCGCTTCGTAAGAAGATTAATGTTGTCGGTGGGTTTGAGTATGACCACGGTACAAGGCGGTTCCTCGCTGATAGATCTGAAGATTCATCTGTCGGATTCTACGCAAGTAAGAACCTCATTCGTTAATCTGCATAAATATTAATTTCGTTTAGTTACTGACGAAGTTTCTCATCGTTCGTGTTGAGATGTTTCTTGTCGAGGACATCATTCCACTTTTCTCTTGTGCAAAGCTGCGATATGGAAGTAGTCTGCGTTTTAGAAATGATTGTCCGTTTTCGCATTCGAACTGGAGGAATGAGCTTCTCCAGTAAATGCAATAAAGTTGACCAGCCTCCTTCACGTCGTTGTCGTTTTTCCGTACAGTAGTCATTTCGTTACACTCACTTGTGTAAGACTGTTGTCTTCCTTTCTTTCGCTCTAAGCGACTTTTCAAAGCAACAAATAATGATCAATTTCAGATGGCAAACATGCGTGGATGACGAATGGTCAAAAACTTTCAGTAATTGATGTTGAGAATAAGTACGCCTGGTCAAATTATTGCTTCAACGATGTTCTCATTAATCCAGTCGAGGTGAGTACCAGTGTTATTTTAAATTTCTGATCTATCACAACCTATCCTTTCACACTGGCAACGTGAAAATCGTCGTCATACTGTGCTGCTCGTTCACGTGTTTGAAATGCCGAGCAATTTCCACTGGTTAGGAATTTTCAGGGTAGTACTTAATTCCAATTGTAATTACTCTTTTAGGTGACGTGTGTTGAAGAGTTAATCTGGGATCCTAGCGGTTTAAAAGCTTCTTGCCTCCTGGTTGGTATCAGCTCTCACAACCACAGCCAAATCTGCGTATTCAATGCAGGTACTTCCCGAGTTGTTCGGGCCGTACAACTTGACAATCTGCAGGCAAGTATTTTCCAACGTTTTTAAATTTTATTAGTTTTAAAGGATCGTGTATTATTTTTATGATTGTATAGTGTTTTTATTAATAAAATAAAAATGTAATTTCTCTAGAAGACCGTTTTTATTGTTATTTTGTTTCCAATTTACTTGTTGCCGATGGCTTAGATTTGTGCATAAATGGAAGAATAAAAATACCTAAAAACTTCGCGTTTTTTACAGATACGATGTATGGCCGTTGTAAACTCGAATACAAGCAGTCCTTTAAATTCTCTCACCGACGTCTTGTCCGCAATGGATGGTGTCCTTGCTGTTGGCTGTGCAAATGGCGCGGTCATTCTTCTAGATTTGAATCTTCAATATATTGGAATTGGTAAACTACTATCTAATTTGTGATAGTCTATAGAATTATTCCGGCAATATGCGCAGGGGCGATGAGCGATTATGTCTTTATGATGAGATCCATTTTTATTTGGTTTCAGCTTGTAATATTTATGCGGAACGCAAGTATCAATGTGACGAATCTTCGCCCATGTTGGTCAAATATGTAACTGTTGGTTCGGACACAGAAGCTACCATCACAGAGATTGAAGAATATCGAAATGAGGGGTTCAGCCCTGCCATCACTTTAATTGGTGATTTCCCAGCAAAATTATATAAATTTTTTCTGTCTGTTTTTATAATACCATAATTGATTTATATCGTTGATTTTTTACTGTAATTGTGCTTTCTTTCAGACGGTGATAATGAAGTGGACGATTTTGGAGTAACTGCTCTTACTTATTCAAAAGAAACCGGCTGCTTGTTTATTGGATACAGTTCCGGCCTCTGGCAAATTTGGAACCTGTCTTTTCCCAACTTGAACATGATGTGAGGCTGTTACTCAGTTTGATCCAAAATTGAAAAATAATAAATTGTATTGCCATTTTGTGAGCAAATGTGTTTATAGTCACAGTTATATTGAGATGCGATAAATGTTGTCCTCTTTGTCGTGAAAAAATAATTTATTTTTCCAAAAGTGGTAATTTTACCAGTGGATCAAATTTCTAGTTTTACATGGTCATTTCACGCCGACTTAAATGCTCATTACTCGATTCCAATAAAAGGACAGTAAATTGTTCTAATTCTTATTAATTTCTCTATTATTTCTCCATTAATTTGTTGAACGGACAGGTACGAATGCGCTGAGTGCACAAATCCCGTTGCAAGTTTTACTCAAATTGAGCCTTGCGAAGATCCGAGGCCTACGATATACGTTTGGGTAAACCATGAAGGCACTGAAACTGCTTTACCAATTTTCAACATGTACAGTCTCTGCTATCAAGATAAACGAATTGTTCCCAACTATGGCATCTTCTATGTGGTAAGATCGGTTTTGTGTGACTCTTGATTTATCGTTGGAGTGAAATGTGAAAAATAACTAAGTAATGCTTCGTTTTTCATTTGCCCCATAGGAATTTATCTGCTGCAATTTGTCATTTTCGATGGACCCTAGCGAATACTTTGCTGATATAGCGGGTGGTCGTTTAATTTCGGCTCAATCTTGTGCCAAATCCTTGAAACGACACTTGCCTCAAAATATGAATCTACCTGGCAAGTCGAAAATTGTTAAATTCAATCCAGTTTCCGATTCAAACTGAAACAATTGTGTAATAGGTATAATGATCGTTTCAGAAATGGAAGGTATCCAAATGAGGCTGATATTGATGACCTTCTCGATGATTACTTCTCAAGGTGACAGCAACTCCTTTCTTTGCGTTTTTGATCTGGATCAGTGGTACAAAGAGCAAATGCCATTTGAAGCTTGCCTAAGGTATGTTGTGAACAGGTTAATGCTGTTATTTTTTTAAATGAAATAGAGCAGGTAATTGATGAAGCTCCTGTAATTTCTGATTTGTTCTCATTCATCAACAGCACAGAGTCATCGTACATAGAGATCGTCAAGTTGAGTGCAAACCCTCTTCTTGCCTCTTTAGTCCTAACTGACACCATTTCACTCTATCACGCTGAAGAACCCCAAGAAATTCATCGAGCACCACAAGCTCTTAATTATGGTAAATAATTAATCGTCAAATTAATAGAGAAATTCGCGAAACACTGTCACCCGTATAACATCCAAACGATCGATTTTGTCATTTTCAGAGATCCTTGTAGCTGATAACAACGGCATAACCCATTTTGAAAAGCTCGGTATACAAACGCTTTGGCTGAAGAATACAGAATTAATCGGTGCTAGTAGTCTTGTTCACCCGACCAAGCTGTTTCATGCGTCTGTCTCTGCTGGTCTTATCCCAACGTTCCCTGCTCATTTGGATCCGGAATCACCAGCGCCGACCAATGTAATTCCATTTCCATCCTCTTGAATATTTACAGAACTTGATTTATATTTTCCACTGTATTTCTCTTCTTATGCACTACAGGATGAAATGCGAAGCTACATTTTATCAGTCATTTTGGACCATGGTTTAATCACAGTTATCTTCAAAGTTGCCGAACAGTGGGAAACCGGAGTTTATGGAATATCAAACTGCTCGCTCACTTTTCTTTTTGACTGGGTCTGGTCTTCTGTAATGGCTGCCTACTCTTCCTTCAACCAAATATGTATGTTGACATCATCATATTTACACCATCATTTCATTGACATAATTCATCATCATTTTCTCCTCCTTCTTTGTTCCTAGGTAACACCCTTTTCAGCGCATCCGGGCTGAAAATGGATAACGATATCTGGCGTCGGATGGAGCATACCCGAATAATTCTTGACCGTCTTTACCAAATTCAAGTCTTTTTCTGTGGCAAATACATCAACAATCAATTCAACAGAGGTAATTTCCTACGTTATGCTGCTGAACCACAAAACGTCCATCACGAGTAGTTGTTATTGTTTCATGCCAGTGTAACTGTTAATTATTAATCACTTCTTCAGTTTAAAAAAATTGTGCCATGGTTTTCAGATATGGAACAACGGATGAAAGCTTTGAGTATTATTAAATTGTACGTCGATCATGTTATCTGGTTTGTGAGGGCTGGCCTTTTACCAGAAGTCAACTCTAAAGGTCTACCCAAATCTTCAATCAAATACGACTTCAAGAAACTAGATCAGTACGCCACTGAGAGGTTGGTACTAATAATTGTCCTTCAACAATCGTGTATCTTATTTAGTAGAAAAATATTAAATCTCAATTAGTGAACGTCGGATTTCAGTTGAAATTCAGTTCAAAAGGTTCAAGTTAAGATGAAGAACGTCAATTTTTTGTTGAAAATCTTCAAAATTTCTGTTGGAAATGGCAAATTTTCAGTAAAATAAATGAAGTTCTATTGAAAACACATACATAACAATATCCTTACTATAATCATTTCAGGAGAAAATATTTGAACGGAGTTGTGAACAGGCTTCGGAAAGTTGGCAAAGCACACGATTTGCCGGGTGGAGGCTTATACTTGATCGACCATTTCGTGCATGATTATCCTGAGTTGAGGAAACAATGGGAGGACGAACGAGGTGACTGTTCTAGCTCATATCCTCCAGCCTCGGTGCAAAGTCTTCTTCGAACATTACGTCTACAATCTGTGCCTCAGTCCAAAAAATTGGCTGTCCTGCAATATGGTATTCTGGATGTAATGAATACTGTTGATAAAGAAAAGTAGGCATACTTTAATTTGCTATTAATCCAATCCACATTCGTTCTTAAAATATAATGACGAAGTCGCCTGGTTACTGGTCCACTTGAATAAATGTTGATTGAGTTAATATTTTTTTCAGATACGAAGAGCAATTGAACAAACTGGCTGATCGTAGTCACATCCCAGACATTTCGATTAGTCAGTTCAAAGTCATTAATGCGCTGTGGCATTTGGATCATTCTTTGTACGAGGTGAGATTCAAATGTGTTTTAAGATATTGAATATGTTACATTTAAATGTTGAAACATTTTGTTTTTGGTTTGGGATTTCTGTTACAAAACTAGTAGCTATTTTTTATACTCTTTATTGATTAATGAAAATAATTCTCGTTTTCAGTTTTCATATTTTTTTAAAAGTTAATATTTTACAGGAGGGTTTATCCTTGTTGTTTGACCGCTACGCATCTATGGACGATCTTTCAGAGAGCATTCATCGTGCAATCCTGCGTCTTCTGCTTTATGAAGGACAGGTCCTTCTTGCTTTGCAATATTTACGATCGAAACATCCTCCTCTCACTCTTCCCGATGATATCAAGTACGTTTTCCACACTTATAGTAGTTCACGTATTGTTTGTACCCTTGTTTTTGACAGAAACGTCTGCATTAATTTGTTTAGTTCTTTTCGCTGAAAAATTTTCAACGGCATTTTTAGGCAATAGGTAATTGGCTATTTACTGAATTTTTATTCCATTGCAGGCTTGAGATGAGTATCATTCTTGCTAGGAAGCAAACGATTGAAGCATACCAATTTCAACGACGCCATGGGCAGCTGAGGGATATACTCTTACAGCAGTTATTCTCAGGTTTGTTGTCAGATTTGGTCCCAGTTGCTTATGGGATTATCAAAATTGAAGCTTCTGTAACTTATCGATTGCACCAACTGTTCTAGAGTGTCTGGCGAATGGTGAAATCGGACATCTAGTCGAATTACCGCTCGATGATTATGAAGTGAGATTTTTGGATAGTTTTCTTGCCAAGAACCGGAATCAACGTAATGACAGCCTGCGAGTTGTAATATTGCTAACCCGTCACAGGTATGTGATTAATATCAAATGCACTCTTGTAGGTAACTAATTAGTTGATTATTTTGCACACCTGTATAATTGCCAAATAGTTTATTGATTCGGCTAAAAATATATTTATGGTAATTATATAAATAATATAATCTCCCAATTTACTACTTTGAATTGTACTGTTAATATTCTTACTTTTGTGTTCTAGATACCTAGAAGCTGAGACATTACATGAACGACTCTCGGCCACTTGTTCGGACTACGATCCGGTGAAAATGGATACCCTAAATTTGATCGTCAAAGGCCTCACCAAAGATTTTCCACTTGTTGCCAAAGAAATGTACCGGCAATCTATCAATCCAGAATTGAAAAACCATCCAGCGTTTACAAGTTAGTTTATTCAATTCTTGATCCATTACCCCTTTCAGCCTTTGGTTTCTTGATGGTTCTCGTTGAAGAATTTATATTTCTGCATCGATACTGTTTTTTAAATGTATATATTTTTTCATTATTATCTTTTTTTTCAATTTTGTGTATATTATTTGATGGTTTTCATTCTGATGCAATTTACCTCAGAAATATTGATGATTCACTAATATTGATTCATAACTATAACTGAATTGTGAGCTTTACGCATTAAAAATATGCGATATTTTCTCAATACTTCTTTTCAAATCTTGTACTATTAACATGTAACCTTCTTTAGGTGCTAAACCTCTACCCCTTTCGCGCTTTGTCAAAACTCTGAGTGAAAAGAATCGTCTCTATTGTGAGCCAATTGAACAGTTCTGTGCTGCCGTTGTTGCAACTACTGCTAACTTATGGAACTCTGTGAAGCAGAGTGATCCGCAGTTCAAAATTGAGAAGTAAGTTCCCCGCAGTTTTTTTTTTCGGGGTTTTTACCACGTTCTGCTATTGAACTGAAATAATTTCCTCCTTGGGCAGATTTTGGACTTTTGACGACGAACCTGCCGACGTTCGTTCTGGGAATGCCAAGAATTCAACGGCTTCGTCTCTAAGACCTGAAATTGGATCCGAAGGACGGAAAAGATCAGCTAACTGGATGCTTGGCTCAAACAAGCGGCAAAAGTTGGACGCAGACTCCGCTTCTTGCCATGACAGTATTGCCAGTATCATTGGTACTCCACTGGTGAAAAGGAAATCCGATGGAGAAACTTATCCCGCGACCAACACTCCTCTTTCGAAAGGACAAGTCCAATCGATTCTCAAGGTTTTGATTTTATTAGAAACTTGAAATGTTCGATTATTATAAATTTATTGATTTTAATGAGCTCATTGTGATTTTATACTGACTTGTTGCAGAGCAATAAAACACCTGGAACTCCATTTTCCCAAATTGATGATGAGGGGACACCTAAAAAAACGTTACGATGGGATATTCCTGGAGCCTCTTCTCAAAAGTACGTCCATAATTTGTTTGAGAATGAGAATTCATGTGCATAATCTGATGAAATCTTTTCACTGGTTTCCAAAATTTTCTAATGTGTAATCGGTTTTGCAGGGTCAAAAGCGATATAATAAAGAAATCATTAATATCGTCCACTCTGCTGACGCCCACCAAAGAGGAAACTATCAAAACTCCTGAGCCATCTGCATCAGCAGCATATGCTGAATCGATCAAGTAAGCCTAGCAGTCTATCAAGCAGTGATTTTAATATCACCTCTATAATAATTTTAATACGCTACTAATCAGTATTTATTTCCAGCTAGTTTTTGTCTGTCATTGTACAAGTGTCGAAATTTAAATTGTGCAAATATGATTTTTTTCCTGTGAATGATTCCAGGAGCCGCTTGCGAAGTCACAGCAGCTCTTTTGGTATTGGCAGCAAGAACAATTGGGATGAAATAGCTGAGCAAGCGAAATCCAAGGCTCATTTTTCAGTAGATTTGCCTGCCAAACGAGAAGATCCGGAAACACCAAAGAAACCGGTTGGTATTTACTTAGTAATAATAATTTTACAATGACTATTTTACATCCATGATTTCATAGTAAATGGAAGTATTATTGTCATCCTGATGAACAAATTTTTTGTTCTTATAATTGGAAACACTTCTAGATCTCTGCTTGCTTCTGTAAGTTTTCTGTTCACTACTGTTTTTCTCATTTTTGGTTTTCGTTTTGTGTTTTTAACAGAGAGGAACAAGCTTCGTTAAACGTGTTGAAGCTCTGGAGCAAAAACAAAAACAGTTGAAGGAAACTGGAATTGTCGAAGCTCAGTCGGCTGAAAGTGAGTAAATCTTATAAGTTGTACAGTATTGATGCATCAATTTTCATTCCAGTTGCTGCAGCTTATATCAGCAGCAATTGCATCAGTAGCGAAGTTTATTAGTGGCAGTTGAAAATCAAGCCTAGTTGGTTTCAATAAATTGTGTTGAATTCGTAACATCAGATGAATTCCTGTACTAACTAACTTGTGGGAAAACAGATCTGAGCGTTGGGTTCTTGTTTTCAGCTTCTGAAAATGATTCGTTCTCATCTTCGGCACCACTGATGTTTGATGGCTTGCCTATTTTCCCTGACGATGTTGCCATCCTGGCTCAGTGTGATTCACCATTTCCAACAGAAATTGTTTCGAAAAAAACTAGATCAAAGATCGAAGCCTATAAAAAGCGAAAACGTAAGTATGAAAAAACTTGAATATTACTCTTATCCGAATATTTCGCAATGTCATGTTTTTTTTTTCTAATTTGTGAACGATTCTCTTGCAGAAGCTCAGAAACTCGGTGCTACTGATCATTCAGAGGGGATGGATGTTGATACCTCAGTTTCAGCGGCTCCGGTTGAGTCTCAGGAGCTGCCACTTGCTTCAAAGAAGACAGACTCTGGCTCAACTTCTTCCCTTGAGGTGCCTCAACTTCCACCCTCAGCCGAGAGTAACATTGATCTTGTCAAGAAGGCTGTTGATAGCGTCACGAAGGAAATCCCTTCTGTTGAAAAGAATCCCAGTGATGCCATCAAGCCGAGCTGTAAAAAAGTTGTAGAAACCCCTCAAAAATTGCCATTGAAAGAGCAAAATCTGAGATCGTTCAACTTGGGTTCTCCAAAAGAAGCTGCAATTGTTTCACTCTCAAGAAATCTTTATCCAGAAGACGAGGATGAAGAAGGTAGCGAAGATCCTGAAGAGGCGGAAATTCCTCCAGTAATGGAGTTCTCTCAAATGGAAGAAGGTTTGGTTATGGATTCCTATTCGCTTCAACAGAAAGCCGACCAACCTAAAGATGAAAAACGTGATGATCCTGAAGAAGAGAATATCGAAGAGGAGATGAATCAAGATGACGTACCATGGTCTCCTAGTGATAAATCAAGTTCTGTCATCTGTTTGGATTCAGATTCTGAAGGAGAGCCAAGAAATGAGACTCAACTTGATTACAATGAGTATGAAGAAGATTCTTATCCCAGCGATGAAGATTCTTATCCAAGCGATGAACCAGAACGGCGGAGGTCTTTCTTTCACGACAAGTACAATTTGCAACCTGATTCTGAAAGGGGTTCACAAGCTTCGGGTGAAAATCAACAGCAAGAAGAGGATAAACAAAATGCTGACGTCGATTTGTACAATATGGAAGAATATAATCAGGATGAACTCGAAGGGGATAATTTTGATTTGTTTGATGTCGGTCGAGATCTGCAGGTACGATCAGAAGGTGACGAGGAGGAAGAAGTTGATAAAACACAAAATGCTGGTCAGTTGGACAGTAAAACTCGTCCAGCAGCTACAAATGAAGGCGAGGAAGAAGGTGGTGATGATGAGCAGGTAGAGGAGGAAGAGTGGGATGACGACAGTAATTCCGAGCCTGATTCAGTCGAATTGATATCTTCGGAAAGTGACAGATCAAGCTTGTCCCATCTTGAATCTCAAGAAGCTGCCGAAGCTTTTGGATCATCGCATGAAACATCTGATAAACCTAGTAGTTCTGTGGAATCATCACAAGATGTCAACACTCCTGAGGTCCTGATAGATTCCAAAATGGCCAGCAAAACTACTTTACCTTCAAAAGAAATAATAGAATGTGCTGAAGAAATCAGGATAGCTTTGTCCCAAGAAACTGAATCAATGTCAGAAGTTACATCTGCGCCTAATGATGGAACTAAGGATGCTGTTAATGCGTTGCTTGGTTTGAACGATCCGCGTTCGGAAGACATTAATGAAGTTGACGGGAAAGAAGAAATCACTGTTCAAACTGTGGAGATGAAAGGCACTGAACATTCAGAAATTCCTGTACCCAATGTCACTGATTCATCACCTTCCAAAGCCGATGATGTCATTAGTATGCTAATGAGCCCTGACCAAATGTTTTTCGGGACCTCAGAAGATACAAAAGCGCAGAATGCAGAATTGAAAAGCTGCAAAACTTTGTTCAGCTATGCAAACCGGCAAGAATCAGAATGCCAGCCGAGAGAAAAGGAGAATGACAAGGTTGAACCAGTAGACGTTTCCAATGAGGATTTGGAATTGAAACTTGATGAATCTGATGTTCAAGCTGATGGAAACGTTCATGAAGCAGAACCCGACGATAATGCTGTTGTATCATCCCCTCAGATTTCACTATCTGCTGAGCCGATGGTTGCTGAACGTTCACCTGCAAAAGAAACTAAACTTGCGATTATTGAGCCTGAAACTATTAGTTCAAGTCAGGAAATGGATCCTCCTGAGTCGGCTCGTTCCTCTAGTTCAAAATTTGATGACGCTTCGTTCAAAACTGCACAAAGTGAAATTTCCGAATCTCACTCGCCTAAGCCAATCCAAAGTGATGACCAGTACTGCAAAGATGTTACCATTTCACGGGATATTTTGGCTGAAGCTGTTAGATTAGCTGAGCAACCTGAGGAATTGGCACCTCCTGAAACTATAGACTCTTCACTACCTGGCCGCCCTCAAATTCCCTCTGAAAGTGTTATTGATCCATTAGTCACTAGCGAGACCCAAAATATGGAAATCCATGTAGCTTCTGATGATGGTGTTGGTCATGGAAATATTATGCTTTTTGAAACGACTCCTGACTTGCATGAAGCGCAGACTGCCCCCAAGATTTTAACTGCTGAAGTACCGGAGATGCCAAAACCTGATGATGCTAACTATGCTGTGGTGCTGGAATTGCCCAAGTCAGATGAGCAAGTAGTCGTTGGTGTGGAGTCAGAATTGTGTCCAGATAAACATCCAACCGATAAGATACCAACACTAACAGTAAATGAAATGATAACTGTTGATGTTGTGGAGACAGCAAAGGATCACCCGGATGCTGTTGAGGTTATGGAAATGCAGAGTGACGAACATGTAGGTGTCGAGGTTGATACGCAATATGTGCCAACTACAACTGCTATCCATGGGCAATCTGGTGAAACAGAGAGTGGAAATCTCCATGGACCCCTAATCACGGACACAGTGGTCTCAAGTGTGTCGATAGTTGAATCTGTAGATGTGAAAAACGTTGTGACCACAGAGACACCTGGCGAAAGTGAAACCCAAGTAGGTAGTGTGCCTAGTGCTCGACTTGCCCCAAGTACAGAGATTAAAAATCTTGTTGACAACTCAAGATTAGTTTCTAAAGTTGATAGTACTTTTCCTATTATCGAGCCTCCTACTCCTTTCAAAAATATGGAAAGCAAACTGAACAAACAAGAAGACTCGGAATTTCTAGTCAAAACGGATACCAAGAGAGACATTTCAGAAGGAAGTGCAGTACCATCAGATTTGATCTCAACAGGCGATGAGTCCATTAATCCAAATGATGTAGCGTTTGTTGGTGATCAGTCTATCCCTCTTACACCAATATCTGAAATGACTCCCTTGAGAAAATCATCTCGGCTGCGATCAAGATTGAGTACTCCTGGTAGAGCTCTTGTTCCCGATGCAGAGCTAATAGATTCACCTTCTGTTTTGGATGTTGCTGTTTACAATGCGGAGCTGTCCGATGGTAAGCCTCAGATGGTTGATAGAAGTATGGTTACCGATGACGCAGTGAAGCCAAGTCAACGTTCCTCTAAGATATCAAAAAGTAAACCGGCTGAAAAACAAGAAACCGAAGAAACGACTGAGTCAAATGTAGAGAAAAAGAGGCTGAGACAATCTTCAGCCGAACCTGAGATGCAGGTGCTGTCGAATGAGGTGGACCAGCCTAAGAAGAAATCCAGAAGAAGTTTATCCATTGAACCGGAAGGAACACCAATGAAAGAGCAACTAGTGCAAATTAGTTCACCTCAGCGAAGATCGCGTCGAAGTTCATCTAAAGAGCCGGCCCCTTTGACGCCGTCTCAGCCTGAGAAGAAAAACCAAAGGAAGACTCCTTCTCATGTTGATGAGATTAAATCAGAAAAGCCTGTTGTGAGACATTCGCCGCGAGTAAAGCCGAAATTCGACTACACTGAAACGCCCTTGTCTGACAGTGGAACGTCGTCAGCATCGAGTTCCGTTCAACCGCCTTCAAGTCAACAACCTGAGACTTTAAGAGTTCGAAGGGCTTCATCTTTGGAACCGTCAAGTGCCGATAATGACCGCCGGCGTAACAGGAGAGCGTCCAGCGAAGTATTCGATCGACCAAGTTCAAGTGAGTTGTCATTAGATTTACTAATTGCTTCTAGATTTTGGTTGGTAAATAATATTGTAAAACACAATGAATCTTTTCGTAGGAGGTAGCTCTTCAAAGAGGACAAGTGCGGATGTTGATTTTGATGACCACGAGAAAGACGTAGAATACAAGAAAAGAAAGACAAAACATTCGATCACAGAGCCTCTGAAGAAACGGGCTTCGAGTTCAGGTGAGCCATCCTCTTCAAGACTGTCTTCCGACCGCTTTGACTCAGAAGTTGATCCACCACCAAAGAAAAGAGGGCGACCAAGAATAACTTTACGGCCATCCACTCTAGCCTCGATCCAAGAAGTACCCGAGGTAAAATTTAGTATCATTTTTTGAAAAAACGCTGTAACTTCACTAAAAATATTTTTACTGTGTTTTTGGCTGAGTCAAAAATCTGAACTACTCACAATCTAATAATTACAATTTTTGGGATTTTGGTTAAATATGGTAAATTATTTGTGATAACTGGTGAATTTTCATTTCAGGCTCCCTCAGGTGTTCAACACGACCGTTGGTCGAAAAATTTCAAGGATCAGTTAGTGAAAACCTGGATTGCTGAAGCTCAACAACACAAACGTATATCCAGGAGTAGTATCGCGTCTGGAACAAGAAGGTTAGCTGTTAAATTCATCAGCTAATGTTTTCACTGATGACTGTGCAGTGTGTGAATGCTCTGAAATGTTAACTTTTTGATAATTCTAGGAGAAGTCAATCTACATCTGAGTCTGATTTTATTGTCCCTATGAGAGATGCGCCATCACCAACTGATTCTGTCTCTTCAGCTGCTTCTACCTCTTCTATGGTAACCCAATTTCAAATTAGATTTAAAAAATGAACTTAAAATACTAATTTATTTTGAAGAAACCTATGATTTTATGTTGACTCAATTTTTATTTGACTTTTTTTGTTGCATCTTTTCTTCTACAATTCTAATAAAAACAATCCGTACCAAATTGATTATTGATGGGTTATTTGGTTCCATTTCAAGGTACTTAGGCCCAGAAAAGTGTCAGATGTAACGCCGACCAAACGAACGAGGAAATCCACATCTAAAAAGGTACACGCTGAGAATGCACCCGTTAATGATTGATTCGTTTATATTAGCTTTTTAGTTAATTGATGGAGTGATTTTAATCAATCGTATATATGTCAACGTTATCACTATGCTTGATCACTGTTTTCCTCCTGTTACAGTCAAAAGATGCCACCACTTCCTCGACCCGTTCGACAAGAGGGAAGAAAAAATCCTCTGTTTCTCGAGGTGTAGATTTTGACAACACGATTGTAGAAGAGGATGGAGAGGACAGTGATGATAATCAATCGATGAACAGGACCAGTTCTGTAGGTTCTCCACAATTGGTATTATATTATTCTTGCTTGACTTCTCTTGTATTATGAACCTGTATCCATTCAGATAAAACAAATACATAAATAAAATCCATCATCATGGAGACCTCTTCATATTGCCACAATTAATCATACAATGCTAGCGAATTTTGTTCTTGAATTGAATTTTCTTCTAGTTCCTTCTATTTACATAAATTAATTATGTTTAGGATGCTGGAGACTTTGATGAGTCTGCGATAGAGGAATCTCGTGCAACTAGACGCCAAAGGTCAATTTTGGACAGATCTCTGACTCAGTAAGCAATTGATTGTTGATAATTTTGTAAATGGATCCCTTATACTAGTGCAATATTTTGATTGTTAGTAACCCAATTATCTCTTTCAATCTGTCTATTGATATCTGTCCTTTTCAGAAGCTCAGCATCATCTACACGGAGGAAGAAGTGAACGAATAAAAGTAAATCTAAAAAGGAGCGGTGGGAATTGCGTATAATTAAATCGCATCTATTTTCGTTGTGTTGGATTTATTTTTAAATTTTCTATCCGAGGTTTTTATAAGAAACGTTATTGGACGCGTGTGACCTAATGATTTTGTTGTCCTTTCGCCATGGAAATGTTCGTGAGAACTAATGCATGTACAATACACTTTTTCCATTATAAGGTTTTATTCTTTCACCCTCCAGAAGAAAAGTAAATTACTGACAACGTGAAAGATGATCAACCTGAGTAAGGTGAACTGTATTATTTTAACCGACGAACCACAGAAGATATTTTTGTAGATTTTATTTAATTTGATGTCACGTTTTTGGAACCTAGGTGTAGTAAATGGAACAATGATTATTGCAACGTGGGTGAAATTATTAATTTAAATTCACAGCGCATTTTTAGAACAAACAACCTACTTCTAATTCACGTCCTTCAACCTTTATACATTGAGTTCATATTCGCCTCCACGCAACAGCGATACCTCGCGTCCGTTTACAGAAACATTTGCACTCGACCTTTGGTCAACACTGCTTGGACGATTGTTATCGAATCGAAAAATCGATATCTTCTTAACTATCGAAACTTGTAAAAAAAACTTCCACATTTTATAAAAATTCCGAATAACAAATAGAAATTATTCAACAACCTAATTAATAATTAGGTTATTAACTGATAATTATGACCCAAAGAAGATTGACCTATATAAAAAATCAAGCAGTATTCGATGTCAGTCCATAAGAAGATATTTACGAAACCTTTAAATACTAATGTTCTAATGGAAAACATAGTGTCATATCGCGGGATAATGTATTTTGAATATCGCGGGTGTGAAGAATCTAAAAATGTTTATTCTGTCGTATTCGATAATTTCTGTTTTCAAATGCAAATATCTCGATTCAACAATCGATCAAGCTCAACAATCGACTGAACCGCGGGCGTTGACAATCGATAAAATACCTCCTTGACTTTTTGATTAAACTTTTTGACATTCTCGGTTCAGTTGTCGTATCGTGTAGTTTCCGCGATGTTGTTAGCGCGAATTTAATATCGAATTCCTTTTTGTACCTCGACGTTTTTGATATTTCGACTTCGCGCAACGTGTTTTCTAATTCCCACTAAAAAAACGGACACAACTCGCTCGCCGCTTTTTCCGCCGAGTGTTGACGCTTTTTTGATCGACGGGACCTTCCAGATTTCCGATCTCCCGTGTGCGATTGATGAGTTTATTAGTTTCGCAATAATGTAAAATTCGGCTTAAGTTTTCGCGCGCCCAAATCGAAGATAGTTACGGAATTTTAATTTCAACCGCCGCTCGCTCACCGGATACCGAAGCTTAGCGAGTAACATTTTTTCGGAGTTCACCAAATTTCACCGAATATCGTATGCCATTTTCATCCGCGGGTGTTTTTTAAATGGAAGAAATCCAGTTTGTTGTACTAAGATCGGCCTATTTGGTCGGAAACGGGGCTGTTTCGACTTGGCACCTTCGCTAAGCCCTGCTTCATCGGAAGCTGTAGTTATCCCTTATGCTTACGTCCGAACATGAAACGAAGATTTCGAGAGGTGACGTAGAAGTGTAAAAAGTGCGGTCAATTCGCGGTGCGATGGCATTCATGATGAAGAAGAAAAAGTACAAGTTTACTGTGGAGCTGTGTCTCGAAGAGATCACCGCGGTTCCGTTCCTCAACGGAGTTCTGTTCGCCAAAATTCGTCTGCTCGACGGAGGCAGTTTCATGGAAACGTCAAACAGGTGCGTAATTTATTTGCCTATAGCCTAAACAATTACAGTCAAGGTTTTTCCGCTCGTTCTATCCCAATCTAGAATGTTCAGGATTGAAAATGAGGTTGGCTAGTTTACTTCTATGGAAAATTCCGTCTGCCTTATTCGGCCGTGAAGATAAAACAACTAAAGGTTCAGCTACTTCGTAAGAATGTTGGTCAAGAGCAACTTAGTCGGTCGCTCTTGATTAAAAATATCTTGATTAGGTAAAGAAATAACTTTAATGTAAAACAGTTCCTTTTCGGAATGGTATAAGTCTTATAATCGTGACAAATGATCAACAATTTTTGCTGTGATAATATTTTTCTTTTTTGGGTTCTATCAGTAAAAAAATTCGCCTTTTTAATTTTTCAGTTTTCCACTTTTTTCAGTTTATGGGGAGGAGAAGAGAGAATTTAGGATGTTGTACCTAATAACACCAACCAAACAACACTACTGAAAACATTGGTTTATTATTCCTTTGCCTCAAATTTGACCGAAAATTGGTGAACATTTCCACCTAAAAATAAATTGGTAACTATAAGAAAAAACTCCGTGGAAACTATTTTAAATTAAACATTTTTTAAACACTTTCTAGTTTTCAAATTAAAAGCTAAATTGTTCGTCTAACACTACAGCTGAAGCTGTGTTTGACGACCATTCCAACGAGTATAGGACGATTTTTATAGCTCCAAAAGTTCTTAAGTTTACAAAAAAAAATTCTAATGCCAAATTTCTAAAAATGTAGAAATTTCTATACGAAAACTGCGATACGTCGAGAACCATTGAAGCTATCGACCCCGATAGCCCGTCTCATTCGATTTGCCGTCCAAAAATCTATAGAAATATATTATACAATGACACTTCAGTCTGAAAAACGTTAGAAAACACGAATTTTCACACCCTCTAAACCGCGTTAAAATACCCATAAAATTGAGCCAGCGATTTGGTTGAAGAATTGAGCCACTGTCAGACCAAGATTGATTTTTGGTGATAATGTCAAGCATTTGGCTAATATAGTTTCCTCAGAAAAGTGTTGACGGCGGACGGACAGATTTTTTTAATTGGATATTTGGATTCGACATGCCGTAAAGAAATTTTGTGGAGGGTAAAACATTTTTTTTCTTGTGCGATTACTATGGTTTTTTATTGAATAATAAACCAAAAAAACCTAAAAGAAAAAAAAACGCAAGTCTACTAGAGAAAGCTTTTTTCAAGTCGGTTAAAACATGAAAACAGTCCTATTCCGTTTACTCACCTATCATTCATTTTCTATCAGTCTATAATAATTGTATTAATGACATTCCATTGCAGAATTAGATAGATAATTCACGATTATCCTGAAGAATCCACTTCCAATCCAAAATCCACCAATCCAAAAATACACTTCTTTCCCATTTTTCGAATTCGGTTGAGTTGAGGGATAGACCGACTAGCCGACTTTTTTTTCCTATTATATAGCTGTATTATGTCGATTCTTTTCGCTAATTTGTGTATCTTCACGGCAGCGTTGATCCAAACGGTTGCTTTTTTATTTGTAAGAACCATAAGAGGTAAATTTCGGGTGCCTTTGGTTTTTCGTTGAGTTCTCTACCGTATTCACAAAATCCTCGACAGTTTTGGTCTCCCTGTAGTTTTAGAATTCCTTTATAGCGTTTTAGTTAACTTCTCATTTTAGTTCATTTCATCTTTCGAAGGTTTCGATATAGTTGTGTTTTGCAATTTACTGCAGTTCGAACTGTCGTTCCCAGCCCGTTGATATTTCCCATATTTGAGAGTGAATCTGAAAACTCAAACTGCAATTCGAACCTCGCTTTACTCAGAATTGTTCTCGCTGTGGTTGAGTTCTCTAGGGCCTCAGTTTTTCCCTCTGTTCTGTCATAGTCAGTTAGACAGACCCTGTCCTTGAAACGGAGGACCCCTAAACGAAGTCTGCCCGCTGGCCAACGAACCTTCCTTTTTTCGCCGATTTTGTGGCCGTCGTGTCTTCTTTCCTCCTCGGTACACTTAAGTACCGTTCTGTTGCGACTGCTGTAATCTTGATAGTATAGTATGCGATGTAGTTTCTTTGTACAGTAGCTCTTGATAATTCGAAGTGGCGCGTTTTGTCGATAGTTTTAAAATAACTTCTTTCTCAATGGAACTTACCATGAATCACTCAACTGAAATAGCTCTTACACCACAACGAACGATTGTTTTTCATTTCATCTCTTACCGGCAAGCTGACAGGCTGACCCGGCTTTTTCTTGTTCACCTTTCCCTTCGAGCTTCTGGAGGTTGGCCAATTTAAAATGTGTCCGGACTATCGGTTCGCCCCTCATTGAATGATAACCATTAATGTTGATTTGCGCCCAAGGTCTGCCCAATAACTCGGCCTCTCCGACCCCGATCATTGTAGACTGCCAGTCTGCATCCCAAGTTGCCCGCTAATGATTGCAGTCATTTGGAGTATTATTGGTTAAATTGCTGCGTTAGGCACGTGGATTTTTTTTTTATCCCCACGTGCAATAGGCGATTATTTAATATATTGGTGAACACTTGTTGCCATCTTACATAACATTGCTGATTTTTTCCAGACCTCCCGATATCCAGAGTGCTTTATAGATACTTGTGGAATCAACTTTCTGTTGTGCAAGGGATTCCAGTGAAACTCAGGGCTCATCTATTTTTATTTGTTTTCTTTTCGTCGCTCTCTTTGATGTCCAGGGGTTGTGAGGGGGAGAATAACCAGGCGACTCATTCTCCGATTCTTTATTGGCTGGCCGAGCACTTTCGCCCATTCGGGCATCTTCAGGGCAACGTGGAGCCATAGGGCCCACAGTCCATAGGCGTCCACAGACTGTGGTGAGAACGGGCGAAAGTGCTCGGCCAGCGAATAAAGAATGTGAGAATGAGTCGCCTCGTTTTTCTTCCCCTCATAACCCCTGGACATCTATTTTTATCTGAACCATTCTCTTACATACTTCTTAAGGGAGCTCTTCCGACAGTGATAATTGAGTGATAATTGCTGTAGAATTAACGGTTTTGAAGTTATTTGCGGAAAAATGAAAAAAAAATCAAGAATTTGCCGTTTTTAAACTGTCTTCTATCGCTCGCCTTGATGCAGTAGAGGAAAATATCTCTTGGAGCGGCGTTTGCAGCTATCGTACAGGAAATTTATCGTAGGCTCTTCATATTTGCTAATTGACACGTTTTATTTTGGCGTGTGTCATTCGCTTTTATCGCGCTCCGCGTGCAATGAGCCTCGGATAATCTCCCAGTAGTTGACTAACGATTTGAACAGTGTTAATCGTACATCTGAATATCTACGCGATTGCAAGTGGCCTTTGCTCTTTCGCGGTCGTTTTTTCCACCGATAAGAAAAAAAAGCATTCCATTAATCAGAGTGTTAGGTCGATACTTGTTTCGGATTGGAATGATGCTCGGAGCGATAACGGTCGGACGTGTATGGTAGCTAAACAAGTTACACTGCGTGAAAAATCCACGAAACGTACGACTACTTTTAATGCATGTTTTGAGAATGTTCGTGAGGTTCGTGATATTGTGAGGTTCTCGTGAATTTTTTTTAAAATACTGATTAATCACGAAGGTACTAGAGTCCCGAGGTGGACGCTCAGAAAGTAACCCAATCAAACCGAAACCTAGTCGTTGATGATCTCGTTTCCAAAATCATTCAATTTTAACGATCTCTCATCGCTATAGTAGGAAGTTGGAGAACTTTAAATGAGTGTTCCAGTTGCTGTGAAGTGAAGTTCTTACGATTATAAATTTTACTCCTTTTGAATCTTCTCGCTTCTGAATAGAACAAAATGCTGGCTCAATGACCGATGTAGGTTCGCTCGTGAATTGGATCAGACAACTGAAAAGAATCTCGGCGATTTTATCCAATTACAATAGACGGCAGAAGGTTTAAAAATTGACGTTGCCTCGGTTGAAACGGAAACCTATATCCTTCGCTCTTGAATGTCGTGAAGGGAAGGTGTAATAGGGGAACGTGAAAACGCTCTTCTTCGATCTGCAAACGTTGAATAGCTACTGAGACGACAGTTGTTCACTTGACATTCCGGACTAAACTAGTTTTCCCACACCCACGTGCGATTGGGGGAGATTCGCGTGCCGAATTTAGACATAGTAGCCGACTGAAAATTTATTTTGGACGGTATTTATTCAGTTGAAACGCAGCAGCCGAGTGCAAATTTAAAAATATTGACGAGCAATATTTTTGAATGTTAATATAAAAAGCAGTATGATTAATCCGAGTCGAGAAAATGCATCTGTTGTATTTATATCTTATGGTTGTGGGTAGGAGCAAAATTAAATTGATTTTTTTTATTTTTAATTTTTTTAATTATTAATTTTTTTTAATTTTATTATTTTTTAATTCGAGCCAATTTGCTATGGGTGCTTGGGTTTCTACTCGAAAATATATTTATTACCTAAGTAGCTTTTTTTGCTTATTTTTTCCTTTGCAAAAAATACAATTCCGCAGTACAGCATTGCTTCTTTTGCTGGAGTTTAAGGAAGAGGAAGAGTTCAAGGGGGAAATGGAGAAAGTCGCGTAGGTATATTGTCAAGCACAAAGGATGCGCTTCGCTGATCTCGGCGGCGACTTATGTCAACAGTAATTTTTTTTTCTTTTGCCTACGAGTCCGACGAGGGTAAAAACCGAGAAAATATATTTTCATAACTCGAATTGAATGCAGAAATTTGAAGAGCTTGCAATGCAAAACGTTGTATAATCTGAGATTTTCGGTTTGAACGACAATTATAGTGATTTGCATGAATGTATTTAAATCTCAAAGCTGCTAGTCTCTTACCTCTCTCTAGTGATAATTATTTCTTCTGAAAGTTTCGAAAACTATTTCATAAATCATTCCGTTCATTGCCGTTAGATTGTAATAGTGCTAACTGAAGATTTTGGTTCAAATTACGTCAACCAGCGCGAGAAATGAGACACTCGTGCGTCAGGTGCCTCAGCTTTTGAAATCATCGCTTACATAACTGGCAAATAATTATGTGCGAACGAACTAGACGTTGGGAGCAGAGCAGGAAAAACCTTCGGATCACATGCGGGAGCCGTCTTTCGAAAAACACACGATTTGAAGAGCTAATGGGATCTACGACCTCGAGCTGGACGACCTAGACGGATTCGATTTAGAACCAGTAAATAACGAGAATTCCACGCGGGCCTGAGTCATTCATCGGCATAAACAGAATCAAAGATCCACTTCCGAGTGCTGCGCCGACAAGTGCTTGGGAAATTGAAAAAGCAGAAGCAGTTGAGGATAAGTTGGAGCTGGTTAGCGCTTCTTGTTTGTTAGTGTGCGTTGATTCGTTATCTTGTCGCTGTAACGTGATTGCGCTTGTTTGGGCCATATTTGCCGGCTGAGAAGTTCAGAAGTAAAGCCATCTGAAAAATTGCTTATCGTCTGTCTCTCGAGCCCAGTTCTGATGTATGTATTAACTTAGAAACGAATGGACTTATCTTTCAAATGAAGTATAGATAACTCGCGTTCAAGTGGAGCCAACAGAAATTTTCCTCGGGACAACTTCGAGGCCTGAAAACATCGGAATAGTTCACGGTTTTTGCCAATTTGGAACAGAATGAAGTAGTATTGATCAAAAGTAATTTGTTATTACAGTTTTTTCGTGCTGTACTTTTCTTCAGCCTCTTTTCTTGACACGGTTTCATAAACATTCTGTATCATCGATGGACAAAGGGCGCTCCACAAATAGGTTCCAACATTATTTGGTTTGGTTATTCAATTTCTCGTCGTCCGAAACGTTCCCGGGCCTTAAATTCTGAGACATTAGGTTCTTTGTCTTACCCTAGCTCTGTTTATTACCTTAACCCTCCCTCAATCAGCATCTCAACTGCAAAAAAAAAATCAAACGTTTATGGTTTTCTTATATTTTATTATTCAGTGATACATTTCTTATTTATTGTCCGACTGTGTTCCCATTGTTCTATCGAGATCGCATGCCTAAATTATCAGATACCTTTCATGTTGGAAGCGGAAAATTATTCTAGTATTGGGGGCCTAAACGAAATCCTATTCGGTTAGGTAAAGTTATTGAATATATTTGAAGGATATGCCTTTGTGGAACGATACATCGCGAATAAGTCGTGTTTCTATGCTACCAATGTATGGCGAGTTCAAGGTTGTGCCTTGGGTGGGATTAGGGGTCGTAATCGGACTCCGCGCTCATCTTCCGTCACGCCTACTCTTTCGTAGAATCCACCCCACACACACTAGTACGACTTTCAGAGAAAACTTTCCAGGAATGATCTCCCTTCGTGTTCCCAGATCCTAGTTGTTTTATCTTGAAAATCTCTTTGCGCAGGTTTGTAAAAAAAGCTTTCAAGCAACGAACGATAGTGAGCTTTTTTTTATAAATGACGCCTCTGTGCTCAGGAAGTTCGGAACTAATTCAAATATTGACGCTAGAACCCAGTCGCCGAAGTTTCGGAAGAGGCCGTTGCAAAGTAAAACAAGTGACTTTATTTCAATGGTATTAGACATTGGTTTTTCGTAGTGAAGAATCCGAATACGGAATTAGCCCCCAATTCCGAACTGAGCTTTGTTCACAGAAATCGGGTGACATATTTTTTTCACTTATCTGCTTCATATCGCAATCAACTTATTTTCTAGACGACCACTATTTTCAAAATCAAAGAAGATGCAATGACCTTCAAAATACGTTACTCGATTTTGTAATTCGTACCGACAGTATCGGCGCACTTATAAAATGGGACTGTTGAGTTGACGGAGAAGCTTTCCTCCCGTTTGGAAAATTGAATTTCGCTGAACGGATTTCCCAAGCTACCGTCAATGTACGATTCGATCGAGTAAACCGGGTTATTTATACCTCGGGTCCTTACGATTTATCGAATTCTGTTTGAAAATACACGCGACCTGCTATTGATTGAGTCACGGGTCATTGTACTTCGTATTTATTATTGTAGCGAAGCGTAAGTGCCGCGTACGTAATGTTAGGGCGTCATGAGATCATTTTCGAATTCGCTATCGAGGCGAGGCAAAACATCGACCTACGAACAATGAGGTCACGACATAGTCATTATTGGCAAGCATACAGGCTTAGATTTGCCACTGAATCATCCCGAACGAGATTATGCGGCAGAGCTCGCCGCTGATACCCCCGAGGAATTACGAAGGATTTAGAAGTGACCAGGGATCAGGAGGACTTTTATTACGCTTTTGCTGGCAATCGAAATTTGGTGAACAATGAGGTTTTAATTAATTCAATGCTCTTGTTTTTATTGACAAAATATAAAAGTGGATATATTTACGTCGAGCTTTCTTAATCAAGGTCCGCTATGACGAAGGCGCTTTTCATGGAAAGAGAAGTGAGGCGAGTTACTTCAATCGGGGCTTGTAGAAATTCACCCTTCTCATCCCTATAAAATTCATATAATGTTGATTTTTTTTATTAATAATGTTTGCCTTTGGCACTGGAGATTTTGTAAAACTGTTTTCGAAAATTTCTGCGTTCCAGTTGCCAATTTGACACCAAAATTTCCTCCTAAATCAATTTATTCTGTCTTGTTTTTGTATTCTCGCAGCAAATTAATCTCTCCTCATCCTTCCTTGGAAATTTTGATATATTTTTTTATGGGTTTTATGTATCGACTAGGTTTTATATTATGGAGGTAGTTTTCATGTGGGTTTTATGTTGTGACTAGGTTTTTCTGTAATGTTGTAAAAGATTTTCCGAAGGTTACAGATTTTATAGATGACTCACCTATTCTATAAGTTATGAGTCGTGGTCTATTTCACGTTTTTATCTCTAGTATGACCCGCTATGTGGTGGCGTCTTATCTCAAGACAAGATCTTATAATTCCGGACCCTATCTGCTGAGTCATCAGCCCTTCTACCCTTGGTTAACTCGTTCGAACTTCTGTCCTCTTATAAAGGTTTTATGCCGTTCTCTACGGGCTGTTTAAAAAGGGATTCCTAGTGGTCGCCTCGTGAAATCGACATATTTGCGGTTTTTTATTCCTGTAAGTCATAACACATAAATTATTCATTGTCTAGTTTAACTATGAAAATCAGCTAAAACCGGCTTCCCCGCGTTGGTACTGGTTTTGCGGTTATTTCTACTACATATTCGAATAGCATTTGACTTCAGCGCGCCAGTCCTGTCAAGTCGGCTATTTTTGATTCTGTGCAGCTATCGAAGAGCCGGTGCCTCGCCCAACGAGCGCCGCAGTCTGGAATTATTAGGTTCCCTCCAATTATTACCGCTTGCTCGCCAACAAGTATTTAACTGGATGCTTTCGTTCTTGGCTAACCTGAGCCCCATCGACTTGTCCTTTTGCTAGATTCTTTGAAATGTTTTGAATTGAAAGTTCATGTACCTTCCGCAAGAATTTTATTTTTTATTATTTTAACGGCGATTTTTGTGGGGTTTTAGCATATTTTAGGTGTTTGTTCGAAACCTAGAAAAAATTAAAAACCGCCAAAAAAAGAGGGTGCTAAAAAGCTGAAAGTTTGGTCACAACTGAGCATGTAAAGAACATGAAAAAATATTTTGCATCCACTGCGATGATTTCTGTACGAATTTTATTCCAATATGAAGCAGCAGAAGCTTGATCAACGAAGATTTCACCTACTTATTCGGTTGTGCTGTTTCAATTTGTTGCAGAGAGGAAGTTCAAGATCACAAAGTAAAATGGGGCGCCAAGTTCGAATTCGTTTGTAAAATGAGCGCCAGCGCATCAACTGGCGTGTTGGACCCATGCCTCCTGCGAGTATCAGTCAGAAAGGTACTTTTTCCCTAATATCCCGCCAAATATATAATTATTTGGTCGTATCAAATCGAATATAAGCGCTTAATTTGAGTTATTTAGAAAGTTTAAGCAACCTTTTTTTTGCTATAAAAAGGTGACATTATTTTTCTGTTCTGCAGGAGCTGAAGGGCGGTCGATCATTCCAAAAACTCGGTTTCACCGATTTGAACTTAGCAGAATACGCTGGTTCTGGATTTACCCAACGGAAATGCCTTTTAGAAGGATACGATCTCCGACGGCGGCAAGACAATTCCATGCTCTCGCTGACGATCCGTATGAATATGCTTGCTGGAGACATTCTTTTCAAAGTGTAAGTGCGATTTTTGTCTTCCAGAATCAACCTGTGTATAAAAAATTACTCCAAAATTAGGCCTGTACAGAGGCTGTGACGGAGTCCGAATGCATTGCTATAATTGGTTCACCAACTGTTCACTTTTAGAAGGCCATTTGCTGATGAGGTGTTTTCACCGATTTTCTACTGTATGTTTTTCTTTTTTCTATATTACTTATTTTGTTCTTTATTTTGTTGTATAGACCTTCCCCGACTATCAAACCAAAGACTTCGTCTAGCGACGAACCGCCTGCGGAAAACTCAGAACCAGAAGTGACGCTACCTAGTGACCGGCGGGACGATTTTTCTGGGGGATCCATCGCAAGCGTTAGCTCTGGTTTTGGCAGCCTTAACAAAAAACGGCCGGCTCTGTTTACTGGTATGTTTCCCCATCAATTCTATACTTATTATTGTTATAAATGCTCTGAAGTGCAAGCCCAGTAAACTACCTGAAAGTCCAAAATCCCTACAAAACTGAAATGGAATGAGATAAAGAATAAATATACTATTATATCAATAGTATCGGTTTTTGGCACTCAAATGATACTCCAAATAGCATATTTTTCTGTAATAATAAATAAATAAAATCGGTAATAAATAGGTAAATCGGTAATAAATTTTTCGGTAATAATAAATCCTGATGTCTTCGCCTTTTCTCCTCTCGGTTTCAACAAAATTACCTTTCTGGTAACATAAATGTCCCATATTTTCGATCTTACATTTTTTTGTTTTGAGCTCTTCAGTAGAATATTTTTGTCAATTGGCGATTTTCAATGCACAGAGACGCCCAGTGTCGACGGTGAAGACGGATGTCTGCCAGTGGATGGGTATCCCTCCTCAGCTCCATTGGACGAAGGTCTGGATTTGGGCCATTCGCGCAACCCGTCCAACACTAGTCAGATGAGCAAAGGCTCCGGTTATGGCTCCATGAATAGTCAACATTCCCGCCAGAGTAGTTCCGGAGACTCTGGCCATGTTAGGTAAGTTACGTCTGCGTTGTCAACCCTTACTTCTAGCTCCCCATTAACAAAACATGGGCGTCATGGCACATGGACTTCTGAAAGGTTTGCTGTGCTATCAATTAATGCATGTTGCCTGATGAGCCTTAAAATGTGTTAATTTGTCGTCGTAGATGACAGGTTTTCAAGTTTCTCCATCCGTCTTGGTTCTATTGCATACTATAAAAATCACGAGCTGTATTCAAAAGAAATGGAAATCACCTCTTGAAAAAATTTTTTTTGTTCATTTTTCCCATGATCTTTTGTTCAAACTTTTCGTTTTTCACATTGCGGCATATGAATTCCCCTGAATTGTCAATAGTCGTGTTGATACAACTTCATCTTGTTACTTTTATAGATCTCTTTTCAGTTAGCAAAAATCTATTCATCTCTCTGTTGCCTGCCTGATTGTGAAATGCATGGTTAAAGTGTATAGTACGTGTCGTTGTTGAACAAGAGGCTGTCTCCAGGTCGCCATCTTGGCCGGTCTGGTCTCCTAAGCTGGACCCCGTGCCGAGTAGTCCACCACCCTGTAGTACTATCTGCTCGAGGTCCAAACTGTGGGCTTCGCCGCTCCTTCTTCGCCACAAAGGTGAAGGATCGAAAGTTGCCTCGACTCCGATCAAGGGATTGACCTCGTCACCTTTTCGATTTCCACCATGGTCAGCTCCCAGAGCTACCTCGTCCCCTGGACTTCTCTCACCTTCATCAACGCCTTCAACTCCGCTCCGTCGACCTATGTCCCCTCTAGCGGCTGATTATAACAACTTTTCTTACGACGCCGTTGATGGGAGCATCAGGTAAGGATTGGTCTAACGAGAAACTCCTCTTCCTCTTCCTCGTCTCTACTTCTGCCATTCATCAGTCCGTCTTTCTCTTTCATTTGTCAACCTTTGAAGAAAAAAACTTTGTAAAATAATTTGTGCAATTCTTAAACGGCATTTAGTTTTCACTTGTGTGCTTGTTCAATATGAACTTGATTTGAAGGATTCAAATATTGTTTTTCTCAAATCATCCCTACACAGATGTCCTTATCTGGATTTCACCCGTCACTGTAATCTGTCATTTGGCTCTGCACTTGATAATTGATAGCTATATTATTGTTCCCTACAGTTTCAACCAGTTATATGCAAAAAAAAAATTAATTTTACCCGATGTCATCAATCGAAGTAGATTCAATTTCTGCGCTACTGTTGGAATCTAAATGCTGTTTGTATTCATCCACTCACAACCTTGCTCTTACCATGGATTCCAATTCAACAAGGCTTTGGTCTTTTGGTTATTGCTACATCCCACTAACTTCTGAACTGCAGCTGCTTGAATTCTGTGCTTTCATCTTACCTTAACCATCCGATGTACTTGCCTTTAACATGTGCTCGACCTGTACTAACTCGTATTCGACTATGCTCTGTAAGTACATTTGGAACCGTGTACTCGTGTGAGAGCAGCCTGCGTCACTAGATGGCCGGTAAAAATTTTGAGTAATTTTCTGTAGTCTAGTACTGATTGCTTGTCTTCCTGCTAGTAAGTATTTGTCAAGCTTGTAGTTTTCTGCACGTGTATTTTTGTCTACTTGGTCTGTGTTGTCAACTTCCCTTCAGCGCTCTTATCGTCAGTTTTGTTGCTGTTTTTCCTGTTGCGTTGTCACAGTTTTAGATAGTTTTTTCCCTTCTTGTACATATTTTGGTGTTGATTTGGGCGTTGTATTTTTTTTATCACTAGGTCCATTCATAATTGCATTCGTCTGCGTAGCATTCAATGAAGCTCGATTGTCAGTTAACCAAGTTCAACTGAGCTGACCGTTCGAAAATCTTTGCGTGTTTTATCAATCTTTCTGAAGCAATGGACAGTTCAATAATGAAGGTCTCTCATATTTATGTTCTGTAAATTTTTATAGCCTTCTAGCAATATCTAATGATTAAAGGCTTGCCGTTTCCTACCTTTGAAAATATTTTGATCTTTCCTTCGTTCTCAACATTGTTTGCATGGGTACACAGAAACAATTTGGTTTTTCTAATTGTTGAGTATATCATAGAATAATTTGTATTCATGTAATTTTTGCATGTGTATTCTTGCTTTATTTTCCTTCTGACTTCTACAACATTTAAATAAAAAATTATAATAAATAAAAATTAAAAAAAAAGAAAGTTTTTACCCTGGAAATACTTTCCGATGTCTGCTCCTATATTCTTATAACCTATAGCTATATTAACGCTCAAACTCATCTGAAAATGTATGTATCTGCGCAGGAACAATGGTGGGTCGTGTATAGTGGAAACCGGTTCTCTCGACCGAGGAAAAGCTGCCCTCGAAAGAAGAAAAAAAGCGGCAGAAGAAGGACCTGGAGGCGGCCGAGTTGAATTTACTCGCGTTAACCCGAATTCACTTATTGATCAACTTCTCAAGGCCTCCAACCTCAACAATACTGACGACAATGCTGAAAGTGAGTGACCTTATGTTGATGAGAGGAGCTTAGAAAATGTCGTTAGCGTTCGAGGCGGTCATAATTTTTCCATTCGGCTTCTAGAAGAAATCCAAGCTAGATTAGTCAGAAGGACTGGAAAGAGAAGTATTGTAGAGAATGTTCTGCATCTGAAAATAGAGCTTCTAGGTTTCTAGTGATGTCATTTCTGTTGCCAACATTTTCCTCATCCCTTTAGTGGCTGTGAAACAAGAAATTATTTCTTTGAAAGGTCCTTGTTATTGGTGCTGACAAAGATCATCAATTGGAATTCATTTTATTTGGTTTCTATATTTTTGTTTTTATTTTACAGCTTCTGGACTTCAGCTATTTATTGGTAAAGATGGGACGACAGCCCTCGGGAGTCAAGAAGTTAAGAATCAAATGCCGGCAGGCGGTTTCAAACAAGTTGTCATCGACGGGGATAGGTAACAAAGGACTTGCTGCCAAACGACACACCCAAGCCCCTACCATCGTGCCAAAGTCACGCTATATTATCCATTCCCTACTATTGCTAGCTATTCTCTTCCAACTAGTACTCATCTTCGTCAATTCGGATGATGAAATGGTCACCGTCAAGTCGAAACAATATTAATCCGCATTTAGCGGGGGAATGTGTTTTTCTCTGCCCCCGAAATTGTACTCACTTAATACTAAGTAGCCTATGTAACGGCTGCCGTTTTAAATTTCTACAACGTGTCGTGTAACTGTCTTCTAACCTCCCCTGAATTCACTATCCAGCAACGATTTCTTCCTTGATGTACGCTCCTACCTTCTGCAGACCATGCACATCATGCATTTGTGTAGACAATACGACATTTTCGACTTTCACTCTCCAGCAAGTATTTTATCGATTTGATAATTTTTTCATTGCCTTTTTTTCTATACTAGGGTAGATTCTGTTGATTTCCGTGTGCTTCCCGGCGTAACGTTCACTTCTTTTAGCGTAAATAGTCGTTTCCTTCCAAATTGCTTCGGTTTTTTTCTCTGTCAATAGATGTAGCACGTACGTGAGCCAGTCGATGTCTGCCAAATTTTAATAATCTGTAGAATTTTGAAAAGATTTGATGCGAACTTGCAAATCAAGTGGGTTTACGTTTGTGACAACTGGAGAGGTGCCCTAATATTTTTTGATGAAAAAATGTAGTTGGAAACAGAAAATACTCCCATATTATGCTGTCAAAGGTTGTGATCGTGATCCTGATTTCCCTTTATCCTGCATTTACGTCCTTCAAGTTCTGCGCTAGATGTTAGATTTACGTGAGGATAGATATTTAAAACTTCCCCTCTGTTACCTTGAGTTGTAGTTTCCGTGCGGTATAAATATGTCGTCTAATGGGGTTGATAACTGTTGTGCTCATAATGTTCTCTATGTTGACCATAGCGTAGACCAAGCCCAGAAGATATCAATTGGTCATATATGTTGAATTGCGAGAGTTTGACCGTAGTTGATTCATAAATCAAAGTCCCAATTGTTTGTCGACATTTTTCTACTGCTCTTTTTTCAAACTCCTTTGTGTTTAATGTGAGTTCAAATGATGAGAATGGGTGAATATCGTGTTCCATATTATTTTCCAACTTACATGGCGGCAGGGAAGTAAAAACGGAATCAACTGAAAGCAGCATTTTTGTAGGAAACGCACGTCACAGAATGGTTGACACATATTTCTCTGAAGGGAAATCGTCGGCCCTGCCACCGCATTCATAAAGTGCTATATGTGATAAGGTTGATAACCAATTGTTAGACATTGATGGAGCCCTTGCCCCTGAAAGCTTTGGAAGATGGAGCTGAAGTGATAACGTTTTGAAACCTTCTGCTTTTCATTTTGTCTTCACTCTTCTTTCCTTCTGAATATTGATATTCTGCATCACGATACTCGCCCATTGTGTCAGACATGAACGATCAGGCTTTTATTGTGTACATTTTTGTCGGATTGGAAACGATTTTGACTGGCAAAGCACTTTTTCTCGTTCTTGAGGCCTCGGGTCTGTCTAGCTAGAAAACCAAGCCAAAAATGGAAACGTTGAGTGAAATGCAAAACTTTGTTGTATTTGAATGTGTTGTTGAATAATAGCCAGAGGTTGTCATTCAAATAGTTTTCCAAACGTTTCAAGACAAATGCAGTGAAGTTAGTTTTTATTTTCGCAAAGCGCTTTTTCCATTTCAGGCCTCTTCCGTTTCTGCTTCCCGCTACATTCACCTTTTAGTAACTTCTCTTGAAAATTTCAGCTTTGGAAACGATTTTTATTTCAAGCAATAAAACAATAAGAAATGTGAAAATTCCAAACGGACAGATTTTTCGCTATTTAGGGTTTAACAACAAGATTCTAAATGATCTCAAGTGTAAACAAAATAGCTGGCGTAAAAGAAACGATATCCAATCATTATGGTGTAGAAATGACCAACCTTCAGTGATCAGGAATCATTCCTTCTAGATACAAGGTTAAACAACCTACTGTAGAGGTCAGTAATGACAAAAGCGCTTGAGGAGGATTAAATAGTATTCACAAAGCTCGTCTTTTGCTCTTCAACGCCCATTATAATGTAATAATTTTGGTTACAAACAGGTCTTTTTGATTGACAGACAGTGTCAGTATTTTTCCTCGATTTTTACCTTCAGTTGATTTATTGCTTGGTACAATAATGTAATTTAAATTCGTCTGATATTCATAAAATTTGTGTGTACTCTATTACAATAACTATGTAATGAATTCAGCAATCTGATTCATGGCTGTATTCTTTATGTCGGTGATCATTAGTGTTTATTTTCTATTTGAGCCGTCAAAGCGCCTATTCTAACTTGTGATTGTATGAGTACGAGTCACCTTATTTAAGCTATCTATAAACGTCAATAATTTATTTTTATCGGTCGATGTTCCAGACAATAGTTTTGAGCAATATCTACATCGTATTTAAAATCCTAAACAGAAGGCTCTGTCAAGCAACTGCTTAGATCGTTTGTTTTTCTGAAGTTGGCTGACTAGCTTTAATACAGTATATTGTTGTGATAAGTATTGAGGGCTGATAAGTCACTCGAGTCATTATCTAGGCGTAGGTAATAAAAATATTTCTTTTTTAGCCCTCATAGCCCCCATCACATATTCGATACAGGTGTCGGTAGATGTGGAAGATGAAAGGTTGCAAAGAAAATGTCATTTTCAATTGATTTAAAAAATTAAGAGGTTTCTCTAATTATTCCACAGAGCAGAGAGAAAGCCTTGGTTTTTCCTGGCGATTCAGAACATTTTTATCCTCCCGTTCCAAACATTTAATTCACATTTTACGTTTCTGAAGTAGTCGAACATTTTTGCCTTTGATGTTATCATTTTTGTTGATGTTCCAACTCTCATTGAGCGCTGTAGAGCACCGATTTCGAAAATGCGATGCAATTAACTACCCGCAACTACACCTGGAACTATCTGCATTCTCTCCTTTCCTCATCACAGGCACCATCTGAAATAGTTATAGTTGTTATTCGAGTGAGCGAGTCGGTTTGTAAATGGAGATTGAAAGTAGCCCATCTATGTATGATCGCTATTTTGTGATGTAGACCTCATTTTCATAGTAGTGTAGAAACTATTGCGATATATCTGTAAGAAACCCCTGTCGTATTATGTCTTCTTTTGAAATGCCTGTCGTCGCACGGACAGACTAGGGCGGTTCAACAAATTGTTTCTCGACAAATTAAATAATCGTGCGTGTTCGATGTAGTTGTAAGAGTTCTAGAATAGGGAATATTCCAATTCCCCTTTTGACGCAATCGTAACCACAAATGATAGAATTACTCTCGAATCAACCTCTCCCGATTACTTTTCGACCGTACTCTATAACTTAGTGTTGTAGCTTCATTCAACCATCTTCGAACTGTTGTTTGGCAAAATTATCTTCCATGTGATATTCCTCTTGCTGACGTTCAACTTTCATCTAGAATTCGCATTGTGCGCATGCGTCTAATAGAAGACTGATGAGGAAGTGGAGATAAACACGTTTATGAGACGAATTGTATTGGCTCGTCATTGTAATAAATTGACAGCTTGCTGATGAATACTCGTCTCGAGCACAAAGTTCGATTCGTAATTGCCATAGCCAGTTCTAACTCACTTTGCAAATATTCACTCTCGTATTTTCACTTGTTACAGTGAAAATCAGTCGAAAGAAACCCCCGAAGCCTATGAAGAACCCAAAATATTGTGAACGGTGCTTTTTACATGTAATGGATCTCCGAAGCACCTCGTTTACTGGCATGATACATATTGAGCCATCTGTGTGTATTCAATAGTTCATTTCTACTTGAAACAACTCGTATTTTTATTTGGTCTAATTTCAACCATTCAGAAAAACCACGGTGTCCCTGGCCCCATCGTCATTTATAGCTGAGGCTGTTCTTTGATATTTTCCAAGTACAGATTGCCATGCAGCTTTGACACTAATAGCGCAAAATCACTAATTAGTTGCAGCTTTGGGCCTGATTTCAGAAGGCAAATTAAATGAGGCCCAGTTATACTATCGTGAAGGCCTTGGAATGGAGCAAGATTCTTTATTTTCCCCTCATGGGAGGCAAGAAGCTAGGTTAGTGCGCACAAAGTATTATTTGCAACCATGCTTCTTGCTTTTAAAAAAAGATCTCCAAGTCATAAGAGTGACCACCATATTTGATTGTCTTCCAACCCAAAGCCTTTATGATTGATAAAGCCTGTTTGCAAGAACTTCATTCTAATCACTGAATGTCCCTTGCCATTATTCAATTTGTGGTAATTTGCTCGCTAAATTTTTTCAAATAATCCAACTCAATTTTAAATCAGTCGAATTTCAGATTAAAATAATATAATACTTAATTGGTGTTTTTTAGAATTTGTTAAATCACGCACATCGTCATCATCGCCATCTTCTAATATTTCTTCCTTGTAGAGTCGGCGAGAAGGCTCCAAAATATTTTGCATTCCTTCTATTTCATGCTTAGCCCGCTCTTTTCTTCCGACGCAGTGGACTAACTGCTCTCATCATTCTTGCTAATTCAGCTGACTCTCGATTTTTTTTTAGGTAATTTTGTGGCGTTGCTTTGTGATTTCTTTCATCGGTTTTGTAGATTTTTGTGTGAAGGTATTCGATTCGATATAATCATAAAAAAACAATATTTGTACATATTTGCTAGCTCATGTGTATTGTGCTCATTAAACATAAGTGTTGTAAATGAATATTTTTAATATATCGCTCGTGAAATAAGCAAAATTGGATTTTCCCTTCTACTTTTTCCTGCCACAATAAAATCTACAGGATCCTAGTTAGCGAGGTAAATTTTTAGATGAAGCGCGAGTCGCTTCATGAGTGCCCAAGAAATGGTTTATAGTTTCCATTGGGGAGTTTTAGGCTTATGAAGTACCTATTTGTATTACAAAAATACTCGGACTGAGCGACTCGCAGTCTTCCTATTCAACGGACAGTTCTTACTTAATAAATAACATTTATTTCCATTTTTTATTACCTACTTCGATATTTACGTAGTAAACGGAAGTATTGTGATTTTTCTGAAAAGTTGAATTCTGAACGAATTTACAGGCCACGAAAAAATCTTTGTCGCTGGAAGTTCATAAAAATTATCCCATTTTTGCCAAACGACTTCTATCGTTATGCTAGGCTCACTCTTCCTATAATTGGTTATTCCTGTTACCGACTCAAACATGGAAGTACTTTGTGATCTATGCACACCACTGGTTTTTATTGACGTTACGTCCTCTCCGTTTGCTCTTGAGCCGCAGGCCGCTTGGTATTGCGTTAGCAGTAGGTAGCTCATTCTTCCTTCGACGGCTTTCTCTCGTGCGGTTGTTCACTCGACGCCCGACCCACGGACAGTAGATGCACCGACTGACAACGGAGCAGGTGTTCAGTTGGTCGCCGTCAAGAGCCGGTTTTCGAAGTTACTGCTGCGGTGCTATGTGCGGTTCCGTGTAATGTGATAGTGAGCCAGTGTATATATTTTCTAATGCAATAATATTGTGACGTTCTAATTGAGAAATACCATTTTGTGGAATGCGACGGTTTGACGCGTATTATCTATAGTGAAATGAACTGGGCGCCGGTAACTTTGGACTTGGACCATTGACGGCGAGCAAATAACAAGATGAATCTCAACGTTTGCTGTATAAAGCTCACCCTCGCAGCGAGGGTTATCGCTATGATAGGATTGGTGAGTGATATTTATTTTCATACAGGGAATTTCATAATGTAATCAAATTTGGGACCGGAAGTTCCTATCGCAAATTTGTGGACAAAAGGTAGGTAAACTGTCAAGGAAAAATCACTCATCTGCGAATATCTCGAGCTTTAGTTTCCCTATCGTGACGGCATTCAACTCCATTGGGACCAATTATATTCTCATCTGCGGCGAAAATCTTTAACAAAAACACCTTACATGACCGTATTCATGACAATTATTGATCCGTTGATCACCCATTCGTCCCAAAAGCATGCCGTACTGGATTGGACTGCGGACTGACATAGTAAAATGGCAAATTTCAAGCAAGGGACTGTAAAATTATGTTAATTTAAAATTGTTTTTTTTTTTTTTTTTTTTGCTATAAGATTCAAAGGGTTTTTACTGATGAAAAAGTAAAAAAAGAAGGCAGCCAACTTATATTCGATTTTAATTGAGCCTGACCTGCGCATATATAATTTTCTTTTTCGCAAATTTATTCAGTTTCCCCCTTTCGCACTACCAGCTATTGCATTACCTTTCATTAATGTGTTGCTGGCTTTGTTGCTTCATACGTGTCGAAAACCCTTGAAAAATCTCTTCTTTTTTCTATGGCAAAAGCTTGTATATCAGGTTTTCCTTTCAAGGCTCGAACGAATTCCTTTTAGAATTCAACTGTAGAAACAAAAAATGTCCCTTCATTGAGACGATTGCTTCTCTAGAGTGGTTTCTTTATTGGTTTGCCTATCTGGGCCAAAAATAATCTCGAACGGATGCAACGATTTAGAAACGAAACGTACGAATTTCTTTTTGTATTCGAATCTAAAGTTGACGTTAGCGATGATACCCGATGATTTATTTTCACTATTACTTCCTCCTGAAAAGATTGCATTGCTGACACGAATAAACACCAGAAAATGAAGCTACGCTCCATTCTAGATCTATTTTTGCCGAGCATACATGAAGAACGTAATCGAAATTACAATTGATGTAGAGAACGAGCTGAACAGCACTTGTGTAAATATCGCGTGACGTGAGGTCGCTTGAGAAACTACGAACGGCAGAGGTGAAAGATGTGTACAGCGAGAGAAAGATGGGTTGAAGGAAATGGTACCTCCTAGCACTCGTTGAGCCGTAGAATCCCACGAGGAGCTACTGCAGTCAAAATACCAGCAATAGTAGCAATACCAAGAAATTTATCATTTGAATCAAATCAATTCGAATTTATCATTTCGATCGATCACTACGTCCTGTGGGCTTTTGGCTTATTATTCAATATTATACCATAGTAATGGACCAAGGAAGAAAACCTTTTCTCCCAGACCCTCAATTTTGGTCTGACGATAGCTCAATTCTTTAACCAAATAGCTACCTTAATTTTGTATTGTAGAGGGGGAACAATTCGTGTTTTCAAAAGTTTAAAAAAAAGTGTATTTGGTATCAATTTCTATAGATGTTTGGATGCTGAATCAAATAATGCATCGCGGGATCGATAGCTTTAATAAAAGCTATAAAAATCTTTTGGGCGTCAAACACTCTCCAACTTTTTTTTTTAAAACGTTTACAAATTATGTTCTTGATAGTTACTATCATAAATGAAGCGAAGGATGTTCTTGATAGTTACTATCATTATTGAAGCGAAGGAATTAAATACTACTGTACAATCATTTGCAGCGTTTTATTATTTTAAACGCCCTATTACATTGAATTTAGCTTCCATCTTTACCATGAACTGTGTGAAAAATCAATGAAATTTTCAGGAAAAAAATTTCTCCTATGAAAGTGCTAAATGAGCCATAATTGATTTTCGGATAACTCAGTACTTCCGAAGTTTTACCTAGTGTGATTTTTACAGGCCATTAGGATAAATATTTTTAACGTTCGAGGTCTTGAAATGTTTGTTATTGCAAGCATAATAGTGAATGATTTTTATCGTTTGGCTCGAACACCATACTTACAGGTTATTTGTTTTTCTTTTTTTCTTGTTACCATCTTTTGTACCTACTGTGGGAGTCCAAATGTTATTTTCGATTTTCGGCCAATTAAAAGTATCGTATTGTATTTGCCGCACGTATGTCATAATATATTTCTTTAGTTTTGTGTAAGACATAAATTTGATTAGTATTTTGAGCTTGCTAGTTGGGATCATGATACTGTGTAATATCCAATCTCTTAGTTTCAAGGTAAATTGTGCGTTATCTCTTTTTCAAGGACGGTCTTCACAAGCTTGTTTATCTCCTAGTATTTGGTAATTACAAGATGAGCCCTTGAGTCTCTTGTACATGTTGTCTTGATCAAATCATGCTAATACCACGCTATGACCTGTGACTCCTTTGAAGCTTCGCGTGCTCTGTGTCATTTCATCAACTGATGTGACCTCTTCCAACAGTCTCATCAGTCATTGAAGAGGCTTAGTGACTTAGTACTCGCGAAGGTCAATTTTGGTTTTTTTTTTCAATAATAAACCATTGTAATCGCCCAAGAAAGAAAAACCCTTTTTCTAAACCCAAAAAATGTATGTTTTACGTTTCAAGGAATGTAGAATCTAAATACCCAATAAAAATTTTAAAAAATCTGTCCGGAAACTAGAAAAAGCTAAATTTTTGAAATTTTCACCAAAAGTCAATCTTGGCCTCACAATGGCTCAATTCGTGAACCATATCGCTATCTCAAATTGAAGAGTATTTTTGAGGAAATTTGAGGGGGAGAAAATTCGCATTTCCCAACGTTTTAATAAATAGGAAAGCTGTTTTGTCTTTTGGCGAATTATCTTGAAAAGGGCAGAAGGTCGTTCGAATCTAGCTGTTCAGAACAGAGGTCAATGGGAGCGGCACCACAGTTTAGTCGGAACGACGTCTTACGAATGTTAATTTGAATCGATGAAAGTCTAATCAGCATCTCTGCACATCTCAGCTACCAGCCAAGAAAATTACTCTCTGCCAGCAGAATGTAACGAATATTGACGGCTCTGGTTTCTTTCCATGCCTAGTTTAGCATAGCTTTATTAGCTTTATTTTAGCTTTATATTAGCTTATATTTATATTAGCTTTATATTAGCTTTTATTTTAGCTTTATATTAGCTTTATTATTTTAGCTATACTATAATTAGCTATACTAGCTGATAAATATTAGTTTGATTTTAGCTTTATTTCAAACTTTAGAGACTTATTTTCGAATGCTTTGAGTTTATTTTAGAGTAGACTAAATATTTTCGCTAGTCTAATAATACATTCAGGTTTATACAGTAGTCACCGCATAAATATACGAAATTTCGAGTTCCTTATCTCTTTTCTTGGTTGGAAGAAATCTTGATTGTCTAATAAATATTATTATTTGTAGTACACGCCAAAAACCACCTTATATGTCTGAACTAACCCATCCTTCGACCACACCTGCCGTTGTCCCAGATGGGACGCGGCTTTCAACTTCCTTGCGGTTATCAGGTGGTCTTCCTCGAAGTGCATTGTGGTCCTTCCAATCCCAGTTCATCCTTTCAATCTCTACCATCTGCTCACACCTCTGTAACACTGCTTGCCGTAACCAAAACTGAATATTTTCACATTTATTTTGTCGCGTTTCCATACTGACCCTCTGGAGGTCAGTTTAGGTTAGTCCAGGAGCTGTATAAATTGCGGAAGCGGACAATAGCTGCGGGTGTGGGGCTGGGATGGGCACATGATATCACCGCCGTTTCAGAGTTCCCTTCGCATTAAACAAGCTATTTACTACACTGTCCCTCGCTAGGATGTGCGACGTGATTGATGTGTGCGTAAGTGCGCCTGTTCTGGACATCTCTAAATAAAATAATAATAATAATAGGTAATAATAAATTTAATAAAGAAAAATACTTTTGGTATGGTACTTGCTTGCGAGATGCCGAACAGAAATGCTTGAATAATAATATGCTGGAGAGAAAAAGTCGCGTCTCATCAATCAATCCCAATACAAATTGATTCCAATCAATTTATTACTCGTTGATGAGTAGGAAATAATTACACTCTTTGTGGCTTCCTTAGTTTTTTGGCCGAACTAATGATCGCGTGGGAATCGCATGCGGTTTCATCCGCTTCCCCTTAGCAACCGCTGTATCGGTGTTTCTGTCGACCGATTGTCCGCCCTTTGTTTAGTAGGCGGTGGGATGAGAATGAACCGTCTGAGGTGAGCGATTTCTCATGAAGTTCATCGGCTTTGCGTTGGCAGTTCCCTGTTCAGCCTAGGAGTTCCTCGAGCAGCGTAATTTTTGAGTCATACGTCCTTCCGCCGGATTACATATAATTAGCTTAAATTCGACGTTTTTCGGCTCTCAATGCTACCGAGCGTGTCATCGTGAATATTATCAACTGCTCGCTTTTTTTTCTTTTTTTTTTATATAGGCTTGATTTACAGGATATTTCGTTTGAAAAATTTGCACCAGTTTTGAATATTTCATCTATTATGTACTACGCGGAATTTTCGTTGGCAGAAATCTTTATCAGAAAACAGTTTTTACTTTCGCATTTTATGATGTCTCTAATTTGCAGAATTAAAGGTAATACGAATTATTGCGTTTTTCAATATCAAATTATAATTTATTTAATCTCTACAGTTATATCTGTTTGTCAATTTTCAGCTGTTTTAGCTTGAAATCAACCCAAGTTTTTTGCACTTTCTGCAACTGGGGGTCCTAGGTACGGCCTGCATAATATAAAATATAATTAGGCCTCTTGCGTGTCTTTAATCAATAAATCCTGTCAAGTATAATTTTTACCGTATCCCACGCGCCTTTGTCTGACGTCGGCGTTGTCGTCAGCAGCTGACGAAAAATTCAGAGCGTAGGCGGGCAAAACGGTCCTCAACGGGTTGGAACCGCAAAACAGGCGTTTTGAACATGACGGGAAATCGATGGCCGCGAATAGTAGCTTTGGCCTTCCTTTGCATTTCGCTGTATCGGAAGTACAAACAGACCGGATCGTTACTAATGGATTTCATAGTCAGGCCAGCAAGATAAAATTGTGATGAATCTTATCCAAGGCGTTTCAAGATAGCTTATTCTTATTCGCTATTCAAAGTTGTCAAGCTTATGCGTAATTCCCGTTCTATGCCAAAGAGATACAATAGCAGCGACTCTAGTTCAGGAGTTCCTGTGAAAATTATGAGAATCCCTTTCCGCCGAATCTGTTCGTATTTCCGCGACTCGTGTAACTGTTGTATTTCTTGGCCTGGTTGCTGCTCGTTATATCGGTTATCTTTATTCGCACACTGAAGACAAAAGAAATATTCTCACACTGCTTGTGACCCGACTTGGTCGGTTGGGCAATTTTTTGCTCATTGTTTCCATCATTTTACCATGTAACTTGAGTAGCTGACGATTTGAAAGTGTGTCCCGTTCCTGTGATACGGACAGTTTAATTTTGCGGTCTGCTCGGTCCGTTACGAGAAAGGAAAGCGACCGTTCGTGACTCGACCCGATATCAGAGGTTACAAGGTAGAAAAGTCACTTGAACTAGAATTACAAACTACTCGCTATTTCTAGTGGAGTAAGGTAAGTAGGTGAATAGGAGTACGAGATACGAACTTGAAAGAGTGCAGTTTTGTGTGTGAGTCAGTTTTCTCTCTCACGCTTACAAATCAATTATAGTTGCTTCTTGTTCAGTCAGCAAATGATTCTCGATTATAAAATCGGATTATCTGATCTTTCGCTTTTGTGAGTTCATCACAAAAGCTGCGATAACTTGAGAACCATTAAAGCTATCGAACCCACGATGGTCTCATTCGGTTCAGCGTTCAAAAATCTGTAGAAATTAATACCCAACACACCTTTGTCCGAAAAACATTCGAAAATACGAATTTTCTCCTCCTCAAAAACTCCAAAAATACCCTTAACATTAAGCTATCAATGTGGTTCAAGAATTGGGCCGTTGTGAGACCGAGATTGATTTTCGGTGAAAATTTCAAGAATTTAGTTATTATAGTTTGGCCGAATAGCCAATCAAATAAATTCTGTCGTTCGCCGTGGTTTTTTTTTTTTTTTTTTTTTTTGAATTTACGTGCCTTTAAACGTAAAACATGACATTCTGAGGGGGTAGACAATTTTTTTTTCTTGGGCGTTTACAAGGGTTTATTATTAACAATAAGCCAAAATCGCTAGGTATTCAGGTTCAGATTCTCCATCCTTTAATAGAACTAGGGGAAGTAGATCCGAATTTTCACTATTATCTTGCAAACATCATCGACTTGAAGAAATATGAATCCGAGTTGCAAGAGCCCGCAACGTTTCAGATCCGTTGTTTGCTCTAGATGGACTGATAAACACGCGAATTTCGGCGTTGTCTTTGTATTTGCATTTTATCTGTTGTACCCCGGCTAGAACGACGCGGGTTCGTGCAAGCACTAGATTATTCAAAGGGCTTTGTTTTATTCAGGATGAAGAAGATGCGAATGGTAATATTGGCGGTTTGAATAAAAAAAATGTACTTCGCCCGAATGATTGTTGGTAGAATAAAAAATCACCTTCTAACCTTGAACTTGATGGTGCTACGGGGTTGAACGATAAATTAGGTAAGTGACCTTCGTTGCATTTAGACCTTAAATGCCAAGGTTTTGCGATGGGTACTTTTTCTCCCGAGTTCTGCAGGTCAATTATTTTAATAATTGATGAAACATTCAATTTCTCGGGCTACCGCCGTTTCCGAATTGTTTACTTTTAATAAAGATGGACAGCAAATAATGCGGTGAATAATGAACAAAAACTAAGTACCCAGTTGAAAATGTCGAATACTGTCAGTATAATCAAGACACAAGTACCATCATATTATTATTATTGGTATTGCTTCAATTCTACTTACACTAGCCGAATATACAATACTTGGTAACATTTATCTGCCTGAGAGCAGAATGTCGACTCCAAGTTGAATGATAATATTATTTAAGATGAAAAAATTTAATAACCTCAAGATTTGGAAAATATCACTCTTTGGCAAATAATAATTTAGCCCGAGGATGAACAAATTCTTTACGCCGCAATAATTTATCTTCAAGATCATAAAAAGGTCGTATTTAACGACGAAGAAATATTAACCTGTTGGCAATAGCCGCTGTTCTTTTGTATTTTTCCGCAGTTTAACAAATGCCTTGCCTGAAGTCGTCGAGCCAATAGGCAACGGTATCTTTAATTTCACGTTCTTGACCGACTTTTATTAGTCAACATCACCCTTTTGAGAACAACGGCTCTAGTGCCCGTCTCCTTTGTTAATTTGTTAGGTCTGGTTTGCAACTTTATTATTCAATTAATTTTAGTAAACGACTAATAATATTTATTTATTATCCCCTCAAACTTTTTTTGCTCTTCCAAGCACACTAATATTAATATCGAATAGGAAATTCTGTCTGTCGTCTGTCGAGATTTTACTGTGAAAACTAAAAGAGCTTCAAGTTTGAAATTTTTTACCAAAAATAATTTGTGGATCTTTAATCAATGGCTCAGTTTCACTTCGAAGAGCTTAACTTGCTACATCAATGAAGTAATCAAGCAATTTTATTTAGTCCATTTCTAAAAACCTATGGGCTGTGGTAACCTATGGTTCCACATCGCCCTGAGGATGCCCGAAGGGGCGAAAGTACTCGGCCAGTAAATAAAAAATCGGACAACATGTCGCCTGGTTCTTCTCCCCCTCACCAACCCAGTACCATTTCTAAGAAGTTTAAAGAAAGAGTATTTTCAACCTTTTTGTAACATACGCATCGGTGATATCTGTTTTATAGTTTCCATAGATATTCAAGCTCTGAATCGAGTACATTTTTCCGATGAATTAAGCGGTCCTTAAGGAGGACGATTTTTGAGCTTTAGAATATTCCATCTATCGACATTTTTTTTTTTTATTCTATAAATACGTTTTTATTTCGTTCGCGAACTGTTCTTTTGGTTGAGTATTAGTGACATCTAAAAAAGAAGAATTTCCCTACTCGTCATACAGTTGAAAATCGTCCCTATCCATGTATTAATGCCATTGATCCTGTTTTGAGTCATTTTAATCCGAGAGTTTTATACGAACTGGCATTCTCAAGTACTGACTCATGTTGTAAGAAACGTTTTTTCATTCTGAAGGACTAAACGACACTAGGTACTACTCACCGCATCGAATCGTCCGTTGAGCTCAGAGGACTGACGTAATGAACGTGAAAATCGACCTTTTGTGTTTTCGTGGCATTGTACCAGTTTCGAGGTGTCCTAATAGTATACGTATTATCCGTCGAATAGTTGAGGCGATGAAACTTGGCTAAACCTCGAATGACAACCGTTCTGTAATAGTGACAAATAATAATCACGTTTGGAGCAAGACATTTATTCATAAATTACTCAACTTTCAAAATCTTCCTTTCTTATTACCCACATGCTTATATTTTTTATTCTTTCAATGATACATTTTGTAGTATTCTCTTCATCCATTGGGGTTTTTATTCGACTATTTTGGTTTATTATAAAATAGCAAAACCTTCGTAATCGTCTAAGAATTTTTTTTCTTACCCCCTCAAAAATTGATGTTAAAAAAACGCTGCAAATGATTATACAGTGGTTTATTATCCCTTCGCTTCAATAATGATTTAAGAAGATTATCCATTTGTGATGGTAATTATTCCGAACATTTTTGAACGTTCCTACCGAACAACAGATTGGTGACTATAGGGGAAAACTTCAAAGAAACTATTGTAATTGCAATCATTTTTATTTTTCTTATTTTCCAAATTAAAATCTGAGTTTTTCGCCTTACGGTATAGTTGAAGAGTGTGTTCGACAAGCCCTCCAACGAGTATAGAACAAGTTTATTATTGAATAGTATATCAAAATCCTGTCTGCCCACCAAACGCCGTTAGCACTTTTCCGACCAAGCTACATTCTTGAAATTTTCACCAAAAATCAATCTCGGTTTCACAACGGCCCAATTCTTAAACCACATTGATAGCTCAATGTTATGGGTATTTTGGGGGTTTTGAGGGGGAGAAAATTCGTATTTTCGAATGTTTTTCGGACAAAGGTGAGTTTGGTATTCATTTCTATAAATTTTTGGACGCTGAACCCAATGAGACCGTCGTGAGGTCGATAGCTTTAATGATTCTTAAGTTATCGCTGCTTTATTGTCCAATTTTTGGGGTTTCCAGAAATTTGGCATGAGGGTAAGCGATAAAAATCGTTCTATAACTCATTTAAATGTTCGTCCAACACTCTCCAGCTGTACCGTTAGGCGAAAAATTTAGCTGTCAATTAGCTGTAAAATTACAATAGTTGCTTCGGAGCTTTCCCTTATTGTTACCAATCTGTTTTTCGGTGGGAACGTTCACAAATGTTGAGAATGATTACTATCACAAATCTCTTCTCAAATCATTAATGAAGCGAATGAATAATAAACCACTGAACAATCATTTGCAACGTTTTTTATCTGTTCGATTACTAATCGTTCTTTTAACTTTCTCAATTTTTCTGCTTCCAAGGTTCAATTTTACAAAATAATTACGCGTTATAAAAATTAGTTTGCGTAATGATAATTGAAGAGATTCAATAATTGTCGGCGTTTTTTTCTTTTTTTTTGTGATTTCCGTTGAACATTTTCCCTAAAAAAAAAACTGTTTACGGTAGGAAAAATTGTATCTAGGTACTACCTACGTCGACGTTTTTAAAACACCCGTGCCCCTCCGATTCTGTTATCCCTGCCCATCATGTAGACGAAAATACTCACTCTATTCAAACTCTCCCGTTCACAAGATGTTTGAGTCACTTAACACGTTTTCACTTCGTACTATTTTAAACGTGTGACGCCCGTAAAATCGTGGGAAATAATTATGAGGGCAACCACTGGAAATTTTGCGAGGAAAAAAGCTGAGAATCTAGAGTTTATAAATATTTTCCGATCCGTGATCCCTGTAATAGTTTTAACTAAATAACCGTCTCTTGGAAGACATGAGTTGAAATGTGAGCCCAAGAGGTTTGTAAATAGAGTTCGAAACATTTCTTTGGATCAATCCGTGAATTTTTTTCTGCGAGATGAATCAATATTCAGTTTTTAATAGTGAACCACCGATGATGACAAAAGCTATTTTGGATTTTTTGTGCTTTCTATCTTTGACTTGAGAACCTGAAATATATCTTGCCAATAGTGCTTTCACCCCTCAATTTACAACCTCCCTATCATCCTTGAATAAAAGAAATTTATAAAATGTTTATCTTTGAAAAAAAAAAAAAATTTGTTACCCTCGAAATACGTATATTTTCCGGACTCGATAATTTTCTATATACAAGTTCTTCAAGTAATCGCGATTTTAGAACCCTTTTATGCTGGCGAAAATAAAAACGATTCGATCCTAGCATTATAATGTTAAATTCGACTTCTCGCTCTAGCTGGGATGTTGGACAAAATTAGGCAAAATGAAAGGCTTGTAGCCAACAGATTTAGCGAAGCGCCTTCACCGTGGCCGCACATCAAGGTTGTCTAATGTCTTCCCGTATAAATAGGCTCGCGCTGTACATCTCTAATATTTTTTGATTACTTAACGATTTTCGTATTATTTTATGAAAACATCACTCTGCCAAAATCTACGTATTATGTGAAAATACATTGCATTTAAAATAGAATTACAGAGTGCAATGAAACATTTTTTATCTCAGTGTTTTCAACATTTTATACTGATGTTTTCAACCTTCTGAACCAGAATTTGCCTATTTTCAATCGTTATATCCGATCGGGAATTCCATACCAGTTATTGGTTTCGACGGGATTTCTCAACGAGAGCTTGTTTGTTTTTGAATTTCCGTTAGCGTCAAGAGTCGTCTAATTGTCGATAGTTCCTTATCGCTTCTCAATTGCTTCGGAGGCAAGGCGGAGAGGTAGGTTTGTTTGGAAAAACAAGAAGTCTTCTTCCGATGTTTCTAAACAACTTCAAGGCGGAACCGCGATCTCTTGAAACAACGTTGAAACCAAAATAGGCTACCACTTGCTGTTAATAAGGATTATAAACAATCAGCTGAACCGGATGTTCGGTCGACGTTTTTCATTCACGTCGATTCAGTTCCTGTTTTACTTTCTTTGGTTGGTGCACGCGGTGAAAATATTTTCGTCATCATCGAACGATGTTGCTCTTCCTATTTAACTTTTGCTCGTACGTTTAAAAATTTCCCGTTTACAGCATTGTGAGTGCGTTTGATTTTTTTCTTCGTGTATTTCATTAGTCTTTCAATCAAAACGTGCTTTCGTGTTCAAAACGAAGAACTCTACATTGAGAAGACAAAGTGGAAAGTTAGAAAAAAGAAGATTTATTGGAGTAGCTTAGAGAGTCATTAAATACATTTTCGAAATACCGATTTTGAAAAATGTGAGGAAAATCCTATTTTCAAAAGTAAATGGTGAATTTAAAGATACTAAGGTCGTAAAATACTGAAAATTTAAGTGCTCAAGTGGTTCTGCGATGCAACCTTTAATAGCATAGGGAAATTGTCAATTTAACTAATTAACCTTTGTAAGTCACTAAATGGAAATAATGGACGCGCGTTATTTTTTCAAACTTCACCCGTAATAATTTAATGAAACTTTACCAATGATGTGTAGAGCTAATTAATAACTTCAAATGAAATTGGTTATATTTACAATTGACTCCATTAGATTTAAAAAATTGAAAAGTTTTAGTCAAAACAGCGAACACATCTCGAAAAGAATCGGCGGCCTAGAGAAGAAGAATGTTCTAGAACAAAAGATCCGGATTTATCCGCTTGAACATATGAGCCGTTGCTATGGCGCGCGTCGTTGCCGGCGATGCTTTTAATAATGCAGTGGAGGGACAGCCACATCACTCCCCCTCCAGTGCTAACGTAGGAGTTCTGCGACGTATCTGTCCGGGAATCTAACACGACGTCCAGAACGAGTAGTCGAAGACGAAGGTGAATCTTGACGTAATTTGGGCAAGTCCGTGGTGGTGTCTTGAGGGTCTGCGCAGGGTTCCGATTTTCGAGAAGTCTCGTGGAGATCGCTGGTTAGCAGGAAAGCTGGTTTCAGCCGATTAATTGAAACAGAATTTTCGCCTCTTGGAGTCGCGATGGAGAAAAATTTCTCTGATCGGGAGATAACGCGAAACGGACCGTCATACACAGGCTGTAGTGGTTTCCTAACCGCATCGTGTCGCACGAAAACATGCGAACAAGACGCCAAATCCGGATGAACGTAGGGTGATCGCGACGAATGATGCTTGAATTCGACTGGTCGAAGTTTGGAAATATGAGTATGGAGTGTGTAGAGCAGATCAGGAACGCTGGAATCCAAGGGAACATCAATGAAGAAATCGGCTGGAAGCCGAAGAGGTTCTCCATAGACAAGTTCTGCGGGTGATACGCCGTAGTCCGGAATTAAGTACGAACGAAGTCCAAGCATGACTAAAGGCAATTTGGCTACCCAATCGTCTGAAAGCTGAGCCTTGAGGGCTGACTTGAGGCGACGATGCCAACGCTCTATTGCTCCGTTCGAGGCTGGATGATACGCAGTGGTCTTTACGTGATCGACACCTAATAACTTCGTCAAGGTCGAAAACAATTGACAGTCGAACTGCTTGCCCCTGTCAGTGGTGATAAGCTGGGGAATGCCAAAACGAGCTATCCAGGAATGGAGAAAAGAATTCGCGACCGTTTCTGCAGAAATATCAGCGATAGGGATGGCTTCAGGCCAGCGGGTATATCTGTCGATGATAGTCAAAAGGTATTTGAAACCTTGCGACGAAGGAAGTGGACCGACGATGTCTACATTCAAGTGAGAAAATCGCCGATTACCAGGAGAATACGTCTGCACAGAGCTTGAAGTGTGACGCCAAACCTTCGATCGCTGACATTCAACGCATGTTTTGGACCACAAAGCGACATCGCGTTTTAATGATGGCCAACAAAACCGAGAATTGACTAGGTCTACTGAAGCCTTAACGCCAGGATGAGCTAGCGAGTGAAGCGCGTCAAATATAGGTCGCCGAAAATGATCGGGTACGAAAGGTCGTAATTTCCCCTTTGAGTCATCGCAAGTTAGTTCAAGATCATTCTCGAGATGAATGGTTTTGAAATTTGACGAATCTGACGAACGTAAATGCTCAAGTTCTTTGCAGGTGGTTTGCGCAACTGCAAGGTCATGAAGTGGAATCGAGGACGGAACAGAAATACTTGCAATACGAGAGAGCATATCAGCAGGAATATTCTGATACCCGGGCACGTATCGAATGTCAGTCGTGAATTGACCTATAAAATCGAGATGCCTGAGCTGACGAGGTGAAGCTTTCTCTGGTTTCTGTTCGAAAGCGTAAGTCAACGGCTTATGGTCGGTATGGATTGAAAATTGTCGACCCTCGAGAAAATATTTGAAATATTTGACACCTTTATACATGGCCAAAAGTTCACGGTCGTACGTAGAATAGGAACGTTCAGCACCCGAAAGTTTTTTAGAGAAGAAGCCTAGAGGTTCCAGGACGTCTTCGCGAAGTTGCTGAAGTGCTGCACCAACGCCGAAATCTGACGCATCTACCGAAAGTATGATAGGAAGGTCAAGAGAAGGATGAGCGAGAAGGGTAGCATTTGCGACGTCGTTTTTGACAGTTTCGAAAATTCGTGACGTTTCAATGGACCACTCTACTTTACGTTTGTCCTTGCGTTTAGGTTCACCACACATGTCATAAAGAGGTTGCTGTTTCAACGCAGCGTTCGGAAGAGAGCGACGATAAAAATTAATCAAGCCCAAAAATTTTCGAAGTCCTTCGATGGTCTCTGGCTGCGGAAAGTCTAATATTGCTTTGACTCGGTCCGGAAGTGGAACGATACCTGCTGCTGAAATTTTGAATCCAAGAAATGCTACTTCAGGAACGTTGAATTCGCATTTTTGAAGGTTGACACAAATTCCATGGCGATTGAGACATTCAAAAAGCTGATTGAGGTGGACACTATGTTCTTCCTCGTTTGACGATGCGACCAAGATGTCATCAATATAGGAATAAACGAACGGTAAGTGTCGAAGTACGGAATGTAGGTATCTCTGGAAGGATTGAGCAGCGTTTTTTAAACCGAACGGAAGTCGAAGGAACTCAAACAAACCAAAGGGTGTGGTTACAGCGGTTTTTTGGATGTCGTCTGGGTGAACTGGAATGTGATGAAATGCTTTCACAAGGTCAATTTTGGAGAAAATAGTTTTTCCGAAAAGCTGGCTATTGAAATCTTGGACATGAGGGATGGGATACTTGTCTGGAACAGTCCTGGAATTTAGAGTGCGGTAGTCACCGCACGGCCTCCAAGTACCATCTTTTTTTGGTACAAGATGCAGAGGGCTTGCCCACGAACTTTTCGACGGTCTACAAATACCCAAATCAATCATTTGTTGAAACTCGAGTTGAGCCTGCGCTAATTTTTCAGGTGGCAACCTGCGAGGTTTGGCAGTTACTGGTGGACCGGTAGTAGTAATGGTGTGGAAAAAAACAGGATCAGGATCTTGAAAGGCCGGATTACCCTTCAAAACGTTCGGATATTTCTTAAGAAGATCGGCGTACCTGTGTGTAGGATCAATTAAGAGAACTGATGAAACAAAGTTCGAAGGAAGTACAGAACCAGTTTGCGAAATATTTGTACGAGAATCGATCAACTTTTTGTTCCTTAAATCAACCAGCAGTCCAAAATGTTCAAGAAAATCAGCGCCAAGGATAGGTGACGAAACATCGGCAATGACGAAAGGCCAACGAAAACTGCGACGGAGACCTAGGTCAAGATTAACGAGTTTTTCGCCATAGGTGTTGATGATAGTATGATTCGCAGCGAAAAGAGTGCGATCAGTTTTTTTTGGCTTGTCAAGTTTTGACGGAGGAAGGGCGGAAATGTCAGATCCACAGTCAACTAGATATTTAGTGTTGGTCAGGCGATCGAAAACGAAAAGGCGACGACTTTGACCCGCCACTTCGGAACTCGTCGCGTCAACGAAGTGGGGTTCTAGTTTTCCGACTCGGTTGCAAAATCACACGGAGGAATGCATTTTTTAGCCCTATCCGAAAAATTGGAATGATACCAGCACAATTTACTTGATGCGGAGCCACGCGAATTAAAACGCTTGCCTGAACGTGATCGCGATCGAAATGGAAAATTCAATCGGGAATTTGATCGAGATCGAGACTTGAGTTCGTTGATCGACATGGTAAGTTCGGCTAATTGCGCCTCGAGACGACCCATGCGATCCGGAGACGAAACTCTAGCATTCGGTTGACAACTAACTGCATGAACGGAATGCTGCGGCGAATATTCTAGAATCTTATCTGCCATCTCAGCTTGTTTATCTAGCGAATCAGAACTCGGAGCTAAAATTGATCGAATGTTCACAGGTAGGTGTTGAAGAAACATCGTTTTCAAAAATTCGTCAGTAACCTGGGATTTAGCTAACGATCTCATTTCCCGTAAGAGCTGGAAGGTTTTTTGTCACCTAGTTCGAGCTCGGTCAATAATTTTTTGATTCTTGATCCATCTGATTCGGAAAATTCTGCAACGAGACGGGTTCGGAGTTCGCTATACGGAAATGATTGCGATGGCTTGGTCAGATAGTCGGATATCATGTCCGCGATATCTGAGTCCAAAGCTGCGACTACATGATCGTATTTGGTAGATTCGGAGGTGATACCAGATTTTCGAAAAATCGCGTCAATTTGAATGAACCAAGTATTGATATTTTTCCGCCAGACGGGAGGAAGTTTTACGGAAACTCTCGCGACCTGGGCATCTGCTCCCGAATTATTCGAATCACTTGGATCAGGATCCATCGTACGAATTACGTTCTAGCTTAAGTTAGGGAACGATCTCACCAAAGCTGTAGAACTACGATGTGAAGTCGCGAATCGAAAATTCGAAGTTCATTTTGAAGTCGGGTTCACCAATTTACCAATGATGTGTAGAGCTAATTAATAACTTCAAATGAAATTGGTTATATTTACAATTGACTCCATTAGATTTAAAAAATTGAAAAGTTTTAGTCAAAACAGCGAACACATCTCGAAAAGAATCGGCGGCCTAGAGAAGAAGAATGTTCTAGAACAAAAGATCCGGATTTATCCGCTTGAACATATGAGCCGTTGCTATGGCGCGCGTCGTTGCCGGCGATGCTTTTAATAATGCAGTGGAGGGACAGCCACAAAACTAACCATATTTTTGAATGATGATGTTTTGCTTTGGGGATTTTTCTATTGCAGTCAGAAACGGGCAATCTTTAATTCTTTGAATTACTCATAAATTATATCAAGGGAAAAAAATCCTATTTTCGATCGAATTTGGTGCAGGGGCACAGAATATAAAAACAACTCGTTTATACGTCAGAATGGCTCGATGTATTCGCACACAAATTACTTTTTGAAATTCAACTCATCACTTTGTTCTGAGAGTTTATCCAATGACGATGATAACCGGTTGACGTCGACAGACATACGGCAGGTGTGCAGTTATCCGCCAAACACAGCAGATAACTGGCCTTGATCACTCGGGAACGGCGACAAAGACAAATCAGTGATCATTTATCCGATATTCGACCGCTCTTGACTCTCATTTGCTCAGCTGTCAACTTATCGCCTCATGTTCGCTTTCATGAATCAGAATCGGTTATCTAGCAATTTCACTGTGCCTGATTCTTATTTTGGTTTATTATTAATAATAAACCAATGTAATCGCCCAAGAAAAAAAAAGAAAAAAAAAAACTCCTAACCCTACTCATAATATGATGTTTTACTTACGTTTCAAATCCGCCGCTATCAAAGTTCTACTATTTGGTATATTTGAATATATATTATATATTTTACGTCACGTTGCGAGCTATTAGCGCTCGAAGAAAAGCAGAATACGTGTTTACCGTTAAGTGGGATGTATCTCGAAAAGCAAACATAATCTGTGTCTTTTTTTATTTTTAATCGATTTTAAATTAAATTTCTTCAATTTGCTTACACCAAACCTATTTATTCAAAATTCGCGAACGTGACGAAAAAAATTCTCAAGTTATAACTCCTAAAGTAGGAAAATCGAAAAAATTCAAAAAAACATTATTTATTGTAAGAATTTGATTGTTTTCACTTCAGAATCGAATTCTACGTCTAATTTCCTATAAGAATGAGCAATAAGATATTATCGAACAGTCCTGTAAGTATTTGCAATGAATTTTTGAAGTTGAAAACATAACAGCGGTGTAATACTAAAACTGGGGAAAAGTAATAGTTCTCCTCAAATTTCCGTCGTTTTCACATCAAATTCGGATTCAGCGTTAAATTTCCTGTAAGAATAGCTTTCAAAATCGTTTAAGAACAAAACTTTAATTTTTCACCCAGCGGAGCCGGTGAAAAACTCGATTTACGGAAAATAATTTCTGTGGCGCTGTTTAAATGTTTTTCACCAAATTTTTTGCTATGTACGTCTGTAAGGCGATCAAATGAAGACTCCTGCACAATAAAGCCATTGATTTAAATCAATTTTGACCCCGAAAATCACGGTTAATGTTCAATTTTCGAGCTTATAAAAACTGATTTTTTTGGACCACTTGCAGATTTTTCCGAGAAATGAAAAAAATTACAAAAATACATCTTGATGAGATGCAACTTTTCTAAAAATTTCAGATTTTTATCTCTATTGAGAGAGGAGTAAAAAATCGTTAACTGAGCGGTTCAAAAAAATCGCAGGGGTACCCCTTGGATTTTTTGTGAAAAACTTTTTGATTTCGATTCCGCTCAAATTCAGCATAATGATGCTTGATGGTGTGTATATCAATAATATATGCTTGATTCTTCGTTTCTTTCGTGCTAAATGAATGAAAATAATGTTTAAAGTGGAAAAATGTGATATTTTCGTGTATACTCCACTAATATTGTTGAATAACGTACACGGTTGAACACGGTTTTTAAATTTAAAAATTAAAAACTCTCCAATGATCCGTTTCGAAGAACGTATCTACCTGGTTACCGAAAAGGAGCGATATCGCCTCTTTATCCATCCAGTTCTGATACACTTTCTCGTCTCCTATTTCGTTCGAAGTGCGGATGCAATTCTGATAACCGATTCGGTCTATCCTTCCTCATGCTGCACTTTCACTAGGAAAATGGTCTCTCGAACTAACGGCAGCTTTGTATGGAATTGCTGAGTCTAGAGTCTGAACCGTTGTAATATGCCTGACCTTTTCTGGCTTGATACGGACATTACACTTAGTTTCATCACTTTGTTCCGTGCTTCTCTAAGGAAGAGAATGTGGTCGGTTGTTAGGAATGGAACTTTCCGCTTTTCTCGATATTACATGGATTTTCTAGTGTTCTTATACTGTCGAGAATAGGGGTTTTAAAGGTTGGCATGATCCTCCAAAGCCTAGGATGTTCATGTAAGGCGAGAAATTTAAATTAACTAGAACTACCCACGTGGTTCGTTCTGATAAGTTTCGATACTCAGATGGAAAGTGCTTATGGAGTTGATGAGAGCTCGCGAATCATTTCGCTGCCATCGGTCCAGAAACTGCTCTGTAGTTGCGGGGCCACTTTCCAGTAAGCGCCCACTATCGGCCCCTGTCCATTGCGAGCCAGCTTTCATTGAAAGTAGGGAAACTTTAGAGAAATCGGTTAATTATTTTCGGAGGCAGTGAGAGTGATATACATATCTGGTAAAATTCATTCACAAGCATAACTTGCTTAGAGTTTGAGAGTTAGTACCAATTATAATTGTTAGAGTTAGAGCTGTGATAGTTTACTGTTGTTGGTGGGTATTTTATAGACAAACTATTTCGTGTTTTTACTTTTTGTTTGTACCAGTCTTGAGGCTGTGGTTAATTTTAATCTTTTCTGGTTCCTAATTTTATAGTTTCAGTTGATAGTTTTGACAAATTCTCTCGTTGGATGGCTATAATGTGGATGGCCTACTGTCAATTAGGTACATGGAGTCCAGATGAAGTCTAGACGAAAACAGTAGCCTCAATCTCTCCTAATATCTCAAAAATGATGTTTGGATTGCATCGCATGAACATTGTTGCATTCTAGTCACGCTGGCAACTGATTGCCCATTCTCAAGTCGTATATTAATAGCCGGTCGATTCTACGGCGCCTCGTTTTGTCAATGCGTTGGCCTGTTACATTGTTCCAGGCTTACAGGAGAGACGAAGTTGAGGGAGGTATCCGTCTACGCGGTGCCAGTTACGATTATCCGTCTGGTATCGCTCTGCAGGTGCGTGCATTAGGATCACGAATGTCATAAGTCATAAGTGAGACCTAAACCGAAAGCAAATGAGGGCAGAGAACCACCGGCACGAGCAATAATCGGGTTTTACATAAAATACTCAGCCGAGTCCATAGCAAAGCTTCCGAAACGCTGATTTGATCCAACTTGATGAGACATAGAACCATCCTACTTCTTGAATGCGATAGTCAGGATTTGGCCAAAATATATCACTCACCACGTCGTATATAATTTAGTTTATTCGACGTTTCGGAAACGAACGATTCGGTTGATGAAGTGAGCTATCTTTAGCCCAGGAATGATTTTCGGTGAACATTTCAAGAATTTCGATTATAGTCTCCTTAGAATGGTTTTTTCGGCGGACGTATAGAATTTTTTCAATGGATAGTTGGATTTTTAGATGCCTCGAAACGTAACACATTAATTCCTTAAGGGAGTTATAAAATATTTGAGGGGTTAGATAATTTTTCCTTTGGCGATTACAGCGGTTTATTATTACTAATAAACCGAAAATTTTGTCCGTCCGTCGTCAACACATTACTCACTACTACTCGCCTACTCACTAGAAATGTATGTTTTATAAAAATCATTGTAGAATCATTTGCAGCGTTTTATTTTTTAATTCCTTGAACGCAACTTTGAATAGTATCAGGCCGTTGAAATTATTGCTGGAATAAGCTGGGAATAAGAACTTGGCGTTGGATACTTGGATGCAAGGCTGCTCTTGGTGCTAAAAATAATCCCCTCACTATGAGGTGGTGAACATAACACGGTTTGACACATTGTGTTGATTCTTGTATCGATAGCGAAAAGTGCACGTTGAAAACAGAGTTCTTGCGTGGTTGATGCGACTTTCCATTTATTAAGCATTTTCGAATATGATAATTAGGTAACAGTTATGTGACAGTGAATATTACGTTTCAAAAATTGTCTCCTCTCCATACTATAAATTAAAAAAAAAAAAATGTCAGAACTCTCATAATTTTTAATATTTTTTACTATAACTCGTTCGTAAAACTCGATGCATTATTTTCTCATTTGGCTTATTTTAACAATAAATCGTTCCAGTCGGAGTTGTTTTCGGAAAGTACTTCCCAAAACATTAGTTAAAACGAGCAAAACGATATTTTCATCGCCGAGAGCTTCAACGCGATGTATAATTCGTACGTCATTGAAATATCGATCGAACTCTTGACCTTCCGATGTAACCGACGTGCAGTTCAAACGCTTCTCGGGTAAATTGATGGAAAAGTCTTCTTGGGCTACATTTTTGCATCGTACAGAAAAAAAGATAAATTATCTTAGTGCAACGGTGTGCTTTTCATTGTGAAAGCGATCTTCGTTTGGGCGCAGTTGTACGTATTTTGTTGGAAATATAGCTTTTAATAGTAGTCGTTTTCCACTTGAATCTAAACAGAGCCATCGTTGAGGAGAACCTAACGCAAAAGTAATTACAGCTTTTTTTGTAAATACGCTATTCTTTTCATAGTGTTCTCACCTTGCAAAAAATTAGGCTCTCGGGTATTCTTGCGCGTCCTTGATGACAATCGTCGAAACAAACGGGGAAAGGCATTTCCTGTCTTCTCTTCCTCGAGTCATTGCAACACTTGTAAGCCCCGTGACACTAACGACTGAGGCTCTTATTGTTCATTATAATTCATTTAAACACAATTCAAACTCATTTGAAAGTGAACTAGGAAATGCTCTTTTGTACTGACGTAAATTACTATAGTCATGGACGGATGTGGAAAGCATTAGGGTTTTCTATAACAATCGAATAATATATCATCTATTATAAAAATAATTTTTTTTTAAAAATAGAGGTCATTTGTCCATGTTTACGAACAACGATTTTGCGGTTTAGAAGAGCCTATTTGAAGTGTCGGTATTCTTATCTACACAAGCCGACCCGCAAACAATGAATTAATGATCAAATTAAACGTTCCAGGTAATTCGCAGAATTAAAATCGATTAGGTACGTTGTTTAATTAAAAGAGTATCCTAACCTGTGATCCTTAATATTGAAATCCATGTTGTGTTCATTGCTATTCATGAGATTTTTCATTGTCTCCAATTTATAAAACGCTGCAAATGATTATACAGAAGTTTATTATTCCTTTGCTTCAATAATGATGTTAGAAGGCCATCAATTTGTGATAGTAACTAATCCTAGCATTTGTGAACGTCTCCACCAAAATACACGTTGGTATTTTCGGTAAAAACTATAGAGGGAAACTCCTTAGCAACTTAATTAATGTTAATTTAAACCATTTTGATTTATTATTCAACAATAAACCATTGTAATCGCCCAACAAAAAGAGATCTATAACCCCCCTCAAAATTTGTTGTTTTACGTTCCAAGGCATGTAGAATCCGAATATCAAATATAAAAAAATTCTGTCTGTCCGCCGTACGCCGTCAACCCTTTTCCGGCCTGAAATTTTCACCAAAAATCAATCTCGGTCCTACGACGGCCCAATTCTTGAACCACATTGCACAATGCAGAAATAGATAGTCTTCTTAAATCATTATTGAAGAGAAGGAATAATAAACCAGTCTACTATCATTTGCAACGTTTTTTTTTTTTTTTTTTTTTTTTTTTTTTTTTTTTTGTATCATAGAGAAATAGGTTTTTACTTTCGCAAAGTTTTAGACGAGATAGGAACTCCAACTTTAACGGTTCCCAAGATTTTTAATTTGCACCAGTGATAGCAACAACTGAAGTCCTCAATTCAGATGTTTGAATATACCAAAATATACCTAGGTAATTTAATCGACCACATTATCCCCATGTAATGTACCTATCCATTTTTCAACCGTTTATACGTTATTCAACAATCTTAGTAGAGTATACACGAAAATATCACATCTTTCAACATTAAACATTATTTTCATTCATTTAGGACGAAAGAAACGAAGAATCAAGCATATATTATTGATATGCACACCATCAAGTATCACTATGCTGAATTTGAGCGAAATCGAAATCAAAAAATTTTTCACAAAAAATCCAAGGGGTACCCCTGCGATTTTTATGAACCGATCAGTTAACGATTTTTTACTCCTCTCTCAATAGAGATAAAAATCTGAAATTTTTAGAAAAGTTGCATCTCATCAAGATGTATTTTTGTAATTTTTTTCATTTCTCGGAAAAATCTGCAAGTGGTCCATAAAAATCAGTTTTTAGAAGCTCGAAAATTGAACATTAACCGTGATTTTCGGGGTCAAAATTGATTTAAATCAATGGCTTTATTGTGCGGGAGTCTTCATTTGATCGCCTTACAGACGTACATAGCAAAAAATTTGGTGAAAAACATTTAAACAGCGCCACAGAAATTATTTTCCGTAAATCGAGTTTTTCACCGGCTCCGCTGGGTGAAAAATTAAAGTTTTGTTCTTAAACGATTTTGAAAGCGATTCTTACAGGAAATTTAACACTGAATCCGAATTTAATGTGAAAACGATGGACATTTGAGGAGAACTATTAGTTTTTCCCAGTTTTAGTATTACGCCGCTGTTGTGTTTTCAACTTAATTCATTTAGGACGAAAGAAACGAAGAATCAAGCATATATTATTGATATGCACACCATCAAGTATCACTATGCTGAATTTGAGCGAAATCGAAATCAAAAAATTTTTCACAAAAAATCCAAGGGGTACCCCTGCGATTTTTATGAACCGATCAGTTAACGATTTTTTACTCCTCTCTCAATAGAGATAAAAATCTGAAATTTTTAGAAAAGTTGCATCTCATCAAGATGTATTTTTGTAATTTTTTTCATTTCTCGGAAAAATCTGCAAGTGGTCCATAAAAATCAGTTTTTAGAAGCTCGAAAATTGAACATTAACCGTGATTTTCGGGGTCAAAATTGATTTAAATCAATGGCTTTATTGTGCGGGAGTCTTCATTTGATCGCCTTACAGACGTACATAGCAAAAAATTTGGTGAAAAACATTTAAACAGCGCCACAGAAATTATTTTCCGTAAATCGAGTTTTTCACCGGCTCCGCTGGGTGAAAAATTAAAGTTTTGTTCTTAAACGATTTTGAAAGCGATTCTTACAGGAAATTTAACACTGAATCCGAATTTAATGTGAAAACGATGGACATTTGAGGAGAACTATTAGTTTTTCCCAGTTTTAGTATTACGCCGCTGTTGTGTTTTCAACTTAATTCATTTAGGACGAAAGAAACGAAGAATCAAGCATATATTATTGATATGCACACCATCAAGTATCACTATGCTGAATTTGAGCGAAATCGAAATCAAAAAATTTTTCACAAAAAATCCAAGGGGTACCCCTGCGATTTTTTTTAACCGATCAGTTAACGATTTTTTACTCCTCTCTCAATAGAGATAAAAATCTGAAATTTTTAGAAAAGTTGCATCTCATCAAGATGTATTTTTGTAATTTTTTTCATTTCTCGGAAAAATCTGCAAGTGGTCCATAAAAATCAGTTTTTAGAAGCTCGAAAATTGAACATTAACCGTGATTTTCGGGGTCAAAATTGATTTAAATCAATGGCTTTATTGTGCGGGAGTCTTCATTTGATCGCCTTACAGACGTACATAGCAAAAAATTTGGTGAAAAACATTTAAACAGCGCCACAGAAATTATTTTCCGTAAATCGAGTTTTTCACCGGCTCCGCTGGGTGAAAAATTAAAGTTTTGTTCTTAAACGATTTTGAAAGCGATTCTTACAGGAAATTTAACACTGAATCCGAATTTAATGTGAAAACGATGGACATTTGAGGAGAACTATTAGTTTTTCCCAGTTTTAGTATTACGCCGCTGTTGTGTTTTCAACTTAATTCATTTAGGACGAAAGAAACGAAGAATCAAGCATATATTATTGATATGCACACCATCAAGTATCACTATGCTGAATTTGAGCGAAATCGAAATCAAAAAATTTTTCACAAAAAATCCAAGGGGTACCCCTGCGATTTTTTTTAACCGATCAGTTAACGATTTTTTACTCCTCTCTCAATAGAGATAAAAATCTGAAATTTTTAGAAAAGTTGCATCTCATCAAGATGTATTTTTGTAATTTTTTTCAATTCTCGGAAAAATCTGCAAGTGGTCCAAAAAAATCACTTTTTAGAAGCTCGAAAATTGAACATCAACCGTGATTTTCGGGGTCAAAATTGATTTAAATCAATGGCTTTATTGTGCAGGAGTCTTCATTTGATCGCCTTACAGACGTAAATAGCAAAAAATTTGGTGAAAAACATTTAAATATCGCCACAGAAATTATTTTCCATAAATCGAGTTTTTCGCCGGCTCCGCTGGGTGAAAAATTAAAGTTTTGTTCTTAAACGATTTTGAAAGCTATTCTTACAGGAAATTTAACGCTGAATCCGAATTTGATGTGAAAACGATGGAAATTTGAGGAGAACTATTAGTTTTTCCCAGTTTTAGTATTACGCCGCTGTTATGTTTTCAACTTCAAATTTCATTGCAAATACTTACAGGACTGTTCGATAATATCTTATTACTCATTCTTATAGGAAATTAGACGTATTAGAAGATTAGACGTTGTAATTGTTATTATTACACTAAATGCTCATCGGTTTTTCTTCATATATGGCGCTGAAAATGCTGTAAGAGATTGGTTTCACCATTACTCATATTAATTTCCTTTCTATCGTGCAGATGCTTGATTCAATGTATACCAATCCTTCCTTGGAGATTCATCTAAATTTCAAATCGGCGTGAAAATTCTATCTCTGTGGATTGTTTCATCTGACAATGTTTCAAGTTGTTATCCTCGTGTTGAAAATAACTAGATGTGGATCAGGGACCGCCATTTAAATCGGTTCTACACTACCAATACGGAGAGTACCTGCCTTTTCTGTTGAAGGTTGGAAACGAAAGAATAGTCGTTAGGTGTACTGAAGAATTTGCCAAACGATTTTCCCCTTTGGGACACGAGGCCTCACACCTGACGCTTGAAAGCTAAATGATGCGAACTTTTGTGATAAAGTGGTCAACCTTTCCTGCCACAAATATTGCTATTATTAGAGGGCATATATATTTCTGACGCGAGCCAAACGTGTAACTTCTTTGGCAGCTACTGTTAAGGGTTAACCCACCAATTTTACCATCAATTCTATCGACCCCGCGATGATCTCATTATTTGATTCAGCGTCCAAACGTCTAAAGAAATTGATACCAAGTACGCCTTTTCCTACAAATCATTAGAAAATATAAATTTTCTTTCCCTCAAAAACTTCCGACTTTTTTTTACCGGTACGAGCAACTGAACGAGAATGAAATGAAGGAGGGCGTCTTGCTCATAAGCGACTCTCCCTCCCAACATGCTCCCAACTTACTATTTCATTGTCATTCGTGGACACTGCGACTTCCTAGTGGATCTATTGTATCCGCTGCTCGCTTGGGCATGCTACACGGCAGGAAAACCCAACAGGTTATTGTCCCTATTTCAAGATTAACAGGGGTTCTTGTTTTGAGTTGCCCATACTACTGAAAGGGGTCAGATCCCCCTGACCGGGAGGGGGATGGGTCCCCTAGGCTAGAGGTAACGTCACCCCCAGCTCCCGAGGCGTTTTCGTAGCCCCTCTTTTTAATTTTTGGCCACACCGTAGCCTTTTAGAGTCGAAACAGACTTCCCAAGTGTTTCACCCACGGCAGCCAGCTACAAATACACTTAAAATTGAGGTAGCAATTTGGATGCAGAATTGAGCCATTGACAGACCAAAATTGATTTTTGGTGAATATGTGAAAAATTAGTTTTTATAGTTTTGTCAGGAAAATGTTGAAGGCGGACGGACAGGATTTTTTATTTATTGGATATTTGGACTCTACATGCCTTGAAACGTAAAACATCACATGGGGAGGGGGGTCTAGAAAAAAATTTCTTGGCCGATAGCCTTGGTTTATTATTATTATACTGAACAAAAATTCAAAGGTGCCTTGAACTGTGCTTTCCCACGGTGGCCTTGGGGAAGCTTCTAATGGTACCCCCATAAATATGGACTGGTATGATTTTACTAAGTAACCGATACTCCCCGCAGCCACCGTATACTATAGTTAGCTTTACTAAGCGATTTTCCCGTGAGTGAGTGTACAGAAAACTGCTTGGTAATGCTACTCTAGTATAATAAATTTATCTCAGTGGTGTAAACAGGGCCTTGATAAAATACACCCACACCCATTCTATCGTGAATAATTCTTCTTATTTCTGTTATAACTTGTTTGCGATTTTTACTCCTGGAGTTTCAGATCATTTAAAATTAATTCGGAATTTTAGGTAGGTATATTGCTTTTGAAAATTTTTGTCAACCTGTTCATTTATCTTCAATGTTGTATTTTATTTTTATTTTTAAATTTCATCTTCTGCTCTTTTGCTCGACTGAGGTAAATCTTCTTCATATCCATTGCCTTGACATAGTAAATGACGTCCCTGATTCCCATCTTCGAATCAACTATGATGTCCAAGAATAATTACACAATTCCTTTACAAAATAATTGGTCGTCAGCTTTGAATACGGGACAGGAAAAGGAAGAAAGTGTTGCAAGTCGCGATTATGATAGATGGCTGATCAGCAGAGCGTATCTCCTTTTGTCCGTTGATTGGGCGAGGTATACTTCCTCGCCCGTTTTAGTCCATCAACGTCGCCACACACCCATGTTCTAAATGGGCCGTTATATGACTTATAAGGGGAATTTCTCCTCAAATGAATTGAACTACTGTTTACCAATGTCGCCATCAGGACGAATTTTATATCGGACTACTGTATTGCTGATCGTCAATGTCACAACACTACTAGACAGAATACTAATTTTAAAAAATTATGCAAATAATTATTGCAATTTTTGGTTACGTTATATTCGACCAAAAATAATCCTGTGTTATTGGTATCCGAATTTCGTTACAATATTTTGTGTTTAGGGCTGGGAAAATATTTCCGGAACATGTACCGTGAAGTGCTATTATAATTGACCACCTTTTTCGTCTACTACGTCAAGATTTTCGCTAAAATTATTTCAAACTGCTTAATTTGAATCTGAAACAATTTCTACTTCTATCCCTTCGCGATAATAATTCTTCATCTTGAGAATAGTTTGTACTTGACATTGTTGAACTAACTAAACTGTCCTGCAAGAGGAAGTGCTTGACAGAAAGTCGTGTTTCAGCGCTCACCTTAATCGTTGCCCTGTTCACGAAAGTGAATCCACCCACAAAATAGCTGGGTAAGAATTTTTTTTCGAGACGACACTGTTTCTAGAATTCCCTAGGGTGTCTTCCCACGGTGAGAAAGAAGTCTCGGCCGGATGCGTTTCCGCCTTCCCCCACAATGTGCAAGTTCCTTATCAGAGCGTGAAGTGCAGGCCTCCGTCGTTTGGGCAGTGCGATATCTCCAGCCTCTCATCTTAATTTTCTCTTTCGGCGAATATTCCCAAAGGAAATTGCAATTAACTAAGGGAAGACGGCTGACAATAAAAGCATTATTGGTTTTAATGACCGCTGCTACAATTTATTCCCAACTGGCAATTCTTTTATGTTACCGAAAAATAATAAACGTATACTTATCCAGTTTCAATAGTGGTTTTCAACCGAATTATACCTAGATTGCATTGCTATTCACGTTTTCGAAAAGATCTAGAAGGCAGCAAAATTTGACAAGAATTTGATAGCTACAAAAAAAAAAACTTCTCATCACTCCAAGCCTTCTCGAGCATTCCCAAAAAAAGTCAAGATTTATGTAGTCAAACTATACCTACTACCTAGTGTAGTCAAGTTACACTTCTTTGTTATCTACGACCATAGTGATTATTACGGTAACAAATCGCCTTGTTAAACTCCCTCTCAATAAATGAATCTGGGAATATTTTTAGCAGTCAAAACTAATCAGTTGCATGAAAATCCTTACATTGCTTTCTCCACCTGAGTAACGTGCAGCATTTTGAATACGAAATCCATCCAAGGATAGGTAATAATAAGGTTGTTCAATAATTATACCAATGTACGGTACTAATGTATTAATTACACACCTCGTTCAAAGTAAAAAAATCAAAGACTTTATATAATGTTTTATGAAATGTAAAACAATCACAATATCCACATTCTCCGCCCGCAAACAAATCCGGGCGGACGGATTACAGTCTCTCAAGAGCTTCGACCATTATGACGGAGTTCCCTCGGATGACGACCATACCAATGTTAAGCCGAGTTCCATCCTTGCGTTCTTCGAGGCCCTCGTCAACGACCATGTTCATAAAAGGGTCGAATCCACGAAGTATTCCGACCACGTTACGACCACCGTTCAACTTGATGTTGAGCTTTTTGTCCATGAATTTCTTCAGTTCCGGAGGATGCGCTTTACTCATTGTTGCCGGTGTTTATGACCAACGGAGGCGCAGGAAGCTTCGTGACACGGAAACACTTTCCTTTCGAAATACACCGAACTTCGAAACGTATGAGAAACGCGTCGATGCTCAAAATCGGGTCCGAATTGTTATTTTGAGGCGAAAACAAACGAACCGTTTCGCCGATAGCAACCTCGAGCCGCTTTTGGAACAAAATGGTGGAACACGCGAAGGTTAAGCGAGTACAGGTGTTGTTACAGCCAGTCGTGCCAACTATCGATCGTTCGACCAACGAGTATGGAGTTTCTTATGCAGTGCTGCTACCTAGCGTTATTATCTGTAAACCCTTCCACAGATATTAAATTAAACAAAAAAACTTTGTTTTCGAAAATCCAGTAATTACTAAAAAAAAAAAAAAAAAAAAAACATACACATTTAACTCCATCTAAAATTGTGCCAATATTTTTTTAAATTTGTCCGAATTTTGTGCAAAAAGTCTTTGAAAACGTTATATCCATTTAAAAAAAAAGAAAAAAATCCCTGAAAAATCTAAGGCATAGTTAAGCAAAGTGCTTGATATTGGACTAATTGTGAACCAAATGACCAAAATTAAAGTGACACTATATCACTTACATTCAGAAATTCCCTTTTCTACTAAATGTCAATGCTCAATCTCTGATTTTTTCTATTTCAGATAACGTCCGTTCTTGTCTTGACTCAATTATTTTCGGAGCTGGTCGCCGATAACGACCATAGTGGCACCGTCAGCATTCTTCTAGGCCTCGACATCGACGAATTCAGTAAAGAGAGCGAAGGTGCGAAAAATCTACATAAAATTACTTGCCTTGACTTTTTTTACCGCTTCCAGAATTGCACCTGTGCTGCAATGGCAATATTCTCGTATTTAACTTTTAATTAATTTTTGTTTCCAAAATGTTCAGGTCTCGAGCTGAAGATACCATTCCTTTTCTTTGCGTTCATTTACGCTCTATCGAGTTCGGTTCTCATCTGGGGCTCAATTGTGGTAAGCAGCCGTTCTCAAAATTACTATTATTGTAGATACTATCTTAATAATGAAATGCGAAAAAAAAGTTATGCAGGTCTATTTTTTTGTCAATTTTTTCAGGATGTTGTTTGTTAGAGTACAAATAAATACAGGTACTTTTTCTTTACACAATTATTATCTGGCGCTTTTTATATTGCTGGCTAGAATTTTTTTCTATGGATGATTCATTATGAAATTTCTTAGTTGTGCTAGGTATAAAAATTATTTCTTTTACAAAACAGTTTTCATTGCGGTGTATTTTTTCCAGGAGGTCAACTTCTACGCCATCCCATGGCTTGTATGCGAAGCGTTGAGTTTCTGCATGCAAGTGGCGACTTTTGTTCTCATTTGCATAAATCTGGCAAAGGACGTTAACGTCGACCGATGGGTGATCCTAGTTACTATTTGTAATTTATGTAAGTTGGTATTTAACAAATTTTTATAATCGGGAATTAAATACTAGGAAACATTTTTATCTCTCTCTGAACTCAAGTTGATACTATAATTAATGTCAATTTTTTATTCCCACAGTTCTCTCTATCTACTTCTGGATCGTTGTATTCTGCGCCCAGCGGGTCTGGGCACGACTAATGCGGGAAGAGCGGGAAAACAATTCGACGACAACGTTGTCCAGCGGTAACGACACGTTGCACGACGCCGGCTATGATACGGCGGCAGTTCTTCCGTCAGCAGCTCTCTCAGGACTGGATCATCGATCCGAAATCACCTTCGATCCAGCATCACTCTCTGCCCATCCTGACAAACGAATAGATATCCATTTTGTCGACTGACGTAACGTCAACGCTCCGACCAAATTCTTCGCGCGTGTACGCCAATACGTTATTGTGCAACTATGAAATGTTAATTGACTTAGTATCGAAAGTATTTCAATTCGGGCGAATTCGAGTTGAGAATTTGAGATTTGGAGCGGCTATGTTCCAGTAGAACTAGCAAATCGATGATAAACGCATAGAGAAATGCTGGAGATTTATCGATTAAAGAGTTGAGGTTCATGATGGAGATGATATTTTTCCAGGTTATTGCTGTCTCTGTAATTACAGCTCTGTTCTTCTATTTTTAGATAAAGTTGAATTTTGGTGCACAACATTTAGTTCCCATTGTCAAGAAAACACGCTAAACAAATCTTATCACTTATTTGCTGCTGTTTGGATAATATATCAGCATACTAAAGAATCATTTGTCGACATTATGTTTAACCTATTAATGTTGGACTTTTTTGGCTTTTCATAACAAGCTAACCAGATTAAATATTCTGTTTGAAAAACACTACTGCTACAGCTTACTTGCGAATTGTGATGCTCTCTAGACTTTATCGCAGGTAAAAAAATTATAACCTAGGCCTGAACTCGGGGGCGTCCTCTATGTCATAGATTAGATCATTTGTAACAGCAATACACTGGGATGCCCGCTCTTAGCGCAATCTAAAATATTGCCGATTTTTAAATCAATTTTGACTCTGTAGCTCTAATAAATTGACTACCTACTATTGAGTGGGCCAAAGGTGAGTTAAAATTCTCTAGTCAATCTCGTAGCTGATTCAAAACTGTATTCGATGAAGATTTTTTTTACTGTACATACATTTTGAACACTCCTGCTCCTTGTATTGAAATAACGTTGTTAATCTTGCAATTCAATAAAGACTTAAAATCAAAGGATTTCCCGACGCGTCTGTTCTCTAGATAAAAGTCTGAGCGAATTTTATTCCGTACGAAGATTTCATCGCTGGTGAAAATAGTTGAACTTCGTGTGTGGAAAAGAAAAAATCCCATTGGTCCTGTACTTAGTCTTTGCGATTCAATTGTGAATATCTTTCTTCATCTTGCGTTGAATTTTCAACTCAAACATTCGCTATGGATTGCTAGAAATTACTAATGTTTTAAAAATTATTTTGTTTTATTTTTATTTTATTTTCTTTATTTTTAACGTGGTGGAAATATTAACTGAATAAGGAAGGAAACAATATACATTGCAGAGTAACATTTTCCAACCTCTTGGTTTAGCACGGGGAGTGTAATTTTCAACCGTTAGTAATAAATTAATCTTCCAAGTGGTGAAATGTACAGTTGTAGATTAAGCTATCGTCGTTTTTTTTTTTTTTTTTTTTTGGTAAGATCGATGCCTACCGTGTAGGCTTCCGTGCCTGAGGTTAAGATAAATGAATTTCCTCTGTTGTTTGTCGGTTTTCTCGCTCACTAAATTGTACTCAAGTAATATTTCTCTATGTTCCGTCTCATTGTCGTCTTGTTTAGATATATTTAGGCACAAATCGTTTTCATTGTGATATTTTTATTAGTGATAAGTTTCGCGATTTGGGTTACACAGTTTTCAATACATTCTGGTTGAATTTTGTCTGTTGTAATAGCACGTCGTGACGCTACTCATCATCGCTCGTCGGATTTTGGTATTTTTCTTTTGATTTGTGAAAATTATGGTGCTGAATCATGGAAATGTAATAAGTGAAATACATTTCGAGTTTACAGTAATGTCTGGTTTTCCTTTCCCAAAACGTCACCATTTGAAGAGAAATTACCCTTTTTTCTTAGGAATTATGAATTTCTATGAGTTCCATTATTGGTTTAATAATTCAATAATAAACCATTGTGATCGCTTGGAAAAATTGTTTCTAACCCATACTCATAATTTGATGTTTTTCGTTTGAAAGGATATAGAAACCTACTAAACCAGTGGTGTGCATAGATCACACAGTACTTCCATGTTTGAGTCGGTAACTGGTATAACCAATTATAAAATCGAGAAAATCGTACGAAGGCCGAAAAGTGACCCTAGCGGTAAAGATCAGGCGTCATTCACTCGCCATTACAAATATTTAATACCTCTAGCGTCAAATGTATTGATTTTTGCACCCTGTAAAAAGCTCAACAGCGATAAACGGAAGGCGGAAGTACGGTATGTGATCAAAACAAAACAAAACATGATCGTTGTTGGTCACATTTAAAGCAGAGACCCGAAAGTTACAAGAGCGCTAGAATGAAATAACTGAAATCGCGTTTAACGAGGAAGTACTGCATGTGACCCCGATAATGAAAATCAAGCAAAATTCAACTGCCATAAAGAAAAATTTGAAGTCTAAAGTATATTTACTCTTGTGGTCAATAAAATCTCTAATGCAAAAAAACGGCATAAGGCGGAAGTACTGTGTGTTATCCAAACTATACCAAACAAGTTCTGTGAACGTGGTCAGAGTTGGTCAAATATATAGCAAAGAGCCCCAAAAAGTACAGTAACTGAAAATGCGTTTTGCGAGGAAGTACTGCAGGTGACCCCAATAATAAAAAACAAGCAATATTCAGCTATCATATAGAAAATTTAAAGTCTAATGTATATTCACTCTTGCGGGGTCTATTAATATCTCAAAAGTTAAAAAATGGCATAAAGCGGAAGTACTGTGTGTTACCCGAACCATACAAAACAAGTTTTGTGAACGAGGTCAAAGTGGGTCATATTTATAGCAAAGAGACCCTAAAAGTACAATTACGCTTAATAAAATAACTGAAATTGGTTTTACGAGGAAGTACTGCAGGTGACCCCAATAATAAAAATCAAGCAATATTCAGCTGTCATATAGAAAATTCAAAGTCTAATGTATTTATTCACTCTTGCGGTCTATTAAATCTCAAAAGTTAAAAAAGGCATAATGCGGAAGTACTGTGTGTTATCCAAACTATGCAAAACAAGTTTTGTGAACGAGGTCAAAGTTGGTCATATTTATAGCAAAGAAACCCAAAAAATACAAATTAAACAACTGAAAATGCGTTTTACGAGGAGGTACTGCATGTGACCCCAATAATAAAAATCAAGCGATATTCAACTGTCAAATAGAAAAATTTTAAGTCCTCCAGCGTTCAAATATATTCATTTTTGTGGTCTATAAAAATCAAAATGTAGCAAATGTGCAAATAAAGCGGAAGTACTGCATGTGACCCGCTTGATAAAAATCAGGCATCATTCAATCGTCAACCCCAACATTTTAAGACCTCAAACATTCAAATACATTGAGTTTTGCTGCCTGTAAAAATCAAAATACAAAACATGCACTTGTGAAATCGTGAAAAACGCTCATAACGTGGAGGCATTGTATGTGACCCACTATACAAAAAATCTAGTGTTTTTTGCTGGCCATAACCGACATTTCAAGCCCTCAAACGTAGAAAAATATTGACTCTAATAGCCTGTAAAAATCGAAACAGAAAAAACTTTGAACGCTTATATCTCGGAAGTACTGTGTGTAATTCAAAATCCGGAAAAACCTAATTTTGCACAATCACTGGGAGAACATTCTCTTAAAATTTCATAGGGTTTCATCCTTTTTTCAGGGAGATATGGCGATTTATGTCAGTTTGTGACCACAGACAGACGGACAGACGGACACACAGACACTTGTTCAGAAAGTGTTTCTGAGTATACTAATATGAAAATTTCTTCCACCAGGACCTTGGTTCCGAATTCGACTTTTCAGACGATCTCAATACTTCCATTTACTACGTAAACATGGAAGTAAAAAAATTCTCTCTGTCCTCCCTGTATGCCGTCAACATTTTATATTTATTATATTACATATATACAATGTATATAAATGTATTTCAATTACAAATGCTTTTGACGTACCTACAATGTTTATAATCTGTATAATGTATTTTATATAGAAATACATTATATAGAACATTATTTGTTGTAAACTCTGTAGCGGCTATGGTAATTTAAATCTATAATTTTAGTAAGGGTTGTTACGAATTCGATATAATTATCACAATCATGTTCTATGATTGTTTGGTTCGTTTTCCAAGCCGACCGAGTCGGCAAAAATCACAAGAGACATTGGTTGCGGAAAATTTTACACTAATTCGAAATGGGTAACAATGAAAGGAAAAATTGAGGATCATCAAAGCTTCAATAAATATGCTAAATAACGAACAACTGATCTATGAAAAAAAAAGAAATTATAACGAAGAAACTAAATGTAGAAAAATTACAATTACATAATATGATAGGTTTTTTCTGCCTCTAGCCACCAAATAATTAATAAAAACCGACAATTACAAAAGCCTTAAAAATATTCAAGAGGATCCACGTTCTCCAATAAATTAAATTCGACCGAAACGCTGGGTCACCGGAGGGAAATAAATCGTTACGTGCGCCTTCATACGAAATACAGCAGTACCCGCAATACATAGCTGCAGTTGCAGGCGTTGCCTATGCCAATGATTAAGGAGTCGAGCGGCGGACGCCGGATAGGATTTTCCGATTGTACGGTATCGCGATCGATACTTCCTCAGGCTCAAATATAAATAGAGCATTTTTACTCGGTATTTTCTAGGAATATTGCAGTATTATTCTTCCTAAGAGTTTCGATGTTATTATGGTGAAGTTTGAACAGAGTAGATAAATTGCTATTGTGATGGGTTTTTCTACCTCTAGCCACCAAATAATTAATATAAAACGAGAATTACGGATTTCTAAAAGGGTTAAAGTTATTCAAGAGGATCCACGTTGTCCCAAAAATTCGACCGAAACGCTCGGTCAGCGGAGGGAAATAAATCGTTACGTGCGCCTTCATATGAAATACAGCAGTGCCCGCAATACACAGCTGCAGTTGCAGGCGTTGCCTATGCCGAAGATTAAGGAGTCGAGCGGACGCCGGATACGATTTTCCGATTGTACGGTATCGCGATCGATACTTCCTCAGGCTCAAATATAAATAGAGCATTTTTACTCGGTATTTTTAAATTATTTGAATTCTATCAGATTATTTTTGTTTCTTTTAATTTTAAGTATGGTTATAGATAAAAAAATTTTATCGAGAAAAAATGATAATTAATTGTAAGTAATGAAATTCCGCTCCCAAAGGTTAGTGAAAAGCTATCTAACTAGAAGTGTGAGTCTTTATGCCAGTGACGTCATACCGTGCGGGTTAGTATCGGATCGAGCCCACCTGTGTTCTAGTCACCTTGGGTCCGTCATACCAGTCCGTTTTTCGGTGGGAACGTTCACAAAAAAATGTTCGGAACGATTATTAGATTTAACAAATGGATGGGCTTTTTAAATCATCATTGAAGCGAAGGAATACTAAACCACTGTACAATCATTCGCATCGTTTTGGTTTATTATTAATAATAAACCATTGTAATCGCCCAAGAAAAAAAATTGTATAACCCCCCCTCAAAATTTGATGTTTTACGTTTCAAGGCATGTACCTAGAATCCGAATATCCAATAAAAAAAAATTCTGTCTGTCCGCCGTACGCCGTACGCCGTTAGCAGTTTTCCGGCCAAACTGTAAGAGCTAAAAATTTGAAATTTTCACCAAAAATCAATCTCGGTCCTACGGTGGCCCAATTCTTGAACCAACTTGCTAGCTCAATTCTAAGGGTATTTTTGGGGGTTTTTGAGGGGGAGAAAATTCATATTTTCCAAGGTTTTTCAGAAAAAGGTGTACGTGGTATCAAATTATATAGATATTTGGACGCTGAATCGAATGAGACCATCGCGGGGTCGATAGCTTCATTGGTTCTCGAGTTATCACAGCTTTTGTGCCGAATTTGGGAGATTTTCAGAAATTTGACATGAGGGTATAACTCGAGAGTTCTTGGAGCTATAAAAATCGTTCTATACTCATTGGAATGGTCGTCAAACACTCTCTCCAGCTGTATGGTAGGGCAAAAAATTTAGTTTTTAATCAGGAAATTGAGAAAAATAAAATAGATTAAAATTACAATAGTTGCTACGGAATTTTCCCCGATAGTTACCAATCTGTTTTTCGGTTGAAATGAAATTTTATTTGGAGCGAAGGAATAATAAACCACTGTACAATCATTTGCAGCGTTTTTTCTTCTAGGGCGATCACAGTTGTTTGCTATTCAACTGAACCAAAGCGAAATTAACCATCGGTGACGAGGTGGATTAATCTACGTCTACCATAGAATAATAAAATGGGCATGGAGTTATCAGTTTTTCTGTTATCTTTCATTCCTTTTCCTGTGATCGCAAGTTTCAAACACTTCATACTGCTGTGCATGGTGCGTCGTCTGTCATGGTCATGTCATGCGTCAGCTCTCGATTAGAACGTGTTTACTAAATTACCGGTTAAAAAAACAAAATTATCTTTCCATTCACTGAAAAAAAATTGTTCAAGAAAACATGGTGTAGTGCATTATCTCTCCGTTCCTGGTGAGTATTCCCTGTTGGTACGTACCGGCGTAATATTTTCATTTTAGCCTGTAAAAGAATAAAAGTAAAGTAAAAATAGTGTGAAGTATTATTATTTATTTCAAAAATGTGATCTAACCGCCCGATGGAATGTATTCTGATCGAAAATATATTCAAACTTCCCGACTACTTTGCGGAATGGTATTCTGAAATCATTTGCAAAAAGGCACCTAATTATTATCAGCTATCCGTTCTCGAATCAAAGTGTAATATTTTGCACTTTATTTATGTATGGATTTGAACAATGAGCTGCTTTCCTGTCACCTCAGTCAAACATTCTGCACTGGGGGTTTTTCAAAATTTTATTTAGTTATTACATTTTAATTAGTTTACTACATTAACTAATTACTACTTTAAAACGACCTAATTTAATTAAACGGTTTTATTAAAACTAAGTACTATGAGCTAATATATCCCAGGGTTAATGTTTCTGTTAATTTTCAATTGTAAGTTTTAATAAATTAGGTTTTTTTTTTTTTTTTTTTTTAAGTAGTACTTCTTTTTTTGTAGTTGAATTATTCTTTATTGTCTGGCCGACCACTTTCGCCCGTTCGGGCATCCTCAGGGAGAAAGTGGCCGGCCAGAAAATGTCGCTTGGTTTTTCTCCCTCACAACCCCTTAAACGTAGTAGTTTTGGTTACTTTGTGAAGTCATTATGTCTCTAATGGTCACAAAAATACTCCATCCACAGGCGGTAACAATAAGAAACGTATGATTTTACAAGTATCCAAAACTCCTACGTTCAAGTTTTCAAAAAACAGGAAATTCTCTAAAACTCTCCAATTCTATTAGCAATGAACGCTAATTTTTATGTGTCTCAATACATGCATTTTCTGCCTGGGTTGACTGTTATCAAAAACCAATTTCAATGTAGTTGAAGTAGGTTAGGTATAAAAAAAGTAGCCCGAAAAAATCCTGAGGAGGCTAAACTTAACATTTACCTAAAAGTATTGAAAAAATAAAAGAAATAAATAGTTTTTCACTGCCCTCTAGATGTGGAAAACTTGAACTGTTTTCATAGTGAAAGGCCTAGAAACAGAGATGGTGCCACTGTGGAGCTCCACTCCAAAGTTTAATAATTAAACATGGCCATGTCGATGATATTTTAGTTCAGGTTGTACCTGTTCAATTACACATTTTGAACCTCGAGTGAAATAAAAACATTTTTGCAGACGGGAAACCTTAAAAATACTAGGCACAATTTTCCTTGACATGAAAATGGATATCAAACAAAACCATAAAAAAGTGACCGCTCATCCGATCTCAACGAAATTAACATCTAATATTTAATTCGCACCATTCTTAAAAAATTGTATCAAAATCATATTCAAGTTGAGCAAATTATCTCGTTAACAAAAAAAAAATAGTAGAAAATTTTACATTCGCGCATGAGCTTCGATTATTCAATTGTGGGACTGGGTTTTGTAGGGTGGAGTTTTAAGCATCCTCCAAATATGAGCAAAAACTGTAACCATTGGGCAGATATCGTTCAACAAAGTAACCAAAACCACCCACAGTAGATAAAACAGCGGATGCGCTTAGAACTCCCATTAACGAATCAGCGACCTCCTGACCTGATGGTATTGTATCAACATAATAGGGAGCCTGTGTTATTCTGTCGCTTAGGTAACGAAGCAGCAGCGCAAGCTACCCCTCCCTCTTCGTCGGCACTCGGTCAAAACAGCCAAGTTCCAACCAGTTCGCCAGTGACAGTCGATCGGCGATTTCACTTGTATCGGACGGTCTCTCAGGTTGAGACAGCCCACGTTGGCGAAAATTCTGCAGTTATTCTTCTACGGCTTTTTTATGACAAGCTTCTAAACTGGAGATCCACGAGGACATGGACGCCTGCTTCACTGCTTTCGATAAAGATTGGTAAGCGCCAATGACTTAAAATCTTATTAAATTCAAGGCCGCGAGGAAAAAATATTTTGAAAAAATTATTGTGGCTTTGTGCTTTTACCTTTTTACTCTTTTTACTTACTTTGATACATGTTGTTAGTTTAAATGTACTTACACAGAATACTTTTTTGAACTTGTTTTTTTTTACAAAATAGGTTGATACATTTTTAAATTCTTTACAACGTAACTTCTTGAAAGTTATAATTTTTACATGGTCTCAAGTTGTCAAAGTGTTAGTTTTTAATGATGATTTTACAAAAGTGTTAGGGAAATTTCAAAATCTCCGGAAAAAGTATACGTTAGACTCAAAATTCGAATTCACCGTTCAGCCAAAAATTTTCACTCCTTATAAGTTGTTTGAGAATCGGTTTAAAAAGAACATTTCTGTGGTCGCGTACGATTTTTTTCTTTTGGCGCAATTTTTCGAACGACAAACCAAAATTAATTGTTACCAATAAATGCCTCGTTTAAAAAAAATCATCTTCTTATACCTTAGCTGACAGTTGCCCTGGAAATGTAGATAGAAACCTATCTGCCTTCGCAGGAGTGGAAAAATGCATAACTGTTCGTTCTTTACACTAATTTTGTTAAATTTAGGGACTTCGTCTTTAGGGGACGTGGTTGGTAGTGTTAGCGTTATATTTCCGCATCATTTGTTGGAAAATAATTTTTTAAAGTGATCAATTTTGAATCGGTTATTAGCATATCGCCAAAAAGCTAGGTGAAAATTTATGCAAACTAAAAGAGACAATTAAAGACGAATAATTTAAACATCAACTTTGGTTTACGATTCTTTGACATTGGGAATAAAGAAATCTCAAACATTCTCGTCGCTTTATCATGACACAGCTTGGAATCGATGAAAAACATCGGCGCTCTCTCAATTCGTAAAGTAAACACTCGTCCTGTTTTATCTACACGGTAATATCATCATGTGCCCAGTATTCGCTGCGCTATCAGTTTTTACTCTGACAGGGAGATGTATTGCATTGCACGTGAGTATATCCACGGCGGGCAACAAGCCGAAGGTCACAGGTCAGGTAGTTTGTCTGGGTGGGGTTTTCCCGCCTAGCTCCTTCCCATTTCCCATGTTACCTTTCAAGCATCGTCCCCAATGACAGAATCCGACTCAAGGTCGAAGCCCATCTCCGCCGAAAGTCACTTTTCCGACTCGTTTGTCATTTCTGAGTCTAGTTATTCGACGTCACGTCGGATTTATATCTGACGAAACTGCTCTCGGCAAATCGTACAAAACTTTCCGTCTTGTTAAGGAGTCGGGAGTTAACGTGAGCGACAAAAACCGTGTACCTGACTAGGAACGGACGCTGAGGCGGCCGATAGGAGCAAAAGTGGAAAAGCTCGTTGGCACGCACGCTATAAATCTAATAGGCTTATTTACACAGGAAATGCAAGACATATACTCTACCTTCCGTGCTATCTACTGAAATAGGTACCAGCCTCGTAAGTTGGTTCTTTTAGTTTAGGCCCATAGGTTGCTTTGAGCACAATTTCGTTCCAACTCTCGGACCCTTGAGATTTTTTGTTTGCGTTTTTTCCTTTAAAAAAAAAAAAAAAAAATAAATTGGGAAAAGTTTTTGCCAGCGAGCGGTTAAAGGTTACGTGTTGGTTAGTCCTGAAATTGAAACTAATTGAGCGAAGTAAAAATGACAAGTGAAGAAAACAATCTTTTAATTCGAATTAGAAAAAAAATACGATTGTGGGTAAATTATAATTTGGTGCAGATTCTACCTAGGTACCTCAAATAATTCACACACACACAAAAAAAATGCTAATAAAATAAAATAAAATATGTAATTAAAAAATAGAATAATAAAAATTAGTAAAATAATTAAAAAATAAATACAATAGTAAAAAATAAATAATGAAAATAAATTAACTAAGTAAACTAATAAAAATAAATAAAATATACTAGATATAATATATTTTATTTATTTGAAAGTATATAAATAGTAGTAAATAAGATAAAGTAGTAAAGAAAGTTAATAAATATTAAGTATACAAAATATAATGAATACAAAAAATGAATAAATCAATAAAAATAGATAAGATAAAAATAAAAATTGGGTCGACTTAGATTTGTTGTTGTTCTTTAGAAAACGTCTTCAATAACGTTTCTAAAATGTATTTTTGGTATTATTTATGACTGGCATTTATTTACTGTTGCAGCGATGGTTACCTGAATCTGTCCGAATTCGAGTGCATCTGCCGAGCCCTTTTTCGTAACGACAGAGGCCGAGTCTATAGTTTGAGCGATGAACAAGTCAAAGACGTTTTCGAAATTTTCGACTTAGATAAGGTTGAAAATATTTAAATATATAAATATTATTACCCTTTCTCTTTCGTTTCTTCAATTGAACTATTGACCACAATTTCAAAAAATAAATTTGAAAATTGATTTTAAAAAAATTGTATAATTGGTCCATTCATTTTTAGGACGGCAAAATCAGCAGAGACGAATTCACCTTCTGTTGGAACAATTGGATAAAAACGGTAAAAAATCAGCGATTTTGAGTGGTTTTGATTATTAGGATGTCAACTACCTATACCTAGCTAAAGTTTGGCCTTTTTTGTAGATCGTACGCCCAGTCAGCGCTTTCCTTATCATCGATGTTCAGAACGATTTTATATCCGGCTCGCTGAGCATTAGTCAGTGCACAGCTCAGCAGAATGGCGCTGACGTAAGTTGACTGTTCTCGTTTTGGAACGAACTGTTGTTCTTTCCTAATTCTTTCCTGAATCGTACAAATTCTATTAATTTCGTATATTTTCTGTTAGTCATGTTTCTACGTCAGCAGTTTTTTCTAATTTTAACAAAAGTAGATCTCTTAACTTAAAAAAAAACTCTTACCTACCTATATAAAAAAACTAAAAAAAAAACTTAAAAGCCATATTTGAAGTTTTTTTTTTAGTGGCTAGTTTTTATAATTATAGTACTTAAATCCCACAGCACGAAATGGGGGTTTTAAATGGAAAATGATATCTGACTAACCTAGAATTTTCGTGTCACTTGTCGTTTTCATCAATATTTCCTTCCCCCAAAATTCGCCGCAGATCCCAAAAAATGCCACCATACTTTGACACCATGTATCCTCATTTCAAGAACCCCCGCTCTATAGAACTCCAAAGTTTTATTAATTGAAGCGTAAAATGTTTATCAAATTTACAGCAGAATTTTCACGAATACTTCACTAGGCAGAAACTCTCATTTGATTCTATTTCACTCTGTTGTTTTATTTACTTTCTTTGAAAATAATTTTTTTTCGAGATTATTGTTAGATTAATTTAGTAAAATTGTTAAATTAAACCTTAGCCATCAATCTAAGATTTATAACAAAACTGTTACTTATTGAAATATTTTTTCATCGTTTGGTAGGTTATTGAGCCGATCAACCGGCTTTTGGATACTGTCAATTTCGACGTCATTTTCTATTCGTTGGATTGGCATCCGAGCGATCACGTTTCATTCATTGATAACCTCCCCTACAGAAAAGTCCATCCGTCCAGTCCTGTGAGTATAATCTCGATTTGGTTAATGTACACATTTAATGAAGTTTTGGTTTATTATTCAATAATAAACCATTGTAATCCCCCAAGAAATTTTTTTTCTAGCCCTCAAAATGTGATGTTTTACATTTCAAGGCATGTGGAATCAAAATCATTTGCACTATTGTACAATTATTCATTAAAAAAGATTGACTGAGAAATATTCTTCTTCTATGGGTCAGAATAAATTTTAAAAAGTATTCTTCGCTGTAGCTACTTTAATACTTTAATTATGTAGATTTCGAAATGAGCTTCATGTATTGCAGGTGTGTGCGGAAGAAGCTCAAACTTACGACACGGTCACATTTGACGGTCCTCATCTAATGAACCAAAGATTGTGGCCAAGACACTGCGTCCAAGAGTCTTGGGGAGCCGAGCTTCATAAAGATCTCAAGGTGAGTAAATAATTTTTCTAAGTAGCTACTCCTGAGTAACTGATAAGGTATGATAAGAAATTATGAATAAAGAGTGCAGTAAGTTACTCTTCTATCGTTTTTTGTTTTTTATTCAATAATAAACCTTTTTTTGTAACCCTCCCTGAAGAATTTGATGCTTTACGTTTCAAGTCATATAGAATCTGAGTATCCAATAAAAAATTCTGTCCATACGCCATTTGCTGTCAACACATTTTACTGACGAAACTATAAAAACTTAATTCTTGTCATTTTCACCAAAAATCACTTCTGACCTGACAATGGCTCAATTCTTAGGCGAACCGCTACCTCAATTTTAAGGGTATTTTGGGAGTTTCATGGGCAAAAAAAAATCATTTTCTAAGGTTTTTGAATTATAGGTACCTATATATTTTATATAAATTTGTATAGATTTTCCGACGTTGAATTGAATTGGATCGTAACGGAGCCGATAGCTTTAATGGTTCTCGAGTTATCCCAGTTTTTGTGTGAAATGTTCAAGATTTTGAGATATTTGGCTACAGTGAATTACTTGATTATTTCCGGAGCTTTAAATCGTTCTATAATCGTTGGAAAGCTAGTCAAACACTCTTTAGCTGTGTCTTAAGGCAATTAATTTGACTCTACATTAAGTAATTGGGAAATAATAAAAAATTTTAAATTACGATAGTTGCCAAGCGCTTCACTCTTAGTTACCAATATATTTTTAGGTGGAAACGTTTATAAGATTTTTGATTAGGTACCATAATAAGTGGACGGTCTATCTAAATTATGATGGAAGCAAAGGAATGATCAACCACTGTACAATCATTTGCAGCGTTTTTTTTCTGTCTCGCCTTCGTTCATTAGATGTTTCTCTCATAGTTAGCCAATTGAAGCGGTTGTTTTAGCGCCTGGGTCGTGCGCGTAGGCTGGGAGTTGGCCAACTGGAGGATTAGCCACGATCCAATTACTCATTCTCACGCCAACAGGCGTAGTCTTCCGTGTTTAACCTATGCTATTTTTCCTGCGGTTTTTTCGGGAGTTTGCGAATTTTTCCGCTAATAGGTTGAAGATTTGTGCGATAAAACTCGAGAAAAAAAGGCCGTTTTTATCGTGAGAAGTTCAACGGCTGTGAAAATAGATTGATGGAAAGTTTTCGTCTCGGCGCCTTTTTCCTCAATCTTGTATAAATTGCTCTTGACTTGACTGCCGTCATTGAAAGTTCAAAAGGTTACGGCGCCAGGCGATATCCCCTTGTATTGATCATCCTGTCGAATTGTTAATTAGTCTTCGACTCTACCCCAACACGATTCTCACCTGAACACTCAACTAATCGTCTAGAGTGAGAAACAACTGGGAAAAAGTTGGAAGGTCGCGGCTTGTAACAAGGGAGGAAAAAACTGACATTCTACCCTTTCAAGTTGGAAGTTTATTGCCATCTGTTATTGGCCCTATTGTTGGAAAAACAATGTTGATTATTTGAAGGAGGAAAGCGAAATTGGAAAAGGGTTTTGCTAACTGGGCCTTGTAGAAGTATTAGTAGTAGAGGTAGTCCTGACTTGATTCTGTGTAGTCAGTTGAGACATGACAGAGATCAGCGTAGCGCAATGCCGTTGTGTAACTCTCTCGCTATCTGGCCCCCAATGTTCCCTAACTCTCAACCTTTCCTCACCGAGTAAAGTTCGTCTACCGTCGAAGTAGAGAATTTGAGAAGGGAAGAAGAGAAGGTAAACAGTCAGAACACATGCAATGCGAGGGGGGAAGCTTGAGAGCATTTCGCGTCCTATTTTTATCATGAAGACCTCTGTGATGTAAAAAGACGTTCAAAATTTACTCTCATCACATTTACTCTCGTGAAGAAATATTTGTGTCCTATAACTAAGATGACGTCAGCATTGAACATTGTAGGTATTTAGTTCCATAACATTTCCAAGTCTGAAAACTGATAATTAGGATGCAAGAGTTTCAAGAGGCTTTGACAATTTTTTAGCTTGATTTGCAGACCCTGACGAATCGAAGGACACAAAAATATTGTTTTTTCAAGGTTTGGGGGAGAGAAAATAGACCCAACTCATTTTCCAATTTCTGCGCCTCTTTTTGGTTCTAGTAATATTCTTCTCCTCTTTCCCCGAAGGTAAATATGAGAGCTAGGTTTTTCATTGCTGTATAATTAACGTAACAAAGAACATCCTCTATTTGCTTTCAGATTGTTGAAAACGCCGTCAAAGTATACAAAGGGACGAATCCTGAAGTAGATTCGTACTCGGTGTTTTGGGATAACAAAAAACTGACGCAGACAACTTTGAACGCGCAGCTGAACCAAAAAGGAGCCACTGACATTTACGTGTGCGGCCTCGCCTATGACATTTGCGTTGGTATGTAGCGGTGAATTTTTTCTATAAAATATTCTATTGTTTCGAGAAAGTTGCAAACGAGCAGCTTCTCGCTGAATTGATTCGCACCTAGATGTGGACAGTAGTAAACTGTATTAAGTTTGTAGAAAAAAGAGCCAACTTTAGCCAAATTCGATCAGAAAAACTGAACTTTTCAGGAAGCACTGAACTGAAGAGAAAATCTGATTTGAAAAATAACCATGGCTGTAGAATCGTCGATGATGGAACACCTTTTGTTGATTGATGTTAGCTTACCATCGATTTTTAACTGCAATGTAAAATCGTTTTGCAGGAGCTACTGCTGTGGATGGTTTGTCCATAGGCTACAGGACTATTTTAATTGACGATTGCTGCAGAGGAGTCGATTTAAACGATATTGAGCGGACGAAGAAGACAATGATCTCCAACCATGGTGTTATCGTTAATTCCGACGAGGTAAGATTTTGCACAGTTGAACAAAAAAATAAGGCGAAATTGGATTTTTGCTTACATTTTTCGTACATTGTGACTTGTTCTTTCATTTTTACTTTTTTAGGTGTTGTGAATTTATTGTCCTTTATGGCGGTAGGTATAATATGAAATAATGTTCAGGCAGTTTGAAATTCATTCTGCTGGCGATTATTTTCAGGTCAAAGCTATGGTAGAGGGTCGTGACCGGAGACCCGAGTTGGGCTACAAATTGGCACTCGAGCTTAAAAAGAAATTGGACTCCGAAGGTCGGGGATCGAACGAGACGTCGATTCCGAATCACATTGCACTCGCGGAAGAGGAAGTAGCCGCTTAAGTAGATAACATGTTATAACTACGTGTTAGTTTCAGCAGCTAATTAACGTTAAGATTGTTGAACTTTAATCTATCCCGATATCAAGTGAAGTATTGTAGTCGCAGTCGACTCAAGCCTTAATTCGAGTGCCTCAGTTGAAATGTTCGTTGCTTGCAGGGAAATATTTACTGGAATATTACGAGTGCACTGATTAGTTATAGCTGGTTGGCTAATCACTGATTCATGAATGTTTCTGTTAATATTCCGCGGTCCCTTAGATGCGTCACTAAGCGAGGAATAGATTTTTCGTCCACTTTATACCCTTCGTACGTTCTGAAGAGAAAGGTGAAAATCACAATGTCTTGTTGAATCTTGAGGGAGTTCTACAAACAGTAAATTTTATAGTTGTACTAAACTTTTCAAAAAGTGCGAGGGAAAATTGCAGTATTCCTATCCCTCTATTTTCTCTCTCTTTTGTTCTATATTTTTTTTTTTATGACGTCTTGTGAATCTTTCTATTGTTTCATAGGGCTTGCTTAGTTCCTATTCAAAATTAGGAAAGATTAGTTGGTAGCAATTTGACCATCGCTGAATCACTATTTTTCCTTATCCTTTACATGCGTTCAATTTACGATGAAGTTCTGTAAACTTGACATTGCAAAGTAACCATGACGATACAACTAACTTCACAACCCCTTTCTGTGTAACCTATCTATTTACGTCATTATTCAGGCAATGAAAAGTAAAAGAATCTATCAAATAGATCTATCGAGTATTATCGAGGGCTAACAAGCTTTTATTAGTCACTCAAGGTAGTTTTGTAGCTGACGGTTTCAGTCGAAGACATTTTTCATGGATTAGAGCAGAAATATAGGGTGCACTTCTTGCGTGTAGTTGTAACTTTTGCTCTTTTGTTTGCTACTAAAAGAATTTTTCTTTAAAAAACAGCTGTGTTCCAATACCCTTGGAAAATTTGTTGCAATGTTCTTCGACTGTTAGGTCATTTCCGTCCATGTTTTTTCAGGCCAGTTTTGAACAATATTGCAGCCAGAACAATATTGTGGGGATAATTACTCTGTCTAATTTGATTTAAAAAAAAAAAAAAATAGATTCGGTATTTTAATGAAATGATATTAGTACCAGGTTACAGGGGGTAAAAGGTTCTCAAAATCAGAGCACAAAAAAATTTTTTTGCGGGTTGGTGTATTTATTTGTACCACTTCTTCGTCTGTTTCTAGATAAAAATACCACTTTCACTGTTATTTGTTTGTTTACGGCGAACCAAACGCGCAGATTCTGAAGTTGGAACGTTAAAATTTAGATCCCTACAATATAGTTTCTCTTTCTTTCTTGGGTATAGGAATAGGATAAGTATTGTGTAATATTCTGAGAAATATATTGCATTGACAATCAGTGTAAATCAACTTATTCACTTATTTTCGAGGAGTTCAACTCTACGATAAACATGAACATAATCGAATTAGGTGAATTATGCGTTTTTACTTCCATGTCTACGTAGTAAATGGAAGTGTTGTATCGTTTGTAAAGTCTAATTCGGAACGGAGGTGAATTTGGAAAACATTTTAACAGTACTACACTATTTACACTTTCTGAACCTGTGTGTCCGTCTTTCCGTATGTCTGTGGTAAAATAATGACATAAATCGCCACATACCTAATTTTGCATTCTCGTAATTTGCATTCTCAGTTATTTTATTTGAGCACTGTTGTATATTTGAGTCTCCCTGATATAAAAATTACTGTATTTCATAAAACTGGTTTCGAGATTTTCAATTACAGTTGTAGAGTTACAACAGTTGTAGAGTTACAATTACAGTGTTCTTGATTCATTACGAATAATGAACGAATTACGAATTCATTAAAAATAATAATTAGTTATTTATACATGTTACCGGCTCAAACATGGAAGTACTGTGTGATCTATGCACACCACTTGTTTGTATAGGTACTTAAAACGGCCCTTTTCCCTGTACTTATTTTTTCGTCTCGTTTTTTTCCTGTATGTATTTTTATTCTCATTGTTGTTAAATTTCTAAACAAGGCAATTGTCAACTGTGTTATGAAATAGCCCTTCCTTTAGATTCCAGTGGTCTATGCATGGTTCAGCAGCAATTATCTTATTGGAAACGTATTCTTCAGACGCTAACGGATCAAAGTAATTAAAAATAGTTAACTTTATCTGAAATGCGTGACACTTTGCCAATTTCAATCCCAACGTTAGTTTTCCTCACCGCTTTTCTTGCTGTTTGTTTTTCAGTTGACAAATTGTTGATTTATTGCCTTATAGTGCAACTCTTTGGCGTTCTAACTACTTTCATTTCTGTTAGTGAAATCCCTCGGAAAGAATAGACCGATTTCAATGCTTTTCTCCATTACGATTATTTCCCCCTATAGATTCTCTTCCGTTCCACCAAACATTTGACCTCATCTGCCCTCCTGACCTTCTCCATCGTAACCCTCTCCGCCTGACTTGCCAAACTTCTTCGTCTTGGTTGACCCGATCACGGTCGGGTTGAGGCCGCCTCATTGTCAATATTTCTTCTCCTGTCATAGGCTTGCCGTCTATGAAAAATGATGATGCGAGGACAATCAAAAGCCATTTTCCCCCTTTCCGTCTATTCTATTTTGATACGGTAGCTGTAACGAAGAAATACTTATTGCCTACCTTTGAGGCCATTGTAGCTGGAGCAGCTAGGCAGCTGTTCCACGTACTTATGCCTACCTATTTTTAGTGTATATTGTTCCCGGTTGTTCGGCTATGAAGAATGTAATGTATTGAATAAAAAATGAATTTTATAATGCTGCTACTATTTCTGACCCTTGAAAAAGGTTTGAAGAGACAATATAACAAAACAAAATCTTCCTGTCTATACTCTGTATGACTATTGGAAGTAAGTACCGATTTGGCAGCAGCAGGTTGAAACAGGAAAATTAGATTCTTTGGCATATTTTCCGTTTTTTGTGTACACATGTTGATTTTTGACAATTTACATGGAATGTGCGTATAGAAAATGCAAGTCCTCTTGGGTAGGGAGGTCATATTCAATTAAAAAACTGAACAAGATGAACACTCAGATACCGTCTGCGGTAAAATTCTGGTGCCACCCTATTCAACTGCTTCAGCATTCAGAAAAAAACCTTCTTTAGCAAGGACGTAGGCTAAAAGTAATAAATTCGTCGGCTTCAAATAGGTCCGTTGAAAGGAAGAATCGAAGGAACGTGAATGGAATGTTGTTGTGATGACGTGGTTCAATGGCGGTTTAAGGGTTAGGGTTCAAATCGCGTGAGTCGGGGCAACCCTGTTTGATTGGAGCGGCACAAGAGTTGAACGAGCAAATTGTAAGGCCAACAACAGAAAGGAGTAGTGTAACTGGGAAAGAAGGGGCTTTGTGACGGGATACGACTACCACTCCTAGTCCTGTCCGATTACCGTGCCAGCCGATACCGGGCAAGTTACCTCGACATCCATTAATAAACTTTGCGATTCTGCAAGTTTATTATCGGAACTCGAACGAGAATAAAAGTTGAAAGAACTGCTTCGATTGGATATCAGCTCTGAAATATGTAGTTCCTTCCTAACGGAAAATTTAGAGGGTTATTTACGTAGTAAATTAATCTTTTGAAGGGTGCCCTATTATCTATTGTTGTTGATGGTTCATTTACTACGTGGACCTGTAAGGGTCCGATTTGGATTAATTCAGGCTACAGTGCCAATAAACGCTGTTATTTCACTGGCCCGGTTGGACTATCAGGCTGAGCAGATTTATGTGAATTATGACGGTGACTTAGTTTTGGTCCTTTTAGAAAACGGGCGAAACGGCATTGCTGGCCAGCCTACGAAGCGTCAAAACTCTCGTTGACCGACACATCGATTTTTCATACGGTTTCTGATTTGCTGGAAAGTTCATTCAACAGTTCCATAGAACCGTCGGTTGATTGAGGTCATTTGCTCCCAGGCGCCAATACAACTCTCACGTGGCTCATTGGGCTTTTCCTCGGCATTGATAGATAGTGGATTTGATTAAATGAATCTGAGTGACCGCGAACTTGTTTCATTCTCATCCAGAAAATCTCTCTATATTCCAAGGAGGAAAATGTTGAAAAAACACAAGGAAGCGAACCTAAGAGAACCATGTACATGATGAGCAAGAATTTGAACAACAGTTAATGATAACAGAAGAGGAAGTAGCTTAGTCTCTTAGTCGAACGACTCGAGAAACATTTTGACTGTGGCGCATAATAGTGCTGGCATCATGATAAAACAAACGACGGTCGAGGAAATCGCCGAAGTTACCTACCAATTATTGTTTTCTACAAATTGACACTTCATTTTCATCAAAATAATCTCTCCAACACGACAACAAGTAATTAACATGTGTATTGTTTCATTTGATTACTCGTCGTCAACGTTTTTTGTATGAAATGGCAAAAAATAATCATTCGATCACAGAAAAACCTACACGAGTACTCAAGACTTCAAGAAACCACTGCAATCATGTCTCTACTGAGCTATTGGGTAAGCTAGGTTTTTTCCTGTATGGCTCACCGGTTATTTGTGCTGTGGGGATGAAATACGATCCAAGGCTCTTCAAAGTTAGTTACCAAGGGATTGAAAGTTATTTTGATTTTATTTTCCATCAAGGAAAATTTACTTATAGGCCTCGTTAAAAATTCGAATGCTTGAATATTTGTTTCAAGCAGCTATGTCACCATGAGCCAAGCAGGGGCAGAGATGAGCCGTAGAACGCTTTGGCCAATGAACTGAGCAACCAGTTTATAAAGTTAGACACTTCTGTTTCGTGTATGGTAGATTAGGTACATCTTACTCGGTACTCAAAACTTTTTCAAATTCAGCTAATTTTTAGCCCAATTTTCTATGGTTGACTTTCAGGTAACTCTAAGAATCGGTGAGATAGCCGCTTCCACTCCAATGCGAGCATTTAGCATGCAAAACGTTCTGAAAACCGGCCATGGCTTTCAGGCCACTAAACGAGCAGCGAGGAAACTTCCCCAGATGACAGAACAACAAGTTCAGGTGCTGGTGATTCGTTCACTCATTAGTAAATTTAGGATATGATTCATGCTATCGTGCCATTGATATTGACCATCAGAATAACATATAAGGAGTAACATTTTCACACCATTTCAGATTTTAAGAGACTCAAACAGCTCCGAATCGTTGAAAAATTTGGTAAAGAAAGTCGTCGCACTTCAGAATTCGCGAAAATTTGAACACCTGATCCGCAGCAACATACCAAAACCAGACGTTGTCTCTCGAGGCGCGCAGAGAAGTTCAAAGTTGTCGACAACTTCTGCCAAAAATAGGAACCTCCTTTTGAGCAAAGAGAGTCAACAAAGTTTTGCAAATGATGCAACTGATGCGCATAAAGTTCAACCTGTACTGCTCACAGCTGTAAAAGATTCGACCAATCAGAGTATCCAAGTATATTCAACTAGGCAGAGTTCTTTGCAAAATGTTGCCAGCAGTTTAAAATCGTTTGTGTGGTCTCTACTGCCTAAACTTGTGCGACCTAGGTCGCAAGGGAAGCGCCTTTGGGACAGTAGAGCGGAAAAGTGGATAGAAACTGACAGTCGAAGTACACTGGAAGGGCTGAAAATTTCATCGGAGCAAATGACCTACTTTCCATCGCTTTTCCCGTTTAGAATCGGCCTAGGCAAAAGCAGCAATGTAGACACAATGCGCCCAGTCAAAAATTGGGTTTGTCTGCAGCCCCAGAGGTTTCTCCACAGAGCCAATAATATATTAATCAGCCAACAACCAAGAATGTTCTCGACGACAGCTCGCCTGATGGCCAAAGCAAGCGAAAAGGAATGCAAAAAGAAAGGAGGATCACTACCTTGCTTAAAACCTGTAGGGATTGTGAACAAAGGAGAAAAGAAAGGTACCTATATGTATCTATTTATATCTGTATATATAGTGGTCGATTTATATTAATAATTTCAAATTGTACTAGTAAAATAACCTTGCAAAATACGTTGATATTTGCTCTCCAAAATAAAATACAACCAAAGCACAAAAAACTTGTCCTCGCTTGATTGCATTCAAGGTTTTGAGAAGATCGCATATCACTCAGAGGGCTAGTTTTTTGCAGCACTCCCAATACTCCTGCTCTTCACACTCCTTGTCTTCTCAAGTCTGTGATACGTCTTAAATTTTTTTCTGACACCATAACTACTGTCTTCCAGCGGCCAACAAGATCTGCGAGAAATTCTGCATGCCCTGCTGTGCTCCTGCACGCGATCCACCCGAATGTATAGTAGCTCAGAAGAAACGTGAATGTCTCAAATTTAAAGCTCCACGTCCAGCGTATTCGGAATGCAAGAAAGACCCGATGAGAAAATTGAAACCATGCGAATGTACCTTGAGCCGCTTGCCTCCTTGCGGCCAAGAAGCTGCAAGCGGCGGCAATAAATGCGACTGAGCCCATCAAATAACCAACAAATCCGACAGTCCACAACACCATGAATAAAGACCATGAACAATGAAGTTCGAATCGAGTGTTTGCCGATGCAAGTTTTTGTTTAGTTTTTTACAGTTTAGTTGAGACGTGACCTACATTTTTGGCAGTTTTTCCTACTCTCTCGGACCTCCAATGGCTAGAACGCCAGTGATTTTGGTTTATTATTATATGATAAACCATTGTAATCCCAAGAAAAAAATTTTCTGACCCCTCTCAAAATTTGATGGTTTACGTTTCAAGGCACGTAGGATTCGAATTATCCAATAAAAAAATTCTGTCCATCTAACGTCAACACTTTTCTGACAAAACTATAAAAGCTAAATTCTTGAAATTTTCACCAAAAATCTATCTTGGTCTGAAAGTGGCTGAATCGAATGAGGCTATCGCAGTGTCAATAACTTTATTGCTTCTCGAGTTATCGCAGCTTTTGTGTTGAACTTGAGAGATTTTCACAAATTTGGCATGAGGATGAGGGTATTACTCAAGAGTTCTTGGAGCTATAAAAATCGTTCTATACTCATTAGAATGGTCGTCAAACACTCTCCAGCTGTACGGTAGGGCAAAAAATCTAACTTTTGATTTGGAAGTTAAAAAAATAAAAATTATTAAAATGATAATAGTTGCTACAGAGTTTTCCCCTAAGGTTAACAATCTATTTTTCAGCGGGAAAGTTCACAATTTTTCGGAATAATTACTATCACAAATGGATAGTATTTTTTTACTCAGATATTTTTCTCCATTTTTTTGGTCATGAAGTACTACATAATTTTATTTCAGCCAAGCGGTTTCAGCCATTTTAGAATCTTTGTGGCAGCATAGGTCAATGAGCACCTACAAGAGAGATAAATGTTCTTGAGAACCATCTCTAAAAAATTTACCTGAAGAGCAATACGAGCCCTATTCGTGTTTCTGTTATGCTCATGTCCTTCAATTCGAAATTTATATCAACATAGTAAACATATGTAATAGGAAGGTGGGGAAAATAAGGAAAACCCGAATGTATTTGTAAACATAATATAATTTATATTTTCTCAAGTATAACACATCATATTTTATGTTCAATAAATTTATATCACATTTTCATGCTTTCAAAATTTCGTCGAAAAAAAATGATACACTAATAACCCTTATCCGTTTCAATTTAAAAAAAAATGATGGGTAGTGGAAAGTTTTCTCACGACTGAATGATTTTTTTCTTCTACAGTGAAGAAGAATAAATCATTCCATTTGATTTCATGAGTTTAGAGATATATTTACAATGATTGGCGCTGATAACTCGTTTTTATACAAAGAAAATTGATCGCCATAATGAGGAATGGATAGAAAAGTCAATTGGGAAAATTGCTTTTGCGTAAATGAAATATAGCTAATTTCCCCAAGTCTAATAAATATTAGATAATCAACAATTCAGTACGCAACGTGCGAAATTCAATGCTGGGAATTCTAGCCCACAGTCTTCGAAAGGCTGAGTTTCAATTTCAAAATTTGCAGCAGAGCTAAATTTTCATCCGCACATTGCGCTTCCAATTTAACGACGGATACTTCCAGAAGTACGAATATTGCATCTGTATTGCAAATTGGCCGGTCAGCCACGTAACCTCTTCGAGTTTACATGCACATAAAATTACGACCATTTCCTTATAAAGTAAAGACGATAATACTTTGCGAAAATAATTCCATGCAGATAAAAATCGTAGAACAAAGGCGTGAACAAGTACGAAAAAAGAACAACTATAGATAATTCTAGCATTATTTACATAAATAATTTTACTCTTCTGGTAAAATTCTAGAAAAATATAATTCGCTATGGAAATATAATTGGCGGACGGTAAACGCTTTCACACTACTACCTTACTATAGCACGGCTATTGCGGCTTTAGAAAATCAAGAAAACGTTGAAGTACACCATGTTCAAATACAACAATATCAATTCCTGAATACATTTCGATTGCTCAAGCATGAAAGAAATTGGCCCACCGCGCGATATTTGTCAAGAGTCACACAGTACATTAATGGTCCTCTTAATCCATGGACAGCAACTTACGTTAATGTAACAAACTTCAAACGAGAACCAATTTGTCCCAGTTGTACAGTTCATTTCTTTTTTACAAATTTACAACTCGACAAATCCGTAATCGAATCTAAATTCAATGATAATTTTCATCTTCATTTGTGTCATTGCATAGAATACATTAAAACGTGTTCAAAATTACACGTGATTAGAAAATAGTTGAGAGAAATTATACACTCGTATTTACAGGCTTAACAGCTAAACCGAATTATTGTTAATTAATTCGATAATCGGTAACATGAAAATATAAAAAGCCTAATCGCTTGGTGGTGTTATATGTAAATCTATTATGTATAAATATTACCTCATAGTTGGTGGTTTAATTGCCTTGAGCGGACGTGTTGTTGTTGGGCGTCGTGGGTGATCCGATGTTGTCGATGTCGCGTTGAGCTCTTGAAATTTTCACTTTATCTTTCGGCGTTGTATCTTCCCCTGTTTCCATAGCGAACATTTTCATTTTCTCTTTGAAGCTCAGTTGTTCAGGGATGGCACCTTTGGTCATCATTTTCTGGTGTTGCTGCTCAGCTAGTCGCCTTTGCCTCGGGTCCCTGCAAAAATGACAGGTTGATCGATATATTGGTTGATCCGAAATTCCAATCGAGTTACCCAATTGTGACCTCCTCTTCTAAGAAACTCATCAGTTTGTCCATTTATAACTTACCGGTATACTTCTTGGGCTCCAATCACTCCTGGGGTGTTACCAGTAAATGGCGTTTCTGGACTGGTCGGGGATGCCAGCATATTTTCGGCTTCGTTGATGAAGTGCTGTGAATAAAATGGAGAATTAATGATAGGCAACTACGATCAACCGTCAACAGGCAATTATTGCAGTAGTATTATTCTGTAAAAAAAAAAATTATCGGAAAACAGGAAGAGATAATTGTGAAAAATGAGGGCATGAGGGGGGTATAAATACTCACGTTGGGATCTTCATGTATGTTGTCAAGCGGTGGTGCAGGATTGGTAGGCATTGGCGGTGACGGGTCTTGGAAAGAAACTCGCTTGGCAGTCGGTGTTGTCATTTGGCTGCTGTTGTTGTTTATATTGTTATTATTAATCGACATAGGTGAAGCTGCATTTGTTGAAGTTGGCGTTCTTGGGACGTTGGCATTTTGAGCGTGAGACATGATCGCGAACGATGATCCTCGCTCAGGAGGTAAAGGCGCATTTCCGTTAGGACTTTGGCCCAACATCATGTCCAACCGTTGTCCTACAAGGTACCATATATTATGTTAGAAAAATAAAAGCCTAAGGTATTAAGTATCATCTTGAATGTAGTAAGACTGGAGACACTCATTCGACTCCCGAAGGCCATCAACGTCCAATTAAGTTTTAACTACCTTGGCTACTTCAAATTCCTGACTTACTTGGTTCCAAAACATTTTGCTTTTGTTTTTCAAGCCAGAACAGAAGATGACACTAACCTGCAGGACTTGCTTGACTAGAACTGTAGCCATTATTATTATGATAGTGGCTGTTGGGCGTCACATTGGCCGGTGTGTTGATGACAAGATTGTCCAGCCGAAGATTTGATGTAGACGTCAGTGTACGAGACATCGTCGAACTGCTATTCATAGCTGTCGTCCGAGACGTCATGTGCGTAGAAGAAACAGGCTCAATCCCTTGACTACGCAGCTCTTCCTCCTGCTGTAAGAATAATGCATATTGATGAGAAAGAGCAAAAACTTTGTGCAGCAAAATTATGAACCCAATGAACACCTGAGTTTGGATTTCATTTCGAGTCACTTGAGGAGTGCTGAGCAAATAGCAGCCCCATTAGATTTCATAAACTTAAGATAGGAAAAGCATTGCAAAAATTTCCCATACCTTTTTCTTCAATCGCTCTGCTTCCACTTCGGCTTGCTTCATTTTCAATTCTTTCAACCGTTGGAGGCGAGCCTTCTCTTCTGCGCTGCTCCTAAACAAATAATGGAATCAAATGTCAAATGATGCTAATTTCCAAGGCTAAAAGGAAACACTGTGAGATTTGTTTGGGAAAAGTTTCTAAATGAGGTCATTGCCAGGTGATAGTCAGATAATTATTTCTAATAATATTTATGATATAAATTGTATTCATCAACCAAACTTACGAGGAATATACTGGCATTTGGTTGGAAGAAAGAGGTGTTCGTTGGATGGGCCCGTTAGACTGTGATGTCGGTGCAGTATGAGGTGAGTAAGCAATTGATTGCTGCTGATTAGGCGAATTTTGATTGGAAGATAGTTGCGACGTCGGACCTCTGACCGAGCGCCTTTCATCTTTCTGCTGAGCTACCCGTAGCAAGCCTTGGACACGTTCTGCTGCCTCCTAAAATTAATTAAGACACTTATGAACATGCATTCTATACCCAGGGACCTTTGGAATAGAAGGCTACGATGAAGCAATATGATACCAAGCAATTGATGCTAACCTGGTCCTCTTCTTCTTCCTCCTCAAGTTCTTCAGCCCTCCTTTCAAATTCCCTTTCCAATTTGAGCGCTCGAAGGTGTTCTTCTTGCTGTGGATTTCGGTGCGAAAGAGTTAACAGTTCATTGATCTGCTGATCCCTCCAATGCCTTGCGGCGTTCCTTCTTCTCTCAGCCTCCTGAACGAGCAAAAAGTCAGTATTGAAGTTGAATATTCAAAACATTTGTACTAGACTTACGTATGATGACAAAATGAACCACGAAGTGTCCCAAAATCTCTCAATACGAAGGATATTGATTATGCTTTTTTCAACAATAAAACCCACCCTTTCCTTTTCTTCTCTCTGCCATGGATTGGATCCCTGGTATTGATACTGTTGCTTGTCTTGCTGGTTCCCAGGTGAAGAATAATAACTGCCTCTAGGCGGATCGCTGCCACTTGCAGCATACCTGGGAAAAGATAGAAACAATTGGTTGAATAATACCTTCGAATTTATAGCTATTCCAAACGTATCGGAGGGAATTCGATTATGTCATTGGGCATGTACCTGGCTGTTTCTGGGCCTCGTTGAGGCTGATAGAGCGGATGCGTCGTCGATGGTGGAGGTGGAGGCGGCGGCGGACTGTCAGCGTAGTCTGGAGGTTGTTGTTGCAAACGACTGGCTGGGGCAGAGTTGTGGTTAGGTGCATAACCAAGAGGTCCACTATCGACGGTATAGCCAACGCTTGGAGGGTAACGCATTGGAGAACCATGAACCTGCCCTCCTACCGGGCCACCCTACGAAGATACCAACAGGTTATACAACAAATTTTACCTATTACAGCGATTGAATTTACAATTTAATACAAAATGATAACACGCTCGCATTACCGAATGCTTTCATCGTTGCACATTTTATATTTTGAAATCATTGTTACCTGCGACATGGGAGGGCGCTGCTGAGGGGAAGTCACCCTCATCTCACGCCTTCGAACTTCCTCTGTCATTTCCTGGATCTTGGCCTCCTGTCTGATCATGTCTCTAGACGATTGAGACCTAACTTGCATACCCTGCAATCACCATCATATTATGTCAGATAAATGAATGAAAAAGGTGGAGGGATGAAAATGGATTACCGTCTTACGCTTCTACAATGTAGAACGAATAAATTAAGTTCACCTGTGGTGGAAGTTGGGGGTGGTAGTTGTTGGGAAGGTAAGCCGAGGCTGGCCGGTCACGGATCAATGGGTTCGCGCCGTCATTGGTAGACCTGCTTTGAAGTGACGATTGAGATCCTCTCAAACTAGGCTGCATCTTGCTTACATTCATCGGAGTCCTGATGTAAAGATATCCACCAAAACAAATTAGCCAAATATCCAACAGACTTCAGTTATGCTAAGTTGGAGTAAGGTGCAACAAAATGTACCTTTCATCTTGAGGGCTTGGCATCTTCCCTCGACCGATGCCATTTTGTGGTTGTGCGTAGCCATTGGGTATAACTTCTTGATTCCTGTAGATGGATAGGTTCTGGTAGAAGCGCTCCCCATCGGCCCCTGGACTGTCCAATGGTTGCTGCGAGTGCTGGGGCGGATGAGGATGATACGCTGGATGAGGTGCCATCATGCCTTGAGGTGGCGGCTGGCCTTGATAAGGCTGCCCAGGGTGACCCTGAGGATGTTGAACAGGTCCTGCATACGGAGGTGGATGGTAATTGACAGGATTGTTAGAGTGGAGATTGGCAGCAAGAGGGGGACGTGGGTTGGCGTGGTTCATTGGATGAATAGGTTGGCGCGGGTCAGCTAAGTTTTGACTGGACCTGGAAAATCAAACAAAAAATGTTAGTAAGTTCAAGCAGGCAGCATTCAATTAAACTATTATAAAAAACTATATAAGACCACAGTGAGATTTAGAGCGGATGGCAGTGACAGGAATATTAATCTTCATTGTGTATTAGCTCAGAACCAATTATCATTATTAATGCATGTCAGTCAGACCTTGATCTAATCTGATGCTGGTTCGGATGGAGCTGGCCATCGTATGATTTCTGGGGTATGCTATTTGTTGACGAAGTTCTGCTGTAGCCAGGATTGAAGACTTCGTGGTTAGGTTTGGGCATTGTACTACTATTGCCAGCTACTGTTTGATTGAGGTTCATCATTGGTCTTTCCAACTCGTGAATACCGGCTGAAACAAAAATGTAGAAAAGCTATTATTCTGCACAATCTCAAACGCAAATGATCTCTAATGCAAATTCTTGATCAATCAATGGCATCTATTAACAGTATCAAGAGCCACTCACTGTTAAGGGAGGGAACTGATTTTGAGCTATGCATCTGAGGAGCGTGAGGGGGAAGTTGAGGTCGTCCAGGTTGATTCTGTTGCTCGCTAAGCACACGTGAAGGTAAGTCCCTTTCGCTCATCCTTCGTGGTCCTGTAAATTCCGAGGAAAAACGTAAATATTTACAGAGTAGATCAGCTGAAAATCATTTGACACTGTACAACTATGTGATGGGAGGATAGAAATGCAGTGTTTGTGATTGGAGATTTTGCCTAATCAAATAATTACATCCCATTTTTTCAACACTGAAGATAGGTATGATGATTCTACGCAATAACCAGTTTTTTTCTAACCCCTCCACTTTTTTTTTGTTGAGAATAATTGGTATTATCACTTTATTTTTAGATAAAAAATAACAGCGCCTTAGGGAATGTTCAGGTAAATCCCTAATGAGAAAATAGTTTAGCCTTTTCATTAGAAAACTAGATTTTTCAAATACGATAAACTACTTCAAAACCCTAGTAGACACAACAGCACATGCAACAACAAAAAATGTACAGCATAACATACATCCAAAAAGAAAACCTAGATGCTGGTCTAAAAACAGGAATAGATTATTTTTCAATTGTAACTGTCCAAATACGTAAACAAAGCCTTGATTTTGGCTAAATATCAGCATATATATTTTTATCCACCACATGAAATGGAATGTATGAATAATCTGGTTTGTATTTCACTGAAATAATAAATGTCTATGACAAACAGACTTTCACTATAACGCACACTTTGATCTTTTCAGCGCCCATTATAGACATGTTTCACCATAAAACAATAAACATTCAATAAAAAGAGAAATCATAGCCCATGCAAAGAGAAATCATTCAAACTTAACAATTAAAAACGAAAGGAAACCTGGAACTCAAATAAACATAAAGAAACTAGCGTGCTTGAACGTTGCCGAAAACGCATTCTCTAAATCCGCTTGCACAACATTTAAAAGCGAAATCAGTTCTCACAGCTTACGGCTCGCGTCTAATGAATCTCCGCTCAAGTCTGGATCCCCGTCATAATTGCGGAACCACATTGAGGCGGCTGTGTCTTCGGAATGGCCCAAATGACCAAACTTGACTGGCGTGACGACGAAACTCCTTTGCAGCTCGAGTTTTTTAAGCCGTCGGTTTTTGCGTCCCTTAATTGCATCGAATTTGTATTTTTTGTGCAGCGCATCGTCCAAACGATCGCGATCTTTGGGTCGCTCAGTGCAAGGCCACATTTTTGCAGTCTCGTCCACGCTAGTCCAACGTTTGGCCCCTTTTAAGGCCACTGGACCATTGTGAAGAATTGGTTGAGTTTGGTTTGGTTTCCCAGTGACACCAGAAGAATTAGGAGTTTTGTCAGACGACTCAATCGGTTTATCCACATTGATTAATTCGACAAGGCTGTAATGCTTGTGAAACCCTGGAGGCTTCGGATGACGTCTCATTTCAATTTCGTCGACACTTATTGACTTTCTGTTTGGGTCAAGAAGTGGAGGCACTCGACGGAGAAACAGAGGAGAACATTTGGGCGTAAGTTTTGGCGAAACTAGACGATTAGGTTTATTATACCAAGGATTTGCAAATTGGACCGTATCTATATTGACGTTATTCAAAGGAGAATCGTCCAAAGGGCTGGTTTGAATGCCGATTGTTTCATTGTCAGGAATGTGAGCCTTCTGAGCCATTGCAGGTTTGATTTCTTGAACAACAATCCTCTCTTGCCCTATGTCCACTAACCTATCCATACTGAAGCCGACAGGTCTCAGGCCGTTCGAGTTTAAGACAAGATCAAAATCTGGGTGATTCTCTGTCATGAAAGCCTCGGGTGGTAAAATTATATCGCCCGGCTTAGGGCTCAGTTCAGCATTGCTTACGTTAATGGTCGGCTCGGACTTGATACGGTCTCTCCCAAACTTGGCACCTCTTCCGCGAATAATCCCAGCTTCACCCATTTTTGAAAAGTGTTGTGCTAAAGCCGCTACTCTTCCGGAGCCGTATTCAAAGTCGCCTTGGTTTGAACTGCCGGAAGTAGACGAATCAGAAGCATTTGTAACCAAGGTGGGAGAATTGCCTTCCTTGAAGATCTCAGTCTTTGAAAGCGGCGGCTGTGCAATTCTTACATTCAGACCAGCGTTTGCAGTGAAATTCTTTCGTGCAAATTGAGAAATTTTGTCCATTCCAACAACGATTTCATCGAGTTCCTTCAACGCTTTCAGTCTTTCCTCTTTAGTTAACTTAGAGTCAGTTGCGGCCTCATTATGAAGATGAACAGTGACTGTATTTTCTATTTTGGTAGGAGGGTCCGACGAATCAGTCGATTTTGGTGATATTGAGTCATCATTACACTCGCAATCCGAAGATGACAAATCTGGATGACAATCGTGATCGAGCAAATTGTCAACTGATTTACAACGCTGGGCTGGGAGTTTAGGTGTGTACGAATCATCGTCAATCGTGTTGCATCCAAGAAGTTTCCATTCACCAGATTTTGTCAAGAAGATATCACTTTTCCAAGGTTTGGCATGAGACAGAGGATACCATCTGCCAGGAGGTGGAGATCTATTTGCTCGCTCCAGGCTCAGGTTCAGCCAATCAGGAGCCGGGGCGTCCCTTTTAATTGGGAATCTTATGACGTCGATTCCTTCATTTCGATTGTCGCACCTGTGTAGAAACGCAGAGGCATCTTCTGAATCACAGTTGATCAGTCTTGCTTGATGCTCTTGGAAAATATCCTCGCTCAAATTAAACATATTGCCACCAGTAGCTTTGTAGCAATTGGGGTTTCGAGCAGGTACGGACAAGAAGTTATTTGGTGAAATAGGTGTAGTTACGGGCGGATCGGGAAGCGGAGGTGTTGTCGTTATTATAGGTACCGAAAGTTGAAGAGTACTGGGCGAGATTGGCCTACGTAGAGACTGAGACGACTTCGGTGGAGCAGCGCGATAATAGGGCGTTTCGCCAGTTTGGTATTCAAATTCATAGAGAAGAGGAGCGGCGGCTGCTGTGAAGGAGCGATCTCTCAAACTGTTCAAAGAAACAGCTTTCGGAAGACCTTCACATGGACCAGGACTGTCCATTACCTGGGGGTATCGAGCAGTTGATGCTGCAAACGCCAAGTGTCAGTGAAGGTTAGAAACAAGCGCCCAACACCATTAGTAAAATGCATTATGAGAAATCCATACCAAAATGATGCCGCAAAACTGTTAGTTAACAAAATGAATTGAAAAAGTGTGAAACTAACAAGCCAGTTTTTTATTTTTTTTTTTTATTTTTAATAAACAGATTGATTAATTTGCAGTACAAAATTAAGTTGGTGTGGAAGGAAAATTGAAAATTAGACGACAAGCGAGTTGTTTTTATCAAGTCTGAGCTCTGTGAAATTGGATCACTTAAGTTACTCCAGATATAGAAAAAAATGAGGAACTGAAACCAGTTTTCTTTCTATATGCTAGGTACGACAAAGATTTGGAGCCTCTTTCATGATGGCCAAGTTTCTGGAGAAGCTTGTTAAGAGTAAAGACTGAACTACACACAACAAATCGAAAGAATGCCATCGCATCCTTTTTCTAGATAATTATCATCAAGTGAGGAGAGAGAGTTATGGTTAATCGCAACACTAAGATCCACCACCACCTACATCAATACTTATTAGTTGTTCAGGAAGTTAGAAAAACGAATGAAATGAAATGCTCTCAGATGATCGATTTATTAACATTGCCCTCACCTCTCGCCATGACGGGGGACGGCTGAGAGAGTAGGGTAGCCAGTCCATGATAAATGGCCCCTTGTTTGGCCACTTCCAGAGTCACTACGGGCCCTGTACGAACGAGATACTCAGCAGCTCTGAAAACCATACAATTCACTGCATAAACTGAACGCAGAATGTAATTTAATTTATTAGCATAACTTTTGGACAATTTTAGGTAAAGGCGGATCGCCTTGATACATTCAGATTGACCTAAGGAAACTTACTTTTCTTGCGTGATGCCGACGAGGCTTTGGCCATCTACCTTCAACAGCTGGTCACCAGCTTGAAGCCGCCCGTCCTGTGAACGATAATTTAAATATAAAAGTACGTCTAGTCAAATAGTTAACAAACCACTCATGTTTAGACGTGGTAGGATGATGAAAATATGTTACATTCAAAAATATATTATATTAAAAATATATATTAAATTATAATTATTTAAAATTTATAATTTATTTATAATTTATAATTAAATTATAAAATATAATTAATATATATATACATTAAAAATATATATTATACAAAAAATATGTTACATGAAACAAATTGGTGACTAGACCCGGGTCCCAAAATTTTGACAATATAATATGGACTCTCGTGCATTACATAGAAGAACTTCACAATACTTACAGCGTCCGCGGCACCTCCTTTGACCACAGATTTGATATAGATGCCAAGGCGATCTTGACCTGCCCCCTAAAAAAGAGGAAATAAATTGAAGAGATTAGTGTGGAACGGATAATACTTATTAGTAATTTTTTAACTAGAATGGCTCAATTTTATTTACGCAAAACATCATATTATGAAGCGATGTAAGGAAAAAATTCTCGGCCAGGTTTAATGGTTTGTTATGGATTAATAAAGCAAAAATGTTCGAAACCAGAAGAAGATAAAACAGTTTGTAATTGTGACAACATTTTTATAAACTACATCGAGAAACTCAAGATCATACGAGAAAAAAAATGAGAATGTACAATAGAAGTAGCAACTCGGGCATAAAATTGAGCCATCCTAGGATCAAAAATTATTTCTGGAGAAAACTTCATAAATATAACTCTGATGGAATATATATAGGCAATTAGCGAAAAATTCCCGCGATGGAAAGGGGTTTTAACTTTCGCACAACGGAACGCAACGGAACCGTGAATACGAGCGTCTCAAGAGCATCTACGATAACGCTTTTCGTTGGAAAATTCGTCGTAACAATGGCTAGCTCCCCAAAAGGATAGCCGGTCGCATTCTTCACGGTCGTGTATACGCGGAGCTATTTCAAGCTGAGTAAAACTATTGTACGACCCGGGGCGTCTTTCATTTCGGTCGGGTACCTCGGCATGTCAGGTTACAGGTTATGAATAGGAGTATAGCCGTCATTGCCGGAGGAAGGGATAAACCGTTGCATCGGACGGTGCGAAAACTCGCCGAGAATGCGTGACGGCGAAAAGTTGTGACGCTTTAGAAGCCACCTCATCAAAATTGACTTTCCGATACGTGCAACGATTCAAAACAAGTTCAATAGGATCCGTTGAGCGGTTCGTCGGTGATGAAAAGGAGGCTTTAATTTTTTTTCCCCGAGCTGGTAATAATTGGAGGCAAATTTCGTCGAAAAGCTCTTTCGAGGGTCAAGCATACAATAACTATAAAATACGTCGTAAATTGTTTTCTTTATTGGTAAATAATAGTTTTATAAGTATGATTAGATATATATTTTGACCAGAGTAGAGCTTACCTTACTTGTGCCAAAACAAAAAAGTTTAAACAAATGCAACTTCATTGAAATAATTATGTGGTGATGCTGTGTGACCAACGTTCGTGTCAGGAAGGCGTTATATTAATCAAGCTAGCGACCTATAATTTTCTCAACTCTTCGCGAATCAAACGAACTTCAACAAGAAATTGCTTCAGTATCAATTGAAAATGTTATTCAGATTATGAAGAGTTCAAGATAAAAATTCAAATTATGATGCTTAATGCGAACATTTGATAAAACAGTTTACATAGGAGTGTTTACAGTTTTTCCTCGTTTAAGAAACTGGATCGCTAACATTCACGATTCAAAATTATTATTTTTCAAAGAATAATAATACGTTGTTATTTGTCGCCTCCTCACAGCGTGAAAAACTAATGTTAACTTTTTTCAAGATCAGGTTATTAATTTTATTATTTTCCTTCTGGTTGATGAAGATGAGTTGAAAAATAATATTGTTTTGCAAATATAATAATTATTTGATAATAATATTAGTAAAATAATATTATTTTTCAACTCATCATCGTCATCAACCAGAAAGAAAATTACAAATTTTATCTTTTATAAAATTAAAATCAATTTTTCACGCTGTGAGGAGACGACAGATATCGAAATGAGCAACAAGGGAAGTCTGCTAAAATACGTTCCTGGTTCCTTTTTGAATTAAATCTTTCTTTTTTTAACCCGATGTGAATTTTTTACCTGGAGTTTGGAGTTCCCCGAGTTTAAAAGCGATTTGCACGCTTCGCACAAATCGACACCGTTAGGACTCAAAGTGTGATTGTTGTTAATGATCGAATCAGAGCCGACACATTTTTGAATCCAATGTTTCTCAATTATGTGGAACCCGGGGCATTTATTTTTCACCGGTTCTCCGGATCCGATTCGGTTCAATCCGTTCGGGACGCTTTTAAAATCGCGCATGGCGTTGACGGGGTCGGGCAATCCGTTGCAATTAGCTTTGCTTAGTATGAGACTATCGAAAAGATATTTCGACTCAGGTAAGATACAGTCGGTTTTGCAAAGATCGTCGTAGGAATTTTTGGTTGGCAAATTTCGTTCCTTGAGTCCGCTCTTTTTTACTGCGTAGTTAATATGTTTCGAAGAATTGCGTTTGTGATTGGAAGAGTAGCCGTTGTAGGTACGATTTCCATTTTTAGGTCCGTTCGAAGTATGTTGGATTCCAGTACTGTACGTGTTGAATTTGATACAGCTCATGCCATCGCTGCTAACTGTGTTGAATTGTACCAATCTCCGAACTGGCACTTGAGCAGTAGCTCGTTGGTTGATCCGCGAAACCGAATCTTTTACACAAAACGTCGGCGGGTCTTCGCACATGATAAAGGAAAAAAATGGGAATTATGAAAAAGAGGCCTATTTCGACATCATCATCGGACTGAGCTAATTCTGCACTGGAGAAAACGACGAGCTGAGAGGAACGGCGCGAACTGACTGAACCGGCGCGTGGCGAACAGGTAGAGCGTGATATGGCAGTCGGTAGGTGAAATTAAAGCAGGGGCTTCATCGCTTCGTGAGCCGGTAGGAGAAGAAAATGAATATTTATGCTACGGACCGCGAGTTTTGCAACGATAAGAAAAACGCCTGTACGACCGTTAATTTAACGGAATTGCAACAGCGAGCTTTGATGAGCACAGGGTTGTTTCGCCGAAAAATTCCTAGCTAGAGATTAGAAATGCTATAATGTTTAGTAGAACGGTTTAAACCCTGGTTTTCGGAAGCTAAACGTCTGATTGAACTGCGTGTCCAAGAGGCAAATATATGATTGTAAAATCAATATCAATCATCAATTTGAAATTGAATTAATCCAAAAACTTTAGGTTCAAGCGGTGCGAGGGGGAGAAAACCAGGCGACTCATTTACTTTCGCCGTTCGGGCATCTTCAGGGCAACGTGAAGGTTAATAATAATAAAAAAAAAAAAAAAAACACGATTGTTTTGCGAATTTTTCATGAGTATGTTGACTACATGAAGATGAAAAAGCTCTTTTCAAGCGAATTCACGAACCGCTTCCTAATTACTTATTCACTGACCATGAGAGAAAGCGGAATGATATGGTGATCAGCAGCCGTCGTCGAGGGACCGTGAAAATTCGCTTTCAATTTCCATAACGTTACTCCATTTTCTATTTAATGAGATCGTATAACCCGCCTAATTACTAATAACTTGCTTAGTTCAAGAAGATCGACCAGGAAGGAAGCATTAACGCAACAGACTTCATCGGTATTGTAGCATGTAACGGTTTTTACATAACTGTTGCAGTAAGGAAGTAAATACCAAGCGGACGTTTTTATAACATGCTCTGGTCGGATGATATTGAGAAGAACTTTTCTTTCTATCAAGCGATTCTTTTTTTCAACTGACTTGAAAATCAGCTGCCACAAACAGCGAGACAATAGAGCTACTATTGATGATCAACTTCAAGGTGAATATATTGCAAAAAAGGAATCAATAACACAAAAAGAAAGAAATTGAGGACATGATTTACCATTTTTGAAATGGAAGAAAACAAGGTATCAACTTTCCACATCTCAGTATTTTCCTTGCACTGTCTCCTCTTACACAAACCATGACCAATAAGGTTCCAAATCTAAAGATCCAATTGATGCTCACGAAATCTCACCCCCATTCCCATTCGGCAGGGGCTGTTTCACAGTAAAAATTAAGGCTACATCACACACGATAATCAGATAATTACTCACCTTAGCAGCGACAATGCTAAGCCCCATTCCATTGTTGGACTTGTGTAGTTTGATGATTTGCACTTCGGGCTCGTGCTGGGTTGGAACGAAACCCGAGGATCTGTTGCTCATTGCACTTGGACTCCGCATCTGCTAATACAAAGAAGCGAATGTTTTTTAAAGCAGAGGTATCACAGTTTGTAAATCCGAGCAGACTAAACTAAAAACACAGGGTAAGTTAATTTTTGCCTGAACGGAATCGATTTCAGATGAAAATTGAAGAGCTATCCTAAGAGACTACAAGGAAACTAGAGATAGACTGATTGAAACCTAGTAGTCATAGTGCGGTTGTATTAAGACCGCAAAATACATTTAGCTGGTTCTCAATAACTAGCACAACACCAAGTGTCTTGTACTAAATTTATTTTGTCATATATGACCTACACTGGGCAATCGAAATGAGCTAAGAAGCAGTACAAGCTTCAGTGCATTCTCTAACTTCAAATATTGAAAACAAATTAAGAGTACGTTTATCACTTTTCCACCCTAATTCTAAAAAACTACAGGAAAGTTGGTATGTCTATTTCGGCAATATCCTAGTGAATGTTGCAAACCTACTACTCTAATTTCCTGTATGAATGAGTAACAATATAGTATGGAACTGTTACTGCTACGAATTTTCATAGTTGAAAAACATGATAACGGTGTAGTAATAAAACTGGGAGAAACTGATAGTTGTCGTCAAATTTCCGTCGTTTTGACGTCAAATTTGGATTCAGCGTTCAATTTCCTTGAAGAATAAATTTCAAAATAGCTTAAAAACAAACGTTTAATTTTTCACCCTTGCCGAGCTACGAAATGCGGCCGCTGAAAACTCGATTTACGGAAAATAATTTCTGTGGGGCTGTTTAAATTTTTTTCACCAAATTTTTTGCTATGCACATGTGTATGGCATTCAAATGAAGACTCCTGCATAATAAAACAATTGATTAACATGAATTTTGACCTCGAAAAGCACCGTTATAAGTCAATTTTCGAGAATTTGAAAACTGATTTTTTTGGACCACTTTCTGATTTTTCCGAGAATTGAAAAAAATCACAAAAATACATAATGGTAAGATACAACTTTCCTGAAAATTTCAGATTTTTATCTCTGTTGAGAGAGGAGTAAAAAATCGTTAACTGATCGGTTAATAAAAATCGCAGGGGTACCCCTTGGATTTTTCGTGAAAAATTTTTTTATTTCGATTTCGCTCAAATTCAGCATATTGATACTTGATGGTGTGTATATCAATAATATATGCTTGATTCTTCGTTTCTTTCGTCCTAAATGAATGAAGTTGAAAACATAACAGCGGTGAGTAAAACTGGGGAAAACTAAAAGTTCTCGTCAAATTTCCGTCGTTTTCACGTCAAATTCGGATTCAGCGTTAAATTTCCTATAAGAATAGCTTTCAAAATCGTTGAAGAACAAAACTTTAATTTTTCACCCAGCGGAGCCGGTGAAAAACTCGATTTACGGAAAATAATTTCTGTGGCGCTGTTTAAATGTTTTTCACCAAATTTTTTGCTATGCACATGTGTATGGCATTCAAATGAAGACTCCTGGATAATAAAACAATTGATTAACATGAATTTTGACCCCGAAAAGCACCGTTATAAGTCAATTTTCGAGAATTTGAAAACTGATTTTTTTGGACCACTTTCTGATTTTTCCGAGAATTGAAAAAAATCACAAAAATACATAATGGTAAGATACAACTTTCCTGAAAATTTCAGATTTTTATCTCTGTTGAGAGAGGAGTAAAAAATCGTTAACTGATCGGTTAATATAAATCGCAGGGGTACCCCTTGGATTTTCCGTGATAAATTTTTTGATTTCGATTTCGCTCAAATTCAGCATAATGATACTTGATGGTGTGTATATCAATAATATATGCTTGATTCTACGTTTCTTTCGTCCTAAATGAATGAAGTTGAAAACATAACAGCGATGAGTAAAACTGGGGAAAACTAAAAGTTCTCGTCAAATTTCCGTCGTTTTCACGTCAAAATCGGATTCAGAAATGATGAAAATAATGTTTAAAGTTGAAAAATGTAATCTTATCGTGTGTATTCCACCAATGCTGTTGAATACTGCACAAGGGGTTGAAAAATGGATAGGTACATTACATGGGGAAAATGTGGTCGATTGAATAACCTATTTTTTGGTATAGTCAAACATCTGAATTGACTACTTTTTGTTGATGCTATCACTGGTGAAAGTAACAAATCTTGGGAAACTTGAAAAGTTGGTATGCTTACTTCGGATAAAACTTTGCTCAAGTTGAAACACTAAGTATGGTTTGATTCAAAATCATCTAACACCAACCACTAACTTCCTATTTTTAGTTGCGCTACTATACAAACTATACATCACAGCTCTCCATACAGAAGGGAAAACTATATAGGGAAGTAATAAGGACAACACCCCCGACTACCTTCCGACGGGCTGTGCCAGGGGGCATGGGGGGCAAAGCCCCCTGACAGGAGGTGCGGCAGGGAAGCCGCCAGGGACGCTCAGTTATTAGTAGTTGATAAAGCCAAGATATACAGGAGGTAGTGTTACCAAGCGATTATCTCTTTTAATGAGCCTAAGGAAAACTGCTTGGTACTGTAACTCTAGTATATTTTGGCTTCATATTTCATTATTGATAAATGGACCCTAAGTACCATCTAGCAAAGGTATAGGCATCTCCCACATAACTTAGTACTTTTCATAGCTGATTATGGTGCTCACCATTGAATTGACTGGACCCATGTAGACGGTCCATAGGCCATTAGATGTGGGCTGAGCAGTAAGGCGGCACAAGCCAGCTTGTTGAAGCGGAGCGATAAAATCTACAAGACCAGGTGGCACACCCCTCACTACTTCGCACGAATATCCATCATCTGGAAGCAGGAAACTCAAAGCAAGCTCTGGATCTTCTTCTAAACGGACTTCACGGCCATCTGAACGAGCCAGCTCGTCCGCAAGATTTTCAGCAACCTGCAACAATAATAAGCACCAAACCCGGTTAACAGAGAAAGAAAAATGCTCTTCAAAACTAGCCTCTGAGAAACTATTGAGAAAGTTGATCTCTGATGGTAAGATATTGGTGCAATTTCTTTGGCAAACAGAAAATAGTTTTTGTCTTTCTTGGAGTTGAGCAGGAAACAAAAACTGACTTACCCTCACGACGTTGTCAACAATATCATGCGGAATCCTGGGCTCATCAGGACTAGGTTGGTACCTTTGGAGAAGAGCCCTCAGCTGAAGAGAATTGAGCTTGAAACACGTGGACGAAAGGGCTGCAAGATCATCACATGTATACTTGGGTGCCTGTAGATGAAAAACAGATATCAACGCCCAGTTAGTTATCAATTGTTAAAAACAATACCAAAATTATGTCAATTTTCTGTGCTTTTGATCAAATAATAAAGATTCGAATACACCATAAAACTACCTGGAGTAAATGGGCAGCCTGCATAAGACGGGCCAAATGGCAATCAGCAGCCAGTTCAAGCCCTTGTCGTTCAGCCCAGACTTCAATCTGAGCAAGTCGAGCCTTCAGGCGTAGTCCCCACGTTCTCGAACAGTAGATCGAGTTAGGGGCAACAACTCGATTGAAAGCCCAGACGTTGATGTAGTAAAATAATTGAGAAAATAGCTGTATCGTCAGGGCGGCATTCACTCGACACCATCTGAGCAGGTTCATTGCTGATGATAAAACTCCAAGCACCTAAAAGAAGTAGATCTCTACATGTAAAATTTCATAGAGGTAGAGGAATGTTTTGAAATGGGGGTAGATGTTTACAACTGAGATATGAAACTCGAATCAGCAGTACAAGCAAAATTAAGATATCAAGGGAGACATTCGAAAGTGGACAGAGACAAATCTTGAGTAAGATTAGAATCGAAACGTACCGAAGCGGTAGAAGAATCTTCGGGATCATGGCTAAGATCATCGCGATCAGAAAGGAAGCTCGGCATGACAGAGGAAAGTTCACCCTGAAGACAAGCTACCAAATGTCTGGAACAATAGTAGCATAAAATTAATCACACGAACCTCAATATTTGTGGAAGATTGGAACATACTTATGTGTATAAATATTATTACAAAACCAACATACCTGAATCCGATTTGAACAGCGTCAGCTAACGTGTCTTGGGCATCGAGAGAGAAAGCCGATATGTGTCGATCGCATTTCAGGAAATGCAGAAGTTCAGAAGCATTCGCCAACCACATAGCAAGACCTTTCACATCACAGTATCGCTCCTAAAAACAAATAGACAAAATCAGTCGCAAACGTAATCCGTGAAATGACTCGGGTCGAAATAATTATGCTCACTAATGACTAGGATCCTTACCGTTATAAAATTGTATTTATCAGCATAAATAGGGGATAATACTATAGAAAACCTCGAGCGTTAACACTCGTCATCACTTTTTAGAGAGCATACCCAGATTTATCAACGCCTAACTCAGTACAGTGTATTCATACCTGGATGACATTGTGAATCATAGCTGCCACTCTGGCCAGCATCAGAGTCAGCCGATGGGCTCTTTCAGTCGGCGTCAATTCAGGCCTATAGTGCGTGCTAGCTCTATATCTGGCGATCAGATACAGCGTGTAGGAAGGTGCAAGCTTGAACGCTGGCGAACTCGGCTCCAAGTCGGTAATGATGGCATGCAATAAAGCCTCTTCTGTTTCTTCGCGGATTTCAAGAACCGCCGGCAGGATCGGATCTGAGCCCCTGGGGTATCTATCGTAGTTGGGCAATCTGGTGAGCATATGAAAAAACGGAACTAATAATATCCGATTCCGCAATTGAGCGTGCCTATCATAATTCAGCTGAGCGGAAGAAATTTTCGACCAGGAAGACCATTAGAGAAAATATCAAAGAATTGTACATTCAGCTGTGATTTTAAATTTAATATGTTCTTAAACAACACAAATTAAGAAACCGCCTCCTATTGAAGTAGATTAAGAAGAGTATTTTCATAATTGAAAACAACACACACGAAATAATATTTTTAATTGACTAAATAAGAACTTATAATTTATTTAAATATCTCAACAAAAGCTAGACTCTCCATTTGCAATTTTGACACATTGACATAAATTGGAACAAATTGGAATTAAACAACGAATACAAAATGTGCACAGTTAGCAAGACAAGAAAGAATTTCATAGGAGCCGCCACATTAGAATATGCATGCAAATAAGGCTAAGAGAACTCACCTTGAATAGTAGAGCGCTACTCATAAATGTTACCAGAAAAATGACCGATAGATTTCGCCAAGAAAATAATGTAAAACAATCGACGAATCAGTACTCTGAACTGATTTTAGCTGTTTTCAGTGAGAATTGACTACTTTACGAAAAACTTGACAGCCTCAACTAACTTTTCGGGTAACAGAATGGGAAAAATCAAAATAATAAACAACTGATATAAAATATTTCTTCCAGAGTTTCTTAGCTGAGGGGGAAAAAACAGAAAATAGAATGGAAATTCTTTGAAAAAATGCGGACACTGACGATAAAAACAAAAATAACGGAAAAATTAGAAATAAAGTTTAAAAAAATGCGAGTACATACGAATGAAATATAATAATCATCAACGAAGGAAAAATAATTAAAAGAAAAGAGAAACGGCGCAAGTACTAAATTTAGAAACGGGAAAAAATTATGAAGGCATCAACTATGCGGAGCATCTATTATGGGGGTACTTTGAAAATAAAACCGCATCTAAAAGTCTATAAAAGGTTGACACCGGTAATAATAAAAAAGGGAAAAGTTTCATCTCGATGGACGGAGACAAGAGAAACTTTTATAATATCACAGAAAGCAATTTACGACAGGACGGACGCAACGGGCGGCTTGCACTCTCTTTGCTTGCCAGAAAGCTCTGTCGTGCTGGTATCGCTAATGAACTCCTAGGGACCTACGCCTTCCTCAGGGTTTTCAGTAAAAGCCAAATGAAAACCCTCACAGCAAGGAAAGGCACTTTCGTCGAACGGAAAGACATGGCTATAGATAAGAAAATGATCACAAGCGAAGTTCAAATTCGACAGCTGCTTTATGAGAATAAATAGCTATGGCTACAAAGTCAAAGGAAAGACCCTGCACGCATGTAAAAGGATATTTATAAACCAAATTAGAAAAAAAAACGACTTGGGTCGAAAAATATCTATAAAAAATTAAACGGCCCCTTGTCAATATCGGTGGTAAAATCCAATAAAATGCATCGACATCATAAGTTATCCCTCGTTAAAAATGAAATGAAATTATGAATTTTTGATGCCTGGAATGATCCACATAGTATTCAGTCGTGACCTTAGGCTATAAATAACATCGCCTGCTGTCAGTGGGAAATACTGATATTGCTACGTTGGAAAATCGCTGGATTCTGATAACTGTCACCGCCAACGACTGGGTTTCTAATAATAGCACAACTACCAGCAAATCGAAGTCGCGCCCTCAATTAAGACCCATTCTGCCAATTAGAACGAGCGAAGTAACTAAGCTACTAAAAAAATAACTTCGAAAATCCCAGCTTGTCTCGACGAACTCGATTTAATTGAAAAAGTGAATCAAATGGAACGAAACGCTGCCAATTTTCCACCATACTTATTTTGAATAGTGATTTCCACCATTTATAAATGCAAGAGTTTTATATATGCCAGCGGAATAATAGTTATGCGAAGATCAGAATATTGAGAATCACGTGGGAGTTTGTACTTAAACCTCATTGCTTCGAGAAGTAGAATTTAAATTCCAAAGATAATTTGCCGAGTTCAAGGGATAAATTTTATTCTACAAGACTCAAACTCACGCATAACCCATTAAAACTCGAAAACCTCTCTCCTATCGAGTTTGAATAGCATTTTCCTGATTAACCCAAATTAGTAACACGTTTGTATCGGCACTTTGTCGCCTAGACTCGTCGACACTACGATTATGATAGTCATGCAAAAGAGAAAGAGAAGAGAATTGAAAAACGGGAAATGGGAAGAATTTTTGTGAAGCGTGCACCTACCGATTTAGCTCACGAGCGCTGCTAACTGACCTCTGTGACCTTGCGTCGTCCTGTTTGCCCTGACTCGACGTCGAACGCGTTTCAACGTTACCATCGACGTCAAACGTCGTCTCGTAGTTGAGCGGATTTCCCGATGGAGTACTCGCATTGGTCGGTCCATTGGTGACGCTCAAACTTGACGTTTCATCGCGGGCTGATTGTCTTTAAGGGCGATGGTTGAAGAAAAAAAATGGGAGGAATCGAAAAACAAATGGAATTGAAAAACGAACAAAAAATGCACATAAAAAGGAGAAAGGAGAAAAGGAAAACAGGGGATTGACAGGGGAAACAAAATTTGGCACCGTAAGCTTGGCAGGGATTCTAAATTAAAATTTGCACGGGGCTGAATTTTATTTTCACCGAATCAGGCTCTAAGGGATGTAATGTCAAGGGTCGAATAATTGAGAAACTAAATGAAGAGCAAAAAGGGAGTAAATTTAAATAAACATGTGTGGAACATTTGGATACATTGATACTATTCCTATCATACCTACCCTCAGCAGTCTATGTCCTGGTTGGTGGGCTAATTAATTCAAATTACAGGTGTACAAAAAAAGCCAAAAACAGTGTACTGATCAATTTAGTACGATTTGTGCCCATTTGTTATTCAAAAGCATAATATAATAAAAAACTATTGAGTGACGGTGTAAAAAATTCCATTGACTTCACATAAAGGCTAAAGAAATCACGAGCAAAAACAAGCTGGTTGCCAACGAAAACGACGACAAAAAAAATCTAGAAAAACATACCGATCGTAGGTATAGTCGTGCGGTGAGCGAGAAGAGTCGTGGCGATTTCTCGCTCGCTCCTCGTGACACGGATCAAGAAACCTGAACGTGTGTATCCGTCCGAATTTTACGGTTGTTCCATTCTGCGAAAATATTTATAGAAAAATAATTAGCAGAAGTCATCCACAGCGAGTTGAATGAGTAGGAATCGTACTCTACACGTGGAAACGAAATAAGCAATGGAAATTCGACAATCACATTACATGATAATGATAGAATGAGGCAAAATAGCATTGCTATGTCACTATGATTTCTAAGGACCTAATTTTTTCCAATTTAATATTAATTAATAATTCTCTCACCAAGAGGATGGTGGTTTCGTAGATCCGTTGTCCGTTGACGTAAGTCTCCGCATCTCGCGAGCATGGAGTTACTGTGACGATGCCTTCAGTATGAGCAATAACGCAATGTCTGGGTTGAATATTGGGACCGAACAGCTGCAGGCTTTGCCCACCGTGACCGTGTGGTGAGCCTCGCTCGCTGCCCACCTCAGTCACGTTTGGCTGAAGACGATACCTCTTCGCTGTGCCGCCTGCAATATCGCTTCCATCTGCAAAAAAAGAAAAATATTTTTCATAACTATAATAATAATAAGATAGTGATGATGTGATATTATATTATTATTCAACTGTAGTAATAATTCATCTAATAGTACATATTATTGGCTATGTAACTTCCCATCGATCAAATATCTTCTCCCTAAGTTGTCAATTTTTTCAACACGGGTAACTTAAATTCTCAAAAAAACTTCATAAATAAATCATATTAAATTAATAAATAAATCATAAAAATAAATTAATCATCATAAACATAAGAATAAATAATTCATAAATCATAAAAATAAATAAATCATCATAAATAAACATGAATAAATCATCCCCGAACACACAAAGGTAAGGTTATCTAATTCTCTTGGAAAATTATAAAAAGGAACTACATAATTATTATATCAACAAAACAAGAAATTCCAAATGTTTTGTGAACATAATTCTGAAAACGATCGAGTTTATTAAGCCAAAAGACGTTCGCTATTGAAACGAAAGCACTCGACTCGACAACTCGGCTGCTTTTTTAAATTAATGTCGCTTTCATAAACAGAGGGGTCTGCAGTTGATAGGAAGAGGAGGAAATTGAATTGTAAAAAGAACGTCACAAGAGAGAATTTGTAAGAGCTCTAAGATAAGGGAACGTCTCAAGGATCGAACAGGCGGAGAGAAATGAAATATTGTCCGGTTGAAAATTATGCTGTAACTTAGACTCGGTAGAACGCTCTCGATGAAATTCCAACATTGGATGTAAAATATGCTCAGAGTTCATATTTCGACTCGGTAGTAGATTTAGTGATCGCAACTAAATATTATTTTCATTATGATAATGTTATACGGAATGGATCATCCGCTGAACTGAATCGGGTCGATAATGAGGTTGGGCTCTGACGTCTTGACGCGATCAAACACGTTCACGGCCACTGAGATGGGACAATTTTGTAAAATTATCTGAAATAAGATCGAAAATGGAACAAAATCGCCTTAATTTCTTGCCAACCTTCATCCGGCTAGCGACAATAATTCTTTTTATATCTTTCCAATGAGGTAAAAACTCCCCGATTTGACGAATAGCTAGGTTTAATTTTCGTTTCAAGCGATAGATGGCGAGACATAATCTACTTATATAGGGCACAAAAAACCTCGCACATTATGAAACATTCATGTTTGAAAAAATACCGCGTTCCTATTATGTTGTCAAGAGGGCAATAAAGTAGTACTTAAGATCCACGAATTAACTTCGAAATCAAAAATCTTCCAAAGCTCTTATCAATAACCGCAACGTCGCAATCCCAATATAAGCTGAAGCAATCCCTATTCAAAATTGGCCGAGCGAAAATATCGTCCGAAGTAACGGAGGGAAAGATTCATCCCGGACTTGCGTCGACGCGTTTCAATTTCGAGTGGGAAGATCACATTACGATTCACTCGCCGTCTTCCATCAGAGCTGATTTCATCTCAGTGGGTTACTCTTGAGACACTCGAGTCCCTAGCGAACGAAACATGAGCATTGGGACACGAGCAGATTGAATCGCACACAGATGACATTGTGATAGAGGGAACATCTGATTCTAGCAGCATCGACCTCAGCTCAGAGGGAGACTCACTATTGAAAATATTCAATCGTCACTGCAATACTATCGATGAAACGATAAATTAATTATTTAAAATAACCCAAGTTATAAAGGACATCTATCACATCACGTCAACAAGTATAGTTTTGAAGAAAAAATGAGTTTTTTTTTGTTTTTCGTCTTCAACTACTAATTTTCATAAAAATTCAACAATTTCGATATTGAATAAAATAATTATGAAAAGAATTAAGAAAACAATCGAAACGTAAATTTCTAAATAAAACCTAAATAGAGCCTAATTAAAATTCATCTAATACCCTGAATAACGATTTGAGCATAATATTTTATAATTGAAAGTCAACCCTTGACTACATTTCCTCGAGATGTTTGTAGTCTTTGCACTGTTGCAAACTTCAACATTTTACAGGACGAAAAATGTTTTAAAATCATCATGTTGGCAAAAACTGAATTCAATAGCTCCACCACATTTTTTTGAAAATCGTAGCTACGAAAAAATGTTTACATTCCACAAATTGATTTTTTATTTGAGCATCCTTTGAATTTTCGTTTTTATTGGCTTTCACTATACACATATCGTGCTAAATAATTCTAAAAATCAGACTCCTAACAATAAACGCATCTAAAAATAAAATACTGCGCATTCGTTCGTATTTCATTAGCGTGAAAGCGTAATTCCTAGTAGTCAGGGAGCGATTGTTGGGCGCGAAGTAGACTTTCCACCCTTTCGGTTCACTGAGTAGAATAATGCGGTTTTGTAAAAGCAAGAGCATTAAGCAGATTAATTGAAAGGTGGTTTGCTTATTGCTCGCCAGAAGCAGACCTCATTCAATAAGACCTGCGAGAATATCAGTAAAGCTTGCACGAAAGCGTTAACGAGCAACGTGCAAGTTGCCTTTCAGGAATGTATTTCCCTGGAGCTTAGACAAGACGTCGGTTCTATTTAAAACATTCAACCATCATACAATAAAGAATTCAAAACTTTTGCAGAATAGTAAAGAATTTTTTTTTAGTGTGAACGGAATACCTAATATATTAAATAACCTAGTGAGATCCATAGGCAAAAGAGACTGGAGGCAAACTCTAATTTATTCCATCTGACCCAAGTAAACATAATAATAAACTTTTTGTAGGTTGAGGGGGAGAAAGACGAGGCGACCTCTTCTCCATTCTTTTTTATTATCCAGCCGAGTACTTTCGCCCGTTCGGGCTTCTTCAGGGCATTATAGGACCAAGGGTACCTATGGCCTCTAGGTACCCAGGCCATAGGTACCCTTGGTCCTATAATGCCCTGAAGAAGCCCGAACGGGCGAAAGTACTCGGCTGGATAATAAAAAAGAATGGAGAAGAGGTCGCCTCGTCTTTCTCCCCCTCAACCTACAAAAAGAAGTAATGCGACCACCTGGAGAAGAAAAATAATAATAAACGCCGCCGGAGGAAATATTGGCTTCTAACACACTGGTGCCACAATTGACATAGGATGGAACACATTGGAGATTGATTACGAACTGATTGTAAATATTTCCATTCAAGCAATCTCATTTGCGTCCATTGCGAGTTGACCAGGTACTGATTCAATCGATTTCAAAGGTTTCGATATTTCCAAAAGTTATACCTTCTCAGAAATATTTTTTCAATGTAATTCAATTCCGTTTCGGAAAATGAAAAACTCCGCTTTTATGAAATTCGCATTGTAAACGGACTGCTGCCTTTTTTTCTGCCTAATTAATAGGGAACGGGAATTTACGGCTGTTGATATCGGGCACATCTGAAACTGCGGTTACATTAAAAAACCACAGCTACGTGAGACCGCAGAAACATGAAGAACCACTATAGAGGAGTCGAAATTCGAGACAAAACGTGAATATAAAGTAACATTTCAACGTCTACTCTGCATTCATATCTTGGATAATTATCCAATAACAAGCCATTGTAATCATACTACAAGAAGTTTCAACCCCTCTTCACAAAATTAGCGTTTCAGGCATGCAGAATCCGTACACCGAATGAACGTTGGGATTTGAGATTATTAAACATTTTATATAAGAGATACGACATGGAATAAGCGAACATGGAATTAATTGGAGCCTATTCTACCTATTCCTACCATTCTACCTATATGCTCATTCTTGCTACTCGTCAAACATTCAGATTTAGAAAGAACCAAAATAATTAAAAATTGTGATATTAAAGTAAAGTCTTTTATACTCATAATTATTGTCAATTGTTCGGCCCAGTAACAAACTGACTTGCTACTGGTTGAAAATTCCCTAATTGAGGCCAACAAATTTCAACAATAATATGCATAGTTTCTTCTCTCCATTTCGCATTGTTACGGGTTGTTTTAACTCCAAAAATAGGTAGTAGAACTTACCAGGGTTTAGCTCCAGAAAGAAGGGCAGTCGGTCAACTCCGTCTTCGTATCGGTAGTCGAGCATTTCGTTCGGCGGTCCCCATTTACCCTGTTGAGGTTTTTTCTTTCGTTTTCTCGGATGGTAATCCGCCGGCCTTCGTCGGACGTGAAACATTATAGAACCTGGGAACAGAAAAATGACAAATGAGAATAATAATAACAACGAACTTAAGCAGTAAAAACTCACAGGATATTCGAACATGGACAGTTGAATTTATCAGTTTTTGTCAAGTGCAGAAAATAAAATCCGCAACCATAAAATAACATCCGCTACCAAATGACAAGCCCCATTATTAATTAATTTAAAAAAATTGATTATTAATTGGTTTTAATTAATTTATTCTTAACATTTAATGATCAATTATTTAATTGAAATATTATTAATTATTTTATTATTTAGATTTCATTAATTACATTTTTGTTAATTAAAAATATAATTTATAAAAAAAAATTAAATAGGTACCTAGGTGAATAAAAATTAAAAAAAATCTAAAATATAAGGAATAAAAATAGCTAAACGATGTCGATTGCCCAAAAGAAACGCAGTACCTAATATTACTTATTCAGTTTAATTGGATTGGCTCGTTTGAGGTCGCTTCGCACTAAATGAAAACGCAATCCTGCGAATCAACTCAGTTCATCCAAGTTCTCGTTCAATTAGCAACAACGCAAGACAGTTGTTTTCCTGGTATTTTCGCATCGTTTTCTCCCGATGGGCCTATGTAATTATTTTACGTTTAGACAACTACGAAATTCTGCTGGCCAGATTGCGTGACGGACACCCAATGCCTGTCACGCACGGCTACCGGTCCAATCACTGTTCGCATCCGACGTAGGTCAGTTGAAAGATCGATAGCGAAAAACGACAACACGAAATTACAAGAGGAGCTTATCATTCGCCTATCTTAGGTGAGGAACAAGGCTCAATTTTCAGCTTAACCGATGCTCTCAACGTCATTACGTCAGCTGATGTTTTCATCGATTTTTATCAGAATTATCGGCCGTTTCTTCAGGGCAGAATGCTTTGATAGCCCACATTTTCATTAGGAGGGCGCTCAATAAATATTTCGACAGATTCGAGTTCGATTGACCTCGAACTGGCTCACGATGTTTGTGAAGTTCGGTTGACTGGTTAGAGCACTTCAATTCAGAATGTTCTGAAAGGGTCACTCTCGATACCCAGATGAGGCAATTGCTTGAATTCAAGCGAGTTCACACCGCGGAACTTGAGCGCATTATTACGAGTCGATCGAGCACAAACGCTCCGGACATCAAAGGAATAGCGATAGTAACGGTCTACGCTCCGAGAGCAGCACAAATTGACTTCCTCTATGAAGAGAAAAGAGTAGACAAAGGTTCGACTAAGTACAGCAAAAGCGTCAAGTTCCTCGCTAGTTGGTTCTAGTTTCAAAGGTAAGCGAAATTGCTGAGTACTTACAAAATAACATGAGAACATATCGATTTCTTTGAGTTGAACGGGGGACGAATATTCGCAACGAGGTTGCAGGTATTTTTGATAACTGACAATCCATAGCTAGATCGCGAAAGCAATAGTAAGTGACAATAAATAAAATCATGATCCTTGCTCAGCGTACCCCTAAAGTTAAGAGCCACCAACGCCACGCACCAGAGGAATTAATTATGCATGCAACTCTATTTGTCCTTATTTCAGCTTTCAGCGCTCAAGCGAGATCAAAAGGAAATAAATCTAGTTGGGCTTTTTGGGACGTGTAGGGCAGGTCACGTAGGCTTCGTCAACGTAAAGGTTAATGTAAAGATAGAAAATGCAAACGTACACGCTGGAAACCATGTTTTCTGAGAAGTTTGATCAGTTCGCACACATAGCATCATTTCTTTACATCAGCTTTCAATCTGAATTGGAGGCTGAAAGGAACGTGCCGCCTAAAAATCGTCTCTGAACAGTGATAGGAAAAACGATTTAAGACGCTCACGATCACGAGAGGACATACAGATATAAAACATGACAAATTTTATTGGATCATTTCAAATACCTAAGAGCACTTAATATTATATTCGATAGTATTTCTATAAAACGTGAATACAACCAAATCGACCAATTTCTAGGTTTTTTTGGATTGTGACGTGCAAAAGATGTTGTAGAAGATTTTAATGTTTAAAATGGTCCATTCAGGTTCTAATAATATGTGTTTGAAGAGCCACAGCACAAAAATAGACACAACATTTCTCCCAGCACAACTTTTGAGTGCCAAAAATCCTAGAAATGTCGGACTTTTTCGCTTTTTTGACAAAAACTCAAAAACGGTTCATATTACAAAAAAAAAAAAAATAAAAATAAATAAAATTCAAGTAAATTTAAGAGGGCAAACTTCTACGTCGAAAAAATTCAAAAATGGTCCGCTTAGCCAATGTTTATAAGCAATATAAAAACAACAAGTTTTTTCAACTTTTTCAAAGAACTATTAAGTTTTTTTTGAAGCGTTGTTTCATCTAGAAGAACAATATAACTCCATCCCCCCCAAAAGTTGTAATGCAAGTAACGTAACTAGTTTTAAAAGTACCAAAAATTTGAAAATAGGTCAAAAATTCGATTAAAAAAAAGTTAAAAAAATTAATCACTCGAAGCTAAAAAAAATTAAATTTTCCGAATTTTTAGAATTCACAGGCAGCTAAGATATGTACCGCTTTTCCGAAAAGTCCCAGTTTCTTCCTCAACTTTGGTTCTCATTATTCAGAATTCGACTTGGGGATTGTTATTTAATCAACAAGCCACCTACCAAGTACAAAAAATGAAAAAAGTGTACATCAAAAAGAATTAAAAAAGGAAAATATCCACATCGCAGTTTCAATTAAAAGAGAAGGGAAAAGTGCTTCGTGGAAATAATCACAGCCACAGAAATTTCCACCGCACTTATGACGGAGTGAAGTGACAACGTCAACGTCACAGCCAACTTTGGAACCCCACTCGCACGATTTGACATCGCACCGGCCAAAAACCGATCTTTGAGCGCCTGTCAGCTCTTGCGTAAATTTCATGTCAAGGGGCAAAAGCCCGGACGAAGTTTGACACACGACTGCTAAATAACAGCACTAATTCTGCTACTTCCGACCTCCTTAATTCTGCTAAAATCCTTTATAAGATACAAGCAGAGCATTTCAATCTATATCATCCAGGAACAAGATTAGAGCTTGATAAGGGTCGCTGGGGATCAAAGGACTACGAAAATACGTGGAGAGAAGTAACAATGGCTTGCTAGATGATACTTTCTAATTCTGCAACTGACAAATCTGCTTAGAGCAGATTGTACATTAGCATAACATTGTAAGACACGAATTTGCTGAAAAAGTTCAATGAACTTTGAAACATAACTATATTTTTTAATATTTGTGGTGACAACGGTGCTAGTCAAGAATGGCTTAAAATAAGTTCGTCCCCTCGCGTAATTACACATTACATTCAAGTGCAGCAATTATAACAGACCGAGCGAGAGTTTCTGTACGGCCACCTTGCAGGTATAACATTTCTTTAGATTAACCAATCAAAGAGCTAACGGGTAAAGCTGTTGGATCACATTAAAAAAACATAATAGCTCAGAAGTGACTATATAGCGGCCGCTCATCGAGTAATAAATCAACAAACTGGTAATCAAATGCAAAACTGTTGAAGATAATATGTCTGAAGGAAAAAATTAGCTAGTACCAGTATGACTGATGAAAGGCTCATAAAGGGCTTCCGTTCAACGGAAGCGTTGATTTTCAGCCACAAGTAACAACAATATGTAATTAAACTATCTAAAATGATCAATTATCTATAAAAATATTGAAATTATACTCACCCAACAAAACTTCACATTCTTTGTTTCGCAACCGGAAATTAGTGTATGACCACAGACCGATCATATCGTTATTAAAACCGCCGCTTACGTTCTTGCAAAGATTAAATCGCCACGACTAAGTCGAAAAGGTAAACAAGCTTTGAAATGGAGAATCAAAGTACAGCCGACGGGTGTCTCAGTTGTTACGATTGAGAGGCCGACGCGGGAATGAGGACGGTCGGATACAGAGACATAATGTACAGACACAGCGAGGGCGGAGCTGGATTGCCTAGGGTGAAAGAGCATGCGCGAAGTATCCGCTGTTGAGCCAAATCACAAACAACTAGCGTCTTGTCGGCGGAGAAAATTATGAATTTTCCAGCGATCCGACAGTAATCGTTCGGCATGTCGGCCGGCACACAAGGCAAAACAAAAAGTAGAATAGAAAAAGCACCTTTAGAAACCCCGGGGTCTCTATCACATCGGATTTTTAGATGCATTTCTAATTTCTTCGACTTATTTATGTTGTCTAATTCATCTGAAGCACGAATGAACGCCATGCATTGAAAAATCAGACGAGCATCATGCTTACATTGAAGATACATCTATTCGATTTTTGGAGCAATACATATACTGAACTGATACAGTGGAAAACATTCAGCATGTGCTATGTGGAATGGAAGCTGCTGAAGCGCTGAACTCGGCAATAAAATTTTATTATCACTGCGAGTGGGGTCTGAGGTGCGATAAAAGCGGTCGACCGAGCCGAACTCTCGAAGGGTCCATATACCTAATAGCACGTGGGGAACCGTGTTTTATGGGCGTTTTACGTGTGACCTTAGTATAACTCGAATACACAAGTTCCTCGCTGATGCAAAACAATTCCAACGAGAACGCGAGGACGCAGATTTTTTCTTCGACAGCTGCAGCGATCGTAAATGCTGCAACTTGACAGCGGACATTTACTGAATATTTCGTTGTAAGAGAGTTGAAATATTATTCGTCTGGAAAGCGATAAGCGGAAAATCCTATCGAAAATATAGGCCTAAGAAGATAACGGAAAAACGAATATAACCAACGCATAATTATAAAAATGAATGAGGAGCTGAAGGAAAACAGCATACTATAGCTCCTTTCTTTAGCCGAATCACTGGCTCAATCTCAAAGGTATTTTTAGGGGTTTTCAGGGACAAAACTCGTATTATACAACGTTTTTCAGACAAAGTTGTATTCGTTATCAATTTCTATAGGTTTCTGGACGTTAATTCGAAAGCAGGGTCGAGATCTTCAATGATTGTCAAGTCATCACAGATTTTGTGAAGAACTTACGAGATTTTTAGACATTTGGCATGAGGGTATAAATCGAGAATTTTTGGAACTTTAAAAAATCGTTGTATACTGCGCTGGAATGTTCGTCAAACACGCTCTTAAGTCAAATTTTATCAGAATCGGATGTATCACAAGGAGTTGATCGTACTGGGTTGGTGAGGGGGAGAAGAACCAGGCGACTTGTTCTCCGATTTTTTATTTACTGGCCGAGTGGCTGTGGTAACCTATGGTTCCACATCGCCCTGAGGATGCCCGAAGGGGCGAAAGTACTCGGCCAGTAAATAAAAAATCGGAGAACAAGTCGCCTGGTTCTTCTCCCCCTCACCAACCCAGTACGATGAGAGATGCGACGACTCAACCAAGAAGGAGTTGATTTTACACTCGCGGATTATTTTCGACGTTCAAAGGCCTATTTAGTATTCATAATATTGACACCCCACAGCATCAAATATAAAAATAGAATGTCAACAACTTCAAAACAAAACGTCGACTATAAAGGTGCAATATTGGACGAAAACTCAAAACCGTGAAGGGGCCAGGTCGTCTGGTAGGAAGCCAGCGACAGACAAGGCCGGCAAGTATTCGATCTCGTTTATCCTTGAATTAAGAATGATATAAAAATGCAAAGGCTTCCTTGTAATATAGAAAGTAAACACGTCTATTATCAAAGTTCCTCCATCATATATTATTCATGAACATATTTGTAATAAACTAACGATAGTCCCGAAGTCATAAACTTGAATTTATGAGTTAAAGATAAGAGGACTCCTCTCCTCCCCCCAAAATTTTTTCTTAAGAATACGAGGTTATTTTAAATCAAACTCGAGAGCTGTACAGAGGTCAACGTAGAAGAGACGTAAAAACAAGAGAAAAATAATCTTTCGGGGCGGATCGATATAAATGTTGATCAAGTCAAAATTCTGTTGGACGATACTGTTTTTTTTTCGGACAGCACTCAAGTTGAAGGATCGTTTTTCAGGGGAAATGCCCTTTCAGAAGATTAATATTTAATAAGGCTGTCAATCGCAAAGGACGCTTTACTCCAGGGTAATTAACGACTCAAGCTTCTAGCTCAGTTTCCCCTAAACGATTACGGAAGGAATGAAAGAAAAGCGTTGGCAAAGCGATTCAGTACGGAAAATTTCGGTTATAATTTGCATGTTGAAGGAACGTTAAGATAACATAAAATCCAGGCCCAAAATGCGTCGCTGTGTCTAAAATTGCCGCAATATTGTTCTGATCCGGAGAACGACGATTTTTAATAATCCCGTACTCATTCATGGGTATGCTTGACCAAATTTCAAACTTGACGTCCAACTTACTTAAAATCAATTTTTCGACAATATTTAGCAAAATCTTGCGATAGGAGTGCAAGTTTTGGAAATATGTTGAAAAGTGGTAAAAGAAGAATTTTGAGCGAAGTCATGAACTGTATCCAATTTTCGAAAACCAACGGCTCAAACGATTTGACCGTTCCAAAAACCATTCGACGCTCAAACAAATACAAAATTAATTGAGAGCAGGACAAAATTAATTGAACAACGCTCTTATTTCGCGATATTAAAAAAGAGAAAGTTTGAAAATGTCGAGTTTTCCAAGGAAAGCATGAAAACCTTACTTTCGGAACTTCTTACAAGTACCTACATAATAACAGCTTTGCTGGGCAAAATCTCATGTCCTCAACTCCACAAGCCATGAATGCGAATGGGACTTTTCGAATCGAGTGTAAACGGGAAAATAAGTCTCACTCAGAACCGGCAGAATTTACAAATTGAACGAGATACAGAGGCGTAAACTCTACAGGAAGGAAGGCCCTGGCAGAGATGGCCGAACGCTCAGGCGGGCGGAAGGAGAACTAGTTGTTAAGTTAGTGAGACAACCGCTAGAGAGGGGAGAGGTCGACAACTTCAGTATCCTTCGGTTTGAGCCTTCATAATTCGAATGAGTCATTTACAAAGAATCCGCGTTGTACCATTTCATAACAGGACGAGGGTTGTAGAAATGAAAGAACCCAACTCTCTAACCGCTAGTTTCTTGCACTGGTCACAAGTCTAAGAAAGTTCGCAAACATTATCAGCACATACCTCGAGGATTTTACAAACCACAAAAGCAGTCTTGACAGCTCGAAACTTACCTGCAACATAAGAGATAAGATACTTAGATGATTTGTCATGAAGTACACCTTTTACAAAAGTTGAGGGAGTGAACTTTATTTCTAAGATGGAAGCAGCAAGTTGGATTGCGAGGTGTTGTGGACAAACTTCAGCAGTTGAAAGTTTCCTAATCCTCAGAAAACTTAGCAGCGGCAGCGCCGGTCGAAAGTTCGAATTAGGTAAAAATGACAGTTTAAGAACTTCTTACGCAGTAAAAGATGAGAGCTATAACTATTCTATTTCAACTGGTCATTGGGACGTCTATGGGCGAAATTGGCCAACCGAACAAGCGAGCCCTTGATTGTTTATACAGTTTTTAAAGTATAGTTTATTTTTTGGATATTAATAAAAAAAATGCATCCAAATGTGAGTGAAATTTCTTGTATTTTCGAGCAATTGCGGCAATGCAATATTATCTCAATTGGTCTGTCTTGGTAGAAATTGAGATACATTTATTGATACAACGTTTCAAATCTATCTTATCTGAATGGAACTAATAAAGCTATCGACCCCGCTATGGTATAGCGTCCAAAAATCCCTAAAAATTGATACCAAATACACCTTTTTCTGAAAAACGTTGAAAAATACAAATTTTCCCCCCTTAATACCCCTTTGAATTGAGGTACCTAGCGTTTTGGTAAATGAACTGCACCATGGTCAGACCAAGATTGATTTTCTGCAAAAATTTCAAGGATTTAGCTTTCATATTTTCGTAAGAGAGGTTTTGACAACGTACGGGGGACGAACAGAATTTCAGGTATCGAAAATAAAACATAGTAATCGCCAAAAAAAAAATCTCCATCGCAACACTTCTCGATAAAACTATAAAAGCTCACTTTTTAAAAATTTTCACAAAAAATCAATTTTGGCCTGACAACGGCTCAATTCTTCAACCAAATCGCTACTTCAATTTTAAGGATATTTTTGGGGGGTTTCGAGGAGGAGGGAATTCACATTTTCTAGCTTTTTCAGACGATGTGTCTTTTGTATCTATTTCGATCGATTTTTGCGCTCTGAATCGAATGAGACTACTGTGGGGTCGATAGCATTATTGTTTCACGAGTTATCCCAGCTTTTGTGTTGAAAACCAGAAAACCTCGAATATGTTTGGAGCTATAAAAGTCGTACCATACTCGTTAGCTGTACCTTTAGGGGAAAAATTTAGAAAATAAAAATGATGAAATTTACCGTAGTTGCTAGAGAGTTTTCCCTCATTGCTACCAATCTGTTATTAGGTGGAAACGTTCAGAAATGTTCGGAATATTTACTATTACAAATGGATGGTCCTCTTATATCTCAACTGAAGCAAATTTCACCTATGTGAAAATAAGTAATTAAAATGGCGATTAAATTGATTTACATTTGAAAAGAGCACGCTATCCACGGTTAATTTCTAATAAACCACAAGACGCGAAGAGAAAAGAATGGTTAAGCCACACATAATAGGTTACTGACCGATATAGAGATACAATATAATAATAAATTGACTTTCGCTTTTCCGCTTCTCCGGCAAGGGAGGCGAGAAGTTGTAGAATCAGGCTACACCGTCGGCCCTGGAAGCCGCACTAAAATAAATTGCTTGTAAGGATAGACTGATCGATCGGCCCCGGGCGGCTATAGAAGAATTGATGATTACATTTCACCAGGGGCAATGGCGAAGTACATCGATTAAGCGTAGCTATGTTATTAAGGTCATTTGTCAGGTTCACGGACGTACTGTCTGGCTGTCCTAGCGAGATTCCCCCAAGTGTGCAATATTTGGATCAACGAGATAACCTAAAAGGATGACGAAACGTTCATGAGGCTCGATTGCATCTCAAGGTAATTTCAGTGAATCAAATCCCTCGTGCAACAACTTGCATACATACAAATGGATCGACCGGCATTTGGAGCATTGCAAACCGCTCTCTCGCCAAGGTCCTTTAATATTGCGGTTAAATAACCAATATCGAGGAAAAATATGTCTTAAGTCGAAAGGCTATAAGCTATTAGAGAAGTCATCAAGTGCCCACTAAGCACGATAAATTATTCCGGAACACCAGAACTTACTCATGATTTAAAGAGAAAAAAATCTATTTGACATGGATATGTCTTAGTTCTGGGGTCTTGCAAAATTTTTCGCGACACAAAAAAATGCAACGCGTTTTATTGAAAACTATAAGAGCTACATTTGTGAAATTTTCACCAAAAATCATTTTTGGGCTGACGATGGCTGAAGATGGCAGCGAGATCGCTACCTCAATTGTAAGGGTGTTTTTTAAGGGGTTTTAGGGGGAGAAAATTCAGGTTTTCCAATTCTTTCCCAACATAGCCGAGTTTAGTATCAATTGTAATTGATTTTTCAACGCTGAATCGAATGAGGCCAAAATGAAATCGGTAGCTTGAACGGTTCTCAAGTTATCGCAGCTTTTAAGAGGTGTATGTGAGTATTTGAGACAAATGCCGTGATGCTATAACTCGGGTATTAATAAAGCTATTGAAATCGTTCTATACTCGTTGGAATGCTCATCAAACACTCTCTCCAACTATCGCTATGGAAGATCATTGTGAGTTGAAATTAAGTGTTTTTTAAGAATTAAAATCAAGTTAATTTCGGATATTTGCTATGGAGTTTGATCTTTCACAACTGTTCGGCGTAGTGACTACTGACAAGTCTAACTACTACAGTAACTACAACATTTTCTTCTTACTGTTTCTATGTTTTTTTAAGTATAATAAATTTAAATGTTATCTGAAGCAAAACGAACTTTCCACGCGGGTGGAAATCACGACTTCCTTTCACATAAATAGATTTACCAAGACTACACGGCATACTCCCAATTGCCAATAACTTGTGCTCCACAGCTTGTCAGCGTATCTTTATTGAATTCAGTAAGGGACAACCTTGAAAAACAGCGACTCGAAGCTGAATTGATGGTCAAGTCGCACGATCAGCGAATTGCCTCATTTTGTGCGGAGCTATCAAAACAGCGGGGTTTGAAGGCACGGTGCCTGAGGGTTCAGCGCTCGGCAGAGGAGCTTTTAAATTCAATAAAGAAAACCCTGCCGAAATAATTTCTTCATCATTTAAATAAATTTTATTTATTCTGTTACCCGAAACGTATCTTTATTGGAGTCTGTGAGGAATCATCTAGAAATATTGAAAGAAGCCGCGTTATAATTTGATATACGTACTGTATTAATTGCAAAGCAATTCTTAGCCCGACCCCTACAAAAATGTAGCTCGTGGGGTATCGTAAACCCTCAAATCATCTGTAAACTGATGATGAGTGTCTACACTGCATGCAGATACATCTGTAGGTACAAGGATATGTCTTATGATGGCTATTCAAACATGCATGGTAGTTCGTAACAAACACGAATATTGATAGCTGCGCCACATTCCATTAATTTAAATCGCCATCATAAGACATATCCATGTACAGATGTATCTGCATGCAGTGTGGATACTCGTCATTTTTTTTTTCAAGTGTACAGCTCAAATGAAAGATGTTATTTTGCTTCCTTCGGAAAAAGTACCACAAAAAATATTGCTATCTATATAAATAAAAACAAAATTATAAGTAAGCAAGCCCCTTACAAGAGGGTCAAATTTATTCACACGTGTAAGGCGTTATTTAACAAATCAAAGTACGTAGGAAAAGAGAGACGCCTATTTCCCCAGTGCGAGGTCCCAACAGACACGTTTCGGAATTCCAGGCACGACTAGCGGTTAGTCGGGATAAAAACGTCGATTAGGTATAAACGAAGCTAATACAAGCATGATAACGGTGTGCTGAAAATTCCGATAGGTACTTCAAATCGCCTTTCAAGCTCGAATATTTGGCAGGCTTTGAGATGAAGAAAGAATACGCTCAACAAAAGCGGAAAGCACGAAGAAACTAGAGCGGAAACAAATAGATGAAAGAAAACGGCAGAAAAGAATGTGATTGATGTAAAGAGACAAGAACCATCACGAAGAGGACAGGATGGATGGTTGATGTAACGGACAGTTTCACCTTTCTTCCAAGTCACAAAAACCTCTTTTGATAATTAGCCACTCGACTTACATGGAACGTAGGGAAGAGGTTGAAGGGGTCAGACAGGGAAGCCTAATTGGAGAGGAGACAACCCTCCCTACCATACTCAACCATCGAGCGCACCTGCTTCAACGACCTATCTAGCTTTCCCATGGTATGCATATTATACAGAGCGTGCCAACGGATGTTACTCGGTGTTCTTGCAACTAAAAGGTCAACCGTATGCCTCACTACAGCTTTGGACGAGGATCAGTTTTCATTGGTTCATTCAACGGTATATTATGACTGAAAACGGTTCATAGAGCAATAAAACTCGACAGGGGAGAGATTAAGTACGAAACCTATTAAACCGCTGAAATATTCTGCCTTCCCACGAGGAGGAAATTGCGATGACGATAATTCCAATCATGAGTAACAGACATAATAACACGAATAGAAAACAGTCATTTTGTGCGAGGTTTGGGAATTCTTTCGACGGACACAATCGGCCTCAACGTGTAATCTAGTAAGATCATTATCAGCAATTAAACCGTCGCTATCAGGAGACTCATTTGAGGTCATCTGGTGAGAAGGAATTCGATTTCACAGGAACAGTTGAAGCAGTGAGGGTCAACATCGCGTAACAACTGAAGTGAGCACTTCTATTTTCGGATCTGAGACGAGTAACCAGTCATAGAATCAAGAATTTATATACTGGAAGAATTTTTTGACCACAGATACGAGACAAACTGAGTGTTTCTGAAAAAAATACCTACAGTGAAATTGTTAACGACACATTTTCGGGCTTGTATGAAATTTTTCGGTGTTGTCGCTCTTGTTTCGGAAAATCAAGAATTTTTTTCACCGAAGACAACTAATTTTTTTTAGAGCATGTGTCTGAAAAACTAAGATTTTCAAGCACGATGCAGAAAAAAATATGAAAAATTTATCGTACATTTTTCACAGCTAGCAGTTCGATGCTAACGAGATGGTCACGAGTCAGATTAGAATATTCGCGCATTGTTACTCAAGCCTTTTTTCAGAGCGACTACTTCCTTCAATTCCTCTCGTTCTCATTCAATTTACTGGTCCAATCTCAAGAAAAACGGGCTTAATTTAACTGGTTCTAGGTCCAGAACATTGTTAGGAACCGAGGGCTTCGAGGGGAAACAACAATTACCCACCTCGTGATCCGGATACCCAGTTGTTAAGCCGCCGGGCGGTGTTTCACCCCGAAGTTGAGCCGCTCTGTTTAGGTTGACCTTTGAGTAATGTAATCCAACACTCTTCGTCTTCCTTTATCTAGCTCTATATTATTTAAAGCCATCGCTTTCTCCACTACTGCACCGGATCGAGCTAAGTCTTTTTGCTTGTATTGTAAAGCTGGTGGTAAGTTATTCATAAACGAACAGAGATGAACGATTCCTTCGGGTTAAAATAATTCCCTTCGAAGAACCGACCATGGCATTTCGGTAAAATCCAACTGAAACAAAGTTCCTCCATCTTTCGAAACATTGATTTAAAAAAAAACTACCGAGAGAAACTCCTACCAGAATCGTAACTTTTAAAAGATAATTTTCCGCCCATTCACGAACGAAAACAGCTACTATAACTTTTTCAGAACGTTTTGTTTCGAAAGAATTTCAAGTTTGCGATCTAGATGTGATCTGAGTACGACGAGGTGTCTACGTTGTTCCAAAAATAGGAGTGATGATAAGCTCGCAATAAATTATTCATGCGACAGGCAGAGGGCGCAAGAGAAGGGACCTTTTCGTGTTGGTCTGGTATTCGGACAACCCATCGTTGCGAATGAGACTATCATGCGGAAGGGCCTAGTCGGGTATGGTGATACTGATAATGAAGAACATTCGGCCCACCGTCTTTCAACCTTCTGTCCTCGGTCACCGAGAACGACACCGGGTTGATATTATATTTCCACGTGCGTTTCCCAAGAGAAATTATCCTATTCCCCGAAAATATTCCACAATAACTCGTTGGCTTTTATTTCGACCCATGTCTTCACAGAGATCAGCTATCGTCTCAATATTCCACATTACTTGTCTGATACGTTATGAAAAAAATCCGTGACATATTTGTAGGAGGTTCGTTCCTCTCCCGGTTCAAAACCCATTCAAAATTTATTCCGAAAACAGGTTATGGAAATGCTCATTCGTACAAATCGAATCATTAAGCCCAGGGGCGAAATAGTTACAGTACTGAGTTCAAGTCGAACGAACAAGTGACAGTTAGGCAAATAACGTGACAGTTAGTCACTAATTTCAAGGCCACAGGAACGTTCGTTTGCGTGGGTGGCATTTTGATCATCATAAAGATGAATACGACAGAGAAGGCGGAGGAATGTCGAGCGGAGGCGAAATCTCCGGATCAACTTTGAATGCTACAGGTTAACATAGGTTGAAACTTAAAGGAATTGATTGCTCACTTTAGATCGAGACTCGACTTCCTCCTAAAGGATTTTGCCGCTGAGAATAGAAATTAAATCGGTTCATTTTTGAGAAGGGAGGATGGCTGTCAGCGAAGAATAATCGCCGGGTTGACTTTTCCCACGTCCTCAGACTAAAGTTTCTGATTTTCGAGGCCAAGGCGTCCCACGAAAAACCACAAACAAACACGAAATTAAATCATTTTAGTACCACATTTAAGTCCAAGGTTGAAAACTGAATTTGATCGTTCATTTGACTGGAAAAAGCACAATAATTATTGTACTTCAATGAGTAACCGGAATCGGTCAAATATTTGTGAAGAGGACTGCTAAACTTCTAGACCACAAAATCAACAATTATTGCATTTGAAGATGCAATTTTTATCCAGAACTCATCTAATTAGCAACGGAAACCAGCGACAGAAGAATAACCACAAAGCAGGTACTAAAGATTTGAAGAAACAGGTAAACCTTCAAGGTAAACTACATTAGTAAAGGGATCGTACCCTCGTGGCCTGCAAACGACGCATTTCTTCAGTAAACACAATAAACTAAATTCCCACGCAAGATCAGACAAGCCAAACTAACTTATGGTGCAAGTGAAGACTTAGTCGAGGAGCGTTAACCGACGCTAAAATATGCGCATGGATTACGATGGCATACGAATGATCTAATCAGAGAATCTGCACAGTGACCGCAGAGATACTTACTTTTCAAAACGGAATTCCTCCAGCATTTTATCTTCGTTTTCAGGTCCGACGACAGTTTCGCTGATTTCCAAGAACACGTTCACAAACCACTAAGACCGAGAGACAACGACGACACAAGCAACCGCACAAAATCACAAGAACGTCAACAGAGAAATTCGAAGAAAAAGAAGAGAAATGGTGAGAAAAGAGCGTGTGGATGGCAAGGAAGACACGAGAAAGTAACGAAGGTAATGATTGTGAGGTGTGTTCGAATAGAGAACGTACCTCCTTCGTGCTAAGTGCCGTCTATACTGAAACTGAAGTACCTACTCCTCAAGAACTCCCTCCTTCAGACGGTTAGAACATCGGTAGCAAAAGGAAGCAAAAAGACAACAGAGAGGGGGTACCTTGCCAGGGGAGCAGCCTGGAGCCGTAGACCAGGTATAAGAGGACTAACACTGCGGGCTAACACAGACAAGCCGAGTTCACATGCAGCGTTTTTGAAAAATTCCAGGAAAATGAACCAGGGAATTTTCGCCAGCACAGTATTCCAAACAATTAGCCTTAACCGTTATCAAATATGCTTTCAAATAATTATTGAGGTGGAGGAACTAAAAATCAAGAAAGGTGATAAAGAATATTTGAAACATCTGTGTTGTGAATTGAAACTTGTGGTGATCATAACAGTCGAAACGAATAAATAGGTTTCACGTCGTTTTAGCTCTTCAATTCACGTTAATCGAAAGTGCGACCTTCAGTGGATTTATGACCCACGAGGATTTGGACGAATTTGAAAAGTCAGTTATCAGTCGCCTAGTTTTTTCTTCCGCTCAGTGCCATTATACTTGAAGAAATGTGGCGGCCAAGAAAATATTAACACTGAAAATAATGATTTTGCAGTCGTTTAGTACTCCTTTGCTTCAATTATGATTCAATGAAGTGTGGTTTAAGAAGACCATGTACTTGTGATAGTAACTATCCCGAACATTAATGAAAGTTTCCACCTAACAACAGAGAGGGAAACTCCTTAGGAACGAACATAATTATAAGTTTGTTAAAATCGTCTAATGAAAAGTTAAAGTATTTGCTTAAAAATTATTAAATAATAAATCTTCGAAAACCACGAAAACGTAACACAGAATCTACCATAACTTGAGAACTATTAAAGCTATCAACTCAGTTATGGTCTCATTCGATTAAACGTCCAAAAATCTATATAAATTGATACCAAACACACCTTTGTCCAGAAAAACCATAGAAAATATGCATTTCCTCTCCTAAAACCTCCCAAAAATAATCTTAAAATTGAAGTAGCGAATTTGGCTGAAGGATTGAGCCGTTGTCAGAATGATTGATTTTTGGTGAAAATTTCAAGAATTTAGCTTTACTTATAGTTTCAGTCTGAAAAGGGTTGACTGCGTACTTCGGACGGACAGATTTTTTGAAATTCAATATTGTGATTCTACGTACTTTGAAACGTAAAACATCAAATTTTGTGGGGGTTAAGACATTTTTTTTTCTTCTGCGATTACAATGATTTATTATTGAATAATTAAATACGACGAAAGGACTATAAGAAGCATACATTTGGATAATTTTTTCTCTCTAGAAAAGCGAAATTCTGGATATTCCACAACACGCTATGAAGGCAACCACTTGTGGCTAAATGCCACAAGCAGCCGTTTCCATACCGTTCCCTGTTGGAGCGGATAAAACGTTAAGTGTGAACCAGCATATTATGGATATCGTGCTCACACAGGAACACTCTCTCGCCATTCCAGACGGAGGGAAGAAGGCTGACTCTGGTTCCTCCTGACCGACGAGGTTCTTGTGGTAATGAGAGCGTGTCCAATGGCGTAGGAGACGAGACTGGCGATACAGCACAACATAGACGAAAAAAGGACGGCGTAAGTGGGCGTGCGGTTCTAAGGTGGTTGCATTTTTCAAAGCGCATCGGCAATCGACTGGCAAAAATTTCAAATCCGCAAAAAATAACCCAGACACGTCGAACGAAGTTCTAAACAAGCAACGCGAAATTTCGACATTCTTTCAACTTTCAGAGAAATTTGAAAAACTTTCCAAACGGAGATGAAGAAATGGGCAGACGAGAAGGCAGTCTCGAGGTAATAATACATATTAATCCCAGGTAAAAAGCGACTGGATGAAACATTCAGTGCTGATAATTAGAGAATAATAGAATATTACACGTAATTCAAAACGTAAATTCGCTCTTTATTGTCACAGAATATTCATTTGTGCACCGAGTTCATTTGTGAAACAGAATAACGGGGAACAATCGCGAATAGCAGTCGGGGTTAACTGCGGGAGTGGAGCAAGCAGGGGCCGTTTTACTTCACGTACGCCCACGTTACATGGAAAAGGTGAATTGAGTTATTTTCCCGCAGTGACAAACCTGATCCCGGCCAAAGACAGATTTGAACTCGCCATCACGAAATGTTTTATGCAAAACTATAAACCCCAGCAAAGAAAGGAGCGTTTCAAACAAACGTCCTCCCATCGAGGTAAAAAGGAATATTCATGTTCAAAAGGGAAGTTCCGACGAAAAATAGAGTTGACGGTAAATTTTCCATCTGTTTTCGGATTTACATGCGGCATCGTGCATAATTTATAGCGGAGAGATTCCAAATTTATTCACAGTAGAACTACGATCAAAATTGGTCTTGGTCCATACCAATGGCGGGAAATAAGCCGAATAACACGTAGGCACTGTCATAGCAGTTCAAGCAAATCCACACTCCGAGGGCGCGGAGGTGAAGGGGCCAAGGCCTTAATACGGGGCTGCTCCCCCGAAAAGTGGTTTGAAAATATAATTTAATAAAAACCTGACTATTGGCAGGCTAAAGATAATTAACGTAATTTTAGTAATAATTAAAAATAAATCGCACTCTGCGATAAACCGCGCGCTCATCAATAAATTTTTTATATAATTTTATAAGAAGTTATTGTCTGGCAGGTTCCTGCAGTTGTCGACGTCTTAAGAAAAAAGTAAAAAACGTATCTTCCAGCTGTTTTGTGATAGTAGTCGAAAGGGAAACTTTATCGCAAAGTTGTGCTCTAGCGGCTGCTTTTCGCATTGAATCTCCACTGGGAATTTCTTGGGAGCTCTTGGCAGGGGCAATGGAGTTGAAAGATCTCGTAGTCACATCGAGGGAGGCCTAATTTAAACAGCCTGCGATGATGCCGCAGATGCCCTTGTTTTTCTTCGTTTCCCTCGCGAGATCAGAGCGAAGCCTCGGCGGGTTCTGAACTGAAGGTGCTTCCTGTGTTCCTTCGAACAGTTCCCAGCACAAGGAGGCAAAGGGATCCGAAATCTATTCTTGTCGTTTAGTTGTATACAATATGCTGTGCCCGTTAGTCGGCGGATTCGAAGTTCGAATTCATTCTCATACGACCGGATTTTATCCTGTCACCTGACTCCGCGACAGGAATTAGATAATGAATAGTTTTTCCGAGCTTTCAATTTTTTCTATGGATAGTGACTGAAGTTATGATCATGTTAAGAGGGGAATTCTCAGTGAAATTAATATCAAAGGAAAACATCAACATTTCGAGGAACGAGCGAAGAAAATGATAAATTAATTTTCTCAAAAGGGTTCAAAATAGGACGGAATCATGAAATTGGACTGAGATAAAAATCCTGGAATACTTTCACCCCGAAAAATACGATTCCGAAGCCCTCCATAGATCAAAATCCGCCAGCGAGATTTTATCTAATCAAAATTCGAGATTCAAGGCGCACTAAATTTCTTCGACTTCCTCCGCCCGTTTTTAAAGGTATTCCAACAAAAAAATACACGAGAAACCAGCTTCAGAGTCAAAGTCGAGTGGGATTGTAATTATCAAGATCGGCGTTGAATTTATCAAAGCCACCTCAAAGCATTGACACGAGGGAAACGCGAGGACCAATTGATTTAACTAATTACTAAGACGGAAACTTCAAAGTCCTTAATCGAGAGGGATCCGAGCCTAGTAGGTCAACCCGAAACTAACGCCTGATGGAATTCCGTAGTACGAGGAAAAGAGTGAAGCGGGAGCGGGTAACATCGAAGGAAAAGCATGTTACGGCGGGAAGGGAGGCTGGAAAACGGTAAAGGTCACAGGGTCATCCTGGAGCGGGAATCTCGTCGGCACGATAGACGGGAAATTCGACGAAGTACGTTCTCCCTACGACCGAACACGGTACATCAATAAGGAGCTAATGAAAAACGCCCGCCAAACAGTCTACGCCTCATTGGACGTTCATGAGTATCGAAGCGAGGAGAGCCGACGCTGGCGATGTACAGGGCTAATAGATATTGACTTTTCATCAAGGCAGAATGGATAATGATAACGGAGTCTGGAGAAAGAAACTGGCAATAATGACTGCTATCTTCGACAAGTAGAACGGAGTAAATTATTTTAAAATGCAAAGCAAGCGTGTTATTTTATTCAGCCGACGAATCAAGTTAATAAATTTTTTTCTTTTTCAAGTTGAAAATTTAGCAGTTATCGCAGTCAGTTTGTGAAAAATTAAGTCAGAACCGAGGAGACAAAAGTTAATAAATAAATTACGCAAAAATGATAAAGCTTCGAAAAAACAACAGGTCATGTATAATGAAATCGTAATAAAATCTTATTGAGACTATCACGTTATCTATAAGACACTCAGTGGTGTGCATAGCTTAGGTCTATAAAAATCAAAATATTACCAATATGCGAATAACGCGGAAGTAAGATATGTGAGCTAGTTGATATAAAGTCGTTGAACGTTAAATAATAATGACTGTGAGTAGACCACTTGTGTTATCCGAAATTCAATAACTGCTAGTTTTGCCTATTCACTGGGAGAACATTCTCTGCAATGCACCAAGAATACGCGACTCTCCAAGATGAATAGTCGATTGTAAGGGAAACGTAATTGAATCTCTCAACTGGTAAACAAGATCGCATTTTCAATAAACAGTCGATTTGGACGACAAAGGAGCGCTATTAGAGGATGTAGGTCGTAAGCCGAACTTCCGGTGACGTGCCATTCCAATGATAAAGAGCTAGAGGCGCAGCTTCCCGAGATCGATAGAAACGTCTACGATAGGCGGAAACGGGTCAAATCGATCCTATGACGCCGAAGCCGTGACGTAGCGGAGTTAGCACATCTGTACAGTGCGTAGGCTGTCGACGACACTAAAGGGACGAGTACAATCGCTCTCGAAGCACTTCGCCTTCAAAACCAGATTCTGAACTCTGAATATGAATAGCCAGACGGAGAACAGCAATGGTGGATATCACCGGTGTCGTTGGAGTTGATCAGTTAAATCGACAGAACCGAACACTCCGATCCAGAAATCTACCGAAATATTAGACGATCGTAAATACTGCTTTTCAACAAGTAAAAACACGGCAAAAAACTGGAGGTCGTTACGTCACGTATTAGATGAATTCAGAAATGACTTGTCCATGACTCGCACGTAAGAACCTTAGTTGGCGATATGATCATCTTGAAACGTCTAAAGGATGAAATAATGGTTACCACTATGAGTCTAGACTGAAACGAAGCTTAACAACGAGAGTAGCCGTTTCTGTTTGCAGTAAGCCGTCCTTCTAACGAGAAACCCCCGCTGGAAAATGACATTCGCTCGACAAGAGCCGCCGACGTTTTTTCACTCCATCTTTGTGCGACACGTCCATCGCTATACGGGCCGTCATTTTCTGGCGAGCTGAGAAAGCAACGAAAAAAGAAGGAAAGCTATTTTCCCCTGCGACCCCGTAATGAAGTATTCAGAAAGCGGTTCCACCGAGCTCGGCGAAATGATCAAAAGAGTGGGTAATTTTCATGAAAGGAAAAGCGGTTACTCGTGAATGGACGAATGGAGGCAAACATTAGACGACAATTTTCGAAAAAAAAAGACCGTGGGCGTGAGCGATACAGAAACGCATTGCCTCTGAATCTCATAGGTCATGCATTAGAACGGGAGTAATTTGAGGAGATTGCTTGCAAGTCTGTTTGAACATAACATTAACAATTTTACGGACTAATTAATAAAAGCCAGTTGTCATATTTAACGTCAAAGTTCCAGCAAAAAATTTCAAAAAAAAAAAAAAAAAAAAAAAAAATTGAAACAGAAGGCACCAAATTATTTTGAAAATTATTTTTGGTGAGAGTTTCAAGTGGCTTTCTCAAGTATTTCGCCCTTGTTTCATAAAATAAAAAATACTTTATAGGGCGCTTCGAATTTTCATTTCTGCAGTCTCTGAACATCGACTCACTTGGCTTGCGGTAGATGAGAGGAATGACTGGCGGCCTCATCGGCGTATAGAAGCGATCTAAAATCGTCATTTCAAACGCTCAATAAACTTGGAATGCAGACGTAAAACGGCGTTTCGAAGGTTTGGAGAGGAACGCGACGCTTAGATGTCAACAGGTCAAGAACAACTGGTAAACTGAAAGCTCGTATATCAGTAAGTATGCTGGAAGACTAGAAGTAAGAGACGTCAGGAGGATAATGAGCCTGGCGCCAGAGCACGTCCTGATAACAACAGACAGATATTAAGAGGAGAAAACTCTATTCAATTTACAGCCAGGTAGATAAGGTGACAAACGAAAGTGCTTTTTGTTTACAAGGAAACAACTTGCAAAAGAGAGGGAAAGAAAAGAATGCCGTGCCCACATTACGAGATTAGGTCCAGTTACCTAGAAGAGAGGCTGCAAGGGCGCGTCCGAAGTCGTTGATCGGGTAAGGAGATAACTGGACGGTTATTGCGTGCTTGACTCTGGCCAGCTTCGAGTATTGTATTACTGTTGGCCAGGAGAGGCGAGGCCGACGTCTAAGCCCCTCCTCTGCTCGGAGGCAGATTCCGTGCCGTATCCATGATACAATGCACCATCTTCCAAAGACTATTTTTGTATCGACTGAACGCACTCCCCTCTCTGCGTCTACATCCTTAACTGTTATGAAGTAATTCGAAATCGATTTAAGACAAGCCAAATGCGAAGGAAAGAAGGAAAGGGTTGGGCATCCCAAACGCGGAAGGGCGCACGAACGCCAGTAAACAATGAATGGATGCTACTTTGCAACGCCTCGAGCAGCAGGAAATGAAAGATCATGTTTTCAAACGAGCGTTTTGCTCGGGGTCGGCGATTTTTCGCTTCGCAGGCTGCGCGAGGTTAGAAACAGCGACCTGACAGCAACTTGACGCCAAGGAAAAAACTTGACTTCCCGCCCGATCATAAAAAGAAATTATTTTAAGAAAGTTCTAGTCAAGCAGCGAATTTTCAAAGTTTTAAAATTTTTTTTATTTATTTCCAACTTATTATGATACTTAGTACTGTGAACATCTTATTCGTAAATGTATGTAAAAAATGCTCAAACAACAGGGTATTTCTCAAAACTAGAAAAAAAAAATTTATTTTATTTATTTATCAAGTAATTAATATTACTTATAATTTTATTTATGAAGTACGCGGTTATCAAAAATAGTAGAGGGAAACATTTCCAATCCATATATTATCCAAAGGTTCATACTTTGGTTCAATAACCGTTATAACAAGTTTTTACCTAGCACAGTAGATCTAGCCTGGAGTCAATTTTCAACAAAGGCTTTTCGTTGGATGCTAACTTAACTGTTCATGTATATTACGAAAAAGAAACGAAGCTTAACGGATGCTTCTAAGGAAGAAATCGTCTGGTATAACGTTCAACGTCAAGGGCAGCTAATGGAATAGAATGTGATACGGAGCAGCACAAGCTTACAATTAAGGCTACCCCCGACCGCCAAGCGGACGTGGCACCTGACCATTACTCTTCATTAGGTCACCCGGAGACAACAGCTAGCAAGAATTGAAGGTCAAAGGTATTTTTCCGCTTTGCTCTTCAGCTCATCCTAGTCAGCGATACAGGGAACTGTAGGAATGAAAGTGCGACCGGCCGGAAGAAATATGATGGCGATCAAATACGGTCGATCAACGATGAACTGCTGATCTGACAGAATTGGCAGTTGTTTTTTTCTCTTCTTTTTACCATTCACAACGGAAAGCGTTTTCGAAGAGAAAGATAAAAACGTACAGACAATATTTATGGGTTTTAGCCGAACAGCCAGATTTGTTTTTACTTAGTTCAGAGGTGGATTTGGTATTGGATGATGGGAGATGAAGAATACTGGCCCGCGGTGATGGCAGTCTACCGAAAAATATTTCGGCCCTGGTGCAGCATATGGGAAGTATTTGGTGCGGTAAATGGAAGTATAAGTCGTAAATTAGAGAAGATAAATTTATTATGGAAAGGCTGCCCCCCGTATACAATTTGTATCGAGTTGATAAAATACACAACCAATACGAAGAATACCTCACATCCAAATGAAGGCAATCGAACGAGAAAAACGCACGTCCAACGTAAATTCAGTAAACAAGGAAGCGAATTTGGAAACACAGCGAATACGATCGAAGAAAAGTCAACATAACCAAGTAAGCGAAACCTGAGAGGGCGAAACGACTGACGAGGACCGTTTCGGAAAGAAACACAGCGAGGAAAACATTGGCGCAGGATATACTCGTAGGTAAAAGGATTCGAACAAGGCTTCCAGTCAGTTGATTGAGCTCCCGGACCGTCAGAGAGATTTACGGGTAAGCCATGCCGGTTCCGGGAGAACAGGATGCTCTACTATACATACGGACTGAATCCCCTTTTTACAATCAAAAACAGAAGCTATCTTCCGTTTATATCCTCGAAGTAGACACTTCGGTTTACGTGTCACCTCACGTGACATGACCACGCAATGAAGATCACAATCCGTAGAAGCCATCAACTTGACAAATTTAATTACACATGAGTAAACAAGGAAATTGAACGCCAGCTCGTAGCGTTCTATTTTAACTCTTCAAGTGAACGCTCAAATGAGCAATCCTAGTAAAGCGTTCCAACTGAAATCAACAATTCGAAGGGACTTGCACGAATTTGAGAGATCTTTTGAAAATAGAACGAGCTATGAAAATGGTAGGCAACTTATAACCATTTTAATGTGATTTTAATCCAGGAAATCCTAGGCCGCAGTAATACTAATTAATTAAAAATAAAGAGACATAGAAAGATGTTCTTGTTCTAGCATTTAGACTGAATTATACGGCGAATGGTTCGACGCGACTTTCCCTATAAATCCTACTAAGAAACAAAACGTTTGCAACACTCCAATAACTGATATTCAAACAAGTATTGGAGCGAAAAATAAAAAGCAACGATTCACTAGAAAGCAAGATAGCCTCAAGACTCATCTGCGACGCCCGGTTAAGGAAATGCTTAATTAAAAGCAGAGTTGCCTTTATGAACAACGCTGACTCCGCGTTTTAGAAATTTAAGATTGAAAAGCCAACGCAAATAAACCAGAACAGTTCTTAGTACTGGAATAAACGACGACTGAACGCTCACTTCAGAATAAATCATCCTCGGTTTTCATTTTCTGGGTAGAAAATTGCAAAAACGCGAACGGTTGTAATAATCAAAGAACGACAGCAAATTTGCGCTGGTAGAAGGATAGATACTAGTCCCTATTGTTTTAATGATCCTAATAATAAAAAATTCTCATATTTTTCCACCAAGTATATTTCAAATGGTGTCAGTAAAACTGACCGAGAAATTCCTACTTACTATCTAGATACTGCACACGCCACCTATTATTATAGTTATAAATTGGGCATTTATAGTTATAAATAATGTAAAATAAATAAATATTTTCCTCTCCAGAATTCATGATTCATTTTTTTTTTGCCTTTCAATGTATCAGCTGAGACGATGTCAGTCAAATCTAAGAAAATTAGGGAATGATAGATAAAATCGAAGTTGTGTCCTCATGACGTGGGAAGAATTGCTCGACTGACACATAAACAAACTGACATACGAGCAATGCAGCCACACTTAGCAAATAATTCAAGAAACATGCAATCCAAGAAGATTTAAGGGGAACAACCATTAACGAAGAAATATTATTTTATTCACGTTGAACACAGAATGGTTAAAATTTACAGACGATCGTGCGTTAGGTTGACAGGAGACATAGGTACACAAAGTGATAGAACAAGTATATCAATTGGCAATGTGTGTGGAGGGGTGGAAGGAGGTCGGAATACGTACGCCTGATCCCCCAGTCCATCATGCTCTTCTGGCTTGAGTCGCCGGCCTCCCAACCTGGTCACCGGAGTTAACCGCTATCAGTGTGCTGGCTTGGGCGTCTCTAGAGAGCGCCAACAGTGAAATGCGCCTACCTCGATTACAAGCGTGAGTTTGTGGGGGACTTCTGCTTTGCAAGCAGTCACCGATAACGAAAATTCCCTCGATTCCTCAACGAAATTCCCTCCCTCTTTAACGATTTTACGAGTGGAAATAATGTAACGGCTTTTCCAGATCAAGAACGCGAGAAAATGATATTTCATGTAAATGTACCTAATTCTGAAGCTAGAATCCAAGAGAATCATAAAAATACCACAATTTCATCTCTCAAGTTATTTCCTTTCCAGATCAAATCGGAGTTTTAGACATGGAATTTCTCTCGACGACTATTAGTTGTCATTTCTCAATAATAAAAGTTGCCAGTTTATTTATCGAATCAGAACTAATGTCTATTATCACTAACGACTTGATGCCGATGATTGAGAATTTCCCTTCAATGGGACAATTCGCTCAGAGGGTTCGAAGGACGCAGCCAAGCAGATGAGGCGGGCATTTACTGCCCTACCGTAAATCGATAGTCAACCTCACAACCCATTCCATTTTGAACTGACAAAAAGGGCGCGAAAGGTTCTCCGTTTGATAATGTCATTTACGTAACTCCCACGGCAAATCAATAAATCAAAGAAAAGGGATTCATTTCTTCTTCGCAGATTGCATCTCGGTTCAGAATAGGTCTAGTAGAAGATCAGATAACTTAATTCCTTTTCAAGAACAGAAGAAAAGGCGACAAGAGGAAAGTCAATTTATTTGAAGACTAGCAAAACGTTGAAAAACCAGATGAAAAAGATGAATGGCAAATGAAGAGGAGCTAAAAGTATAAGCCATAAAACTAGGACTATGTAGGAAAAAATCTAACTCAAGAAATCAAACAAAATCAAAACGCTAAATACTCAGTAAACTTGAAAAGAACGAAGATATACACATTAAAAAGCGCACCTTCATTTCTACATGATCAATCTAAAATTGAAGAAGATCCTAGGAACTTGGTGGTTCCTAAATGAAGAATTCCAGCAGTAAATAAGAAGTTTCAGAGTAAATCGTCACTTATCCAAATGACGCTTTTTTCAAACGCTATTCTATTAGAAATACTAGAGTCAATGTTCTTAGCGTGTTTTTTCAAACGAAGACGAGTGGAGTTTTAGTTACTTGGTTAAATCCTAAGTGGCTAATGGATACCATTTAACCGTGGATTAGTGTGTCCAATAGCAGTAAATTATACGAATAGCCGATGGTTAATTAAGACACCAAGAATGCTGAAATAAAATATTCCCCAAACAAAAGAGCCAAGCTTCCGAAAAGGGCGCGCTGAATAAATAATCCTGCTCTCCAAGATTTCAGTAATTAGATACCAGAAAGAAGATGAATAGGTGCCAGTTGACAAAGGTCAGAGGGAAAAGTAGATGATGAAGCGACGTGAAAAGCTGTTAGGATTCCTCTGCCGCCTAGTAACGATAACGACTTATTGACTCAACTTCTAACAATCCTCCCACTGCGAGGGTAACTACACTGAGAAAGAATCAGTTGGGCTTTATAACGACCATAAATGTTTAAGTGACGAAAAGCAGGGAAGCCAATCGATAAGAACTGGGTCGTTTGATGAAGTTCGTCGACTGACGAACGGGACACATTTTATAAATTGTTTCCATGAAATGCTGAGATTGAACGGCTTCTTTTCAAGAGACTTTAATAATGATAATATATGACAAGACCAGTTTAGTGGTCTTTCTGTAGGGGTAAAATGAGATGAATTCGGGAATCGCAATTTCTTGGAATATAACAGTCCAAAAAGCTACAAAATCCTTGAGAAGACGTCACGACGAGAGATACTAATGAAAATTGAGAGATTGTGGAAGCAAGTGGTATTGAAATGAAATGCTGACCTTGAAGATCAGGAATAGAATCAGGAGAGGAATTGAAAAAAATTGTTTACTAATTCGACATTGATTTTTCAATTCCTCAGCTGTATAACTGCTAGGTAGCCACTGATCCAATTTCTGTGCCAACAATGGCTCAATAGACTTACACCAATGTAAAGTTGGGAAGCTGACGTTAGCGACATGGAAAATATCTATATTTTAGCCAGGTCGCTGTTTCATTCAATTCAAAGGATCGAATAAAGGTCCACAACTCTATCTTCCATCATGGTAACCAATAGAACAAAACCTCCTCCTCGGATATTTAAAAAAGGTCCTCCTGATCAAGACATTCGTCTTCATCTTTCCCGTGCACGGGCTTAATCATTAAAGAGTTATCCTAGAACTCACCTCTAGAGAGTGGATGATTCATTAGAATTGCCAAAGGGCACTCGTCATCGTCAAGGATGTATTCTCTGTTGTTGATCGTGTTGTTGTTTCCATGGCTTTCCTTCGTCTCTTCAACAGCTGTGTTCACCTGAAAATAAAACCATACATGATTATAAGTCAACTCATATTGATGCTATGAGACGAAAGTTCACATGCGGATGGAAATTCAAAAAGGGAAGAGGGAACAATGATCTGACTGGTAGAAATGAGTTGGCTAGGGGTTCTGTGCTTGACTACGACAATATAAATATGAAGCTTAGATTTTCTGACTGCTCCACTACAATATAAAATACAGCCTATTATATAGTCTGTACTTGAAATCGTTCTTAGCAAAGAAGACGAGGTTCCGTAGCAAAGGAGATCTAAATACTCAACAGAAAAGTAAAAGGGGAGTTACGCAAATATTATCTTCGATTTTTCGAATTCTAATTTGGATGCCTCCATCACAGGAGAAACATAGAAAGGGTAAAAATGTTCATTTTCGGCCAATGTTATCATGATGTATGATCAAACCCAGTGAAATGTAACTGCTCCGACCAAGTTAGTTCCACGCTTTTCTGCTAGGTTGCAGTCTTAACTATTCAAAGCACTGACCTATATTTAAGGAAAGTAAACCGGTGGAGGGAAGTAATATAAATTCATAATGATGGAAGGCTGATAGCATTCATTAAAGAAAAATCACTACTACAAAGGTCACTGAATTACCGACAATTAAAGAAAAAGAAAAGAAAGTTGAGTTCATTGGACTCACACCATCATTTGGAGATTTCTAGCCAAAAAGGAGTTCATACATGTTAAAAATACTCAAAAATTGCATGTATTCTTCAACTTCAGAAAAAGTCAAGCAGCAAAATAAACACCACTTTCATTAGGTATATAAAAATTCAGTGCTCTTTTGCGAGTAATCAGTAGAAGCAATGTCATTCAGTTTAATAGAATATGCATGACCTTCTCCAACACGTTTTCAACGTATAATGACGTCCCTTGGATAACGTGTAAACTGATAGCACATAATTAACGTTCCACGAAATTTAAAGGGACCTTCGAAACAAAATGTCTGACAGTGTAGACCAATCTACAAACAATTCAGCACCTCATTGTTCGAAAAATAAGAGTAAACAATAAACCGAACAGAGCTGATAACTCCTCTATGATTTTGCCAGCCTTTTAGCCGCCCCATTATTCAAACAATCAGTGTTATCTTTTGCAAGCTTAGAAATTTGACTGTAATTTGTTGTTTTTCACTAAGAGCCTGGTGAACTTTCCAAGATTATGTGGAACAGTCCCAAAACCAACCATCATAAACACAGAAAAATACAGTGACATGTACTTCTAATGAATTTCAATGTCCATAAAAGGAGTTACATTCCTACTATGATTATGGTGAACAAATTGGCATCTCACCTGAACAAGGCAATATTGCATCGGTTCTTCTTTAGTGAGGCCATATTTAGCCAACATTTCCTTAACAACTTGTGAAGCAGTGTCACCAATAGACAGCAATAGGGTTTTGTAAGGCACATCACGGCAAAGAGCTTCGCCGTAGATTTTGAGCGTTCCCCCCGTATCCGGGCCACCATCTTTGCTTCTAAATTGTTGCAGTTTCTTTTCCAATTTCTGCTGCCGCCGCCTTCTCATAACAGCTTCTGGGTTCGATATTGAGCGGGTGAAACTTGTTTCAGGCAGTTCTGAAATAAAAATGCACAACATTAAATAAAAGAAAAGGTCGACAAGTAATAAATGGTTTCAAATAAACTAAGCATAATTTTCAATGATGACAACATGCTCAAGCTGTGAATGATAGCAGACGCATTAACTAAAGCTGGATTGTTTCCAGTTCTATCAAGCTAAGAAAGTGCCATTGTTGCCGAACTTGGTCAAAACTGATTTGACGGAAAAAGTAGCATCATTTTTATATAATAATAATGTTCACAAAATTAGGCTCTAATTCAGTAAACCTCTATTTTTCCCCACCACTACCCCTCATCAACGATTTCCGCAGATATCTGTAACATAATAATTTTTTCGACTGGTTGTCGCAGCCTTGGCATTTTAGAATCGGAAAAAAATTCTATGAAAAAATCGAGGTAATTATAGAAAGAAATACAAAAATAACTGACGAGCCATCAATAATAACATCAGGTTTTCCCACTTCGAAAGAAGTTAAATGGTAATGAATATAGGTATACTGTAAAGGATGTTCCATACGTTGGTACAGAAAAGCAGCTTGAACATACCTAAGGAGACAGTAGAGCTATTGGGCACACCAATATAGAGAAGATCTAGTATTAACCATTTACTTCTTTTCATGTTAAAAGCATTATTAGGTGAAGTCGGAATTGAATGAGAAAAACCGAAGAACAGACACCGCGGGGCCAACGATTCGGCAATAAGGTATTATTATAGCGAGATTTTAGTTTGAATGAACGAACAAAGGCATATACATTACTAAACCAAACGAAAGGTTCAATTGAACGCCTATTGAAAACTACGCAATACTTCTCGAAATTATTCACGACAAACGAGCCGAAACTGTTGACACTGGCAGCAAAAACCAACAGTCTCCCTCATCGCAATCAGCTAGTGAGAACTGATCAAACGTCGAAGGATACCGCTGAACGTATCAACTCTATGGCTGCGCTATCTGATACGGCAAACATATGCGATGTCAACTGCAAGGGCTGGGGAGTTTCACAGCATCGATATCGAAGCCATGTGAGGATATTGTGCGACCGGACACGTCGTTACATCTTTTCAAATTAGCGAGTCAAACTGCGACAACGGGTTGAATACTCAAAGAGGTAGGGACTTTAGAACATTCTTGGTTTAATATACACACCTAAACCGGAAAATAACCAAACGTCAGATGATGGTCCTTTGCAGTGGAGACAAAATAAAGCTTAATTAGATTTAAATGTTATTTTAAATATCGCAGTTTGCTTTTCTAACTTCACTCAATATTCATGTGCGTTTTGAAAGAAGTAACTATGATTTACCACCTAATTTTATCCAGTGTGAAAAAACAATTCCTAGCTCATCGTTCATTTCTTACAGGGAACCATGTTTTTCTTACTCCAAAACCGGAAATAAACCAAATAATTCAGTTAACCAACCACTCAACGCAACAACGAGGGAGACGATTAATTTCTACTGGAAAACTGCTGAAATAAAAATTAACCAACACAGTTTTCAAGATTTTGGTTCAAGAAAACGGCTTGGAAAATACCTACCATGCCAAATCAAAGACACCCCGTCGGTTATAATATCGACGAACGTTATGACAGGAGATAATAAATATTTTAATAACAATTTTCCCATGCTAAAGTCTCGCAACGCAAAGAAGCTATCAACAGTTGACCGATAAATTGAGAAGTAAAATTCCCAGGTTTGGATTCAAACGTATGCCCAAAAAAGGAACCTAATACATTTACCAAGTGGTTAGACTGCTATTGCGCAATAGGAGATAATAAATTTAAGTGGTAGCTGTGGGTTGGGCCGTTGGTCGCACCTGTGTACAATTTTTCGGCGACACCAGCGTCATTTTCGTCGTTGGGCGATTGGCTCACAGGTTTCAGCCGGTTCATTTTCTCCTGTTTCTTCAACTGTTTCTTTTCCCGTTTCGAGAGTTTTCGCCGGAAGCTCGATCCCTCCTGGAAAGTGTCAGGCATCTGGAAAATTGAGAAATTAAATATCAGTGAAGCGTAAAAATTACGAGGCAGTAAAATGAAGAATTCCAACAATGGAAATACTTGTTAAGTAATTATTTTCTGCTCACAGAGCCCATTATTTTTCCTAAATTTCCGTGATTACGTGCCAATTGCTAAAGAAACAACGGTTAATTTTTACATAATTATTGTGGTCAGGGGGAGATAAACACGGCGACTCTTTCTTAATTTCTTCTTCCATTTTCCAAGATCTTTTGTCCGTTCGGGCATCTTCATGGCTACACAGGTTCATCAGGTACCTACGACCTGATGTGTCTATTGTTAGGTCGTACCTAGGCACCTGATGGTCCTTTGTGGTCCTGAAGATGCCCGAATGGGCGAAAGATTTGGGCAAAAAAATGGAGAAAGAGTTGCCGCATTATCTCCCCCTGACGACAATAATTACGTGGAAAATGCGACTAACAGAAGAATGCTATTCTCCAGTTTCGACATTGTGAAAAGGTGATTGTCAAACTACTAACCGAATGAGCGTTACTAGCCATCTACTTAACAAATATGTCACCCGGTGTCACAATAGTTTTGATTGAATCTATTAGCAATTGAGAGCACTCTAAACATCAAATGCTCGGATTATTCACCAAATTATTACTGTGAAATACAAAACCACTCGTGCTGTTGATGAGAAATACTCACGAAAAATATTATATCCCGCGTACGCAGAGAACGAATCAAGAAAAAATAAATTGATTATGTTTCACAACGATATCGGATCATCAGCTCTGAATAACGGACTAAAATTAGCCGAATAATAATAGCTAACGTCAAGACATAGATAACAAATTATCGAGAATAACGAATGATCACGGAATAGTATATTTAAAAACAAACGTGAAAAATCCGTAGAGCCTAGGGAAAACAAAAGCCCGCTCGAATTCCGGGTTTCGAACGGTCATTCGCCAAAAAAAATTTCATTCTTTATCAACACTCCAATCTAGAAGACCTTGTAAGAAGCAATAAAAATAATTTAATTAAAAAATAAAACAAGTCCAAGAAAAAAAAAGAAAAAAACGGAGTCAGTTATTTCTCAATTTTTCTGCTTAAATGAGAAACGAAATTTTCCATGCAATTAATAAATGCATGGAGAAAAATAGGTGAATATAAAATAGATCTCGTTACGTTTGTTTTGTCGTCGATTCGCCGAAGGAGAAATCGTCCTTCGCGGTCGTCTTTGTGCCAATTAAGTTGGACGAGGAGAGGCTTCTCTTCAGGTTCCAGCCTTCTCTCTTCTGTTGATATGAGAAGAGTATGAAATTAGACTATGTTTTGTCAATGTAAACAAATTATATTATTATAAAATTATTATGACCAACGATTGAAACTGAAAGCAGTGAGAAAATGACATCAGATCAATTTAAAGATCAAACAATAGTGCTTTACCCGAAGTTTTTCACTTCAAAAATACTACAATTACATCATGTATACTTCAATATAATTATAGGTCTCAAATTAAGAAAATCAATTACTTTCTCTAAGATATAAAAATAACTTTTGATGGATCTATTACACCAAGTGAAATTATTTATTACTGAGAATAAACCCAAACCCTTCTTCAGCGAATGTTCAGCATGGTTGAATTGTAAAAATTAATAGCTTCTTCTTCAAAGAAAATTTTTTTAACCAATTTCATCAACTATTTAACGAGACAATATAGAGCCAACTTACCTCCGTTTTCGTGTATCTCGTAAAGGGCGTACTCAGGTATCGAGAGCATCCGCATATCCGGTCGAAATTTCTCGATAAGGGTTTCTATGACGACTGTCGCCGTTGCGTCCGATGCGACTCGGATGCACTTGGTGGCTACTTTCTGGCCCGAGTCTTGAAAATAGAACCGCATCACCCCGTGGAACTCAAGGTCCTGAAAAAGGAGAAGTGAATGTAAGAAGGGGATTTTTAAATTTGACAAGAATGTTTATGAGAAGAATTTTCTCTCGAGTCACAAGACACGCCAGGGTCACGATTTACACAGCAAAACGAATGGGGCTATAAGGTTGATTAATTACAATTCGAATCATCAACTTTTAAATCGTAGGCATGCCTAGTATCAACAAATTGGAATGTGCGTTTTTTATTACAAATTTACTAGGATGTTTCATGCAGAAATGAATAATCTGGATTATAATTCAGAACGAAATCCAAAAATTTCTGATCTATTGACAAGCTAAGAGCGGGAAAACCGAAGTTTCCGGAGACACCGTCGCTAACATTCACGCAAGGAACCCAAGGTAGACAGCTGAAGATGCCAAGAACGCAATACAACCCACGGGCGCTAATAAGGAAAACATCTCGAGTCCCATTGTATGCTAAACCCAGGCCATTCCAAGTAATTTACCCAAGACAGTTGAAGATGGGCGACGCGCCGCCCAACCATTCGAACGGGGAAACTGCCTCGCGAAGAATGGTCACAGACTCGGCTAGAAACTGAACTGAAGTGTTGAAAAATTCATTCATCCTGAGCGAGTGCCAGTTATGAATGGGAGGAAAGATCAGTCCTCGTAACGATGGAATATTTATGGACGATTATAGGTTTGAAGCGTGCCTAGGTGCTGTAAAACAGTGCGTGGCCGTTAATTCATAATAACCAAGCGGACGGTTAAAAAAATGTTTCGATTTTGATGAACGCTCAACAGAATTATAATTGACGATATTATCTTCCGAGTCTCTTCTTTCCAGTGGCATTGACTAGAGGCACCCTAGAATGAGGTGAACCCTAATTAATTCTTCAATACAATTCAACGTACGTTCAACAATGTACAAGTAATATGCAATAATAAACTTTTGCAATCGCCCTTTTTAATTTTATATGTTTTTAATTCTTATTTTATACAAACCCGTCTCTTATTAGAATCCGAATATCGAAAAGTTATGCTAGCAATATTCCACCAAAATTAATTTCTAACTCGCAATGGCTCAGTTTTAAAGCCATATCGTACCACAATTTTTTTCAGAGGTCCTAAGAGGTGGGAAATTCGAAATTGTCGATTTTTTTCAAGTGCAGTTTCTAACCAAACAATGATGGAATCTTGGCTGAACTGACGGGCGTAGCGCCCGATTTGTAGCGCCGGTAATTAAACTGGTTCAGGAATGCGTTGAAAATAAACAAGTGGAAATCTCCGACGCTTTAATGTATGTTTCGGTACGACAGTGGACGACCTTCGGATATGAATTGTGAGCGAGCCATTAGCACAGTTTTGGTGAGTTGATTTGACAGGGGAGGTGGCCCGCGAAAGAAGATCGGGGAACCAGCAGCTTGTGGGGCCCAGATGGGGGAGGCTCTGCTAATACCGTGGCGACCTTGAACCTCACGACAGAAGCTGCGCGTACTTCCACTAGCGGTCGTGACTACGGGAAATCGTAATCACCTGTTTAAAGATCATAGATCACCTCATATTGGCGCAGCAAGTAGCCAATAAAGGTTCTATAAAATAGCTACTGCCATTATTGGAAAGGTAATTGGTCAAATATCGGAATAGTGTCTTCTACCTTTCGAAACTTGGAACCTTGATGACTTCAATAATTAGAACGTGATAAAAAACACACATACACAAAACAGCACTTTTTAGTCTTGGATTAAGAAATCAGGTCTGTGTTATCCTGCCCTTTTCTCCCCGGGACAGATCAGCTCGAACGTTTCCGAGATCCTGAACTGCAGCTGCTCAACGTGAAGAAACAGGTACGAGTGTAATTTAAAAGGCCAACGAAAACAAAAGCATTTCAGAGCGGATTACGTAACAAGTCGTTCGAAGGGAAGTATTAAAGAACATTATGGGGTAAAGAACCGCTGACAACTCATGTAGTTAAGGTTGGCCGGCTAATTTTAGCTAGAAAATTGCGCAACGCAAAACCTCACTAACGCCGGCTAATAGGAAGAATTGGTGCGGCACGTGCGACTGTCGACAGAAAAAGGTTCGGCGCGAGCTTTGTGACAATATGCTGTAGTAAGCCTTTTTGTTCGAAGAATCAGACAGGAAAACTATCTCAAAATCGACGCTGAAGCGATTCCAAGTCAACTGAGAAGAAAATCATTTCTAGCTAAAAACGAAAAAAATAGAGGTAGCTTCGAGACATTACCTAACTATGCAGTCTTACTTTTTTACTCGAAACAATATTTTTCTTGTGATAATTTCCAATAATATATTGGTTTTGACATTTTTGAAGCACTGAAACTGAAATGGTCATTGTCCTTGAAATTATGCTACGGTTGATAGAATAAATTTTTGATATAATAATTATATATGATATAAAAAATTGTTCTTCAATTCAATTAAGATTATGACTTCTTAAAGCGCAAAACAACAATTGGATCAGTGCAATTCTCAAGCATTTTATCGCAATAGCTTCAATTAGATTTGAAATCATGTTGTGAAAAAAAACATAATCCGTCGATGAATCCGACCACATCAACCAGATGCACCAAATGAAGGTTAGAGGTAAAATTTATTATATTCCCTTGATTCGAAAACTTTTTCCCTCGAAAACCCACCGGCTTTGCATCAAATAAGGCTGCCTTTTCCAGATATACCATTTAGTTGTGTAGAGCAAACTTCCCGTTATTTACATTCATGGAACAGCGTCTACCTCTGCTTTAACTTCCAAAGTGGTAATATTTCCCCTCTAACTCATCAGAGCAACTTGCCGTTCTAATTTCCGAAGCACTCTCAGCTAGAATAAAGTTCAAAAACATCCGATACTCTTGGAGAAATAGCAGCGGCATTTTCCCGATCTTTTTACACGTTGATTTACTAAAAAGAATGTTCTCAGTTCCCGTCCCCATATTCCCAATGATAAAAGTGATTCTACTGACGACAGAAATGTGTACGATTCTTGACGAGTCTCGTGTCAAAGTGACGCCTTACAAGTCAGCTTTGCGCAAAAGGAAACCGTACGATTACTTGGCACGGAAGCCGTGTGCTTATTTCGATTCCACCCAGCTGACAAAACAAACTCATTTCACTCGCAAACTAGCTCATTGGGATTATACTCTCTAGCGAGGCTGAGTGGATCGATCACAACCGTCTGACTAAATTTTATTGGACTCCTAGCCAAATTTCAATTAAAATATGGAAAAGGTGGCTGACAAGCAGTAGTTTTTTATTCATCAATCGGACCGCGTTGGTAGTATTCTATACATTATTCAACGAGCATTGATTAGGATATTATCCTGAAAGGAAAAAAATACTATATCATGAAATCCCGTAGTTGCTTTCACTGCAGCCATGTTGGCTGTTTTTGAATCTGGTATCATCTTTCTTCCCGTTCTTTGTATCGACTTGGAGCTCGTACACACTCTCGTACGAGTCTGATGAAATCCGAAGACGACCTCATTTCCAGCGGCAGAAAACTAGGAAACTAACGAGCGGATGTGAAAGTCGCCATTTTACCAAACTCTACCCGGTTGATTGCAGAATTAATAACCCGTGAAACGAGCGTTGCGAAAGGGAAGAAAGACATTTTCGGAGTCGGTAATCGTAAGATGCACAGATCAACGGAAGCAGGAACGGTCGGAACATTGATAGATGGAGTCAACTCTAACCGGATAGTGAATGGTGTGTACTTTGGTCAGATACATTTCCGTGACCTCCTAATCAGCTATTTTACGGAAAGGAAAGCCTTATCGTACCATCGAATTCAACCTCGGTTACACAGTGACTGGCAAAAATGTCCGAAATATTCCACAATCTACGAAACGGATGGGTAATTTGAGACACATTCTTAATTTGAGGAGGAGAATTACTAGTAGAATTATTCTTCGGGTTTTTATTTTGGCCTGGCCAACCACTTTCGCCCCTGCGGGCATTCCGAGTGATGTAGAACCATTTCGTTTCAGTCAAAAGCGCAAACGAAATTCTACGCCACCAAAACCAAACAAATCTTCAAACGAATAACAACATTAATGCCCCTCGACTCATACATCTGCACTGATTGACCCAATGATCGTCTATGATGTTACTTAACGAACACTTAACGGACGACTGCAAGATTGTGCATAGCATTGATAGGGCGTGATGGAGCATCGTTCGCATCACGCCCCTTTTCGCTTCGAGGTCGTAACAATTAGAAGCGTCGCTCTCTCTGCAACAGCTGGCCAACGTCCAACGTTTATTCTCATGATTCCACTACTTGCTGAGAGCCCAGTCTGATCTAGCACTTTCCGGACGGACTTGTTAAAGGAGCACAACGAAACTGACTAGATCACAATTTGAGTCTCATTCGAAATGTTTCCTGACTCATGTTTACAGTCTACATCCGACAAGCGAATGACCGTGAGCAATCGACTGGAAACAATTTCTATTTTCTCGGTTGTATAACGTCACAGGAGTACTATTTTAAAAGCGATAGAACGATGCGAAGATTGAGCAATGAAACTGTCAGGTGAATGCAGGACGGAGATGATTTTCTTGTGGCTCGATCAATGTTACCAAGGCTGGTCAATAAACATCTAAGCATGAAAATAGTCATTAACACTTATCATTCCTTTGTTTCAACGAGGGGATAACAGTTGAGTGAAATTGGAATAATTCGACTTCTCGTGGCGAAGAATTTCGAATTTCTAACTGAAATTAAGCACCACGCGAGAAATGTATCCTAGTTATAAATGTCGAAGATGTTTAAATCTGAAATGGATTCAAAATACCACAAAATTATATTGGCTACAAGCAAAGATGTTTCGAGCTAACTGAACTCAAATGAATGACCTACTATCAGATGGAATTATTCCACTAATTAAGATAGAATAATTCTAGGGACGTCTATTCGTAATTTCAGTGGAACATCAAATTAATTTCACTCAACTCAGGCCAAAATAACACGCAATTACTGTCAGCGATCGCAGTTAATCAAACACAAAGCGCTCTTGAATTTCGAAAAATTACATCAATAAATCAGAGGCAGAATGAAAAGGAATTTATCCAATTGCAGACTGGCGAACCAAACCTGACTCTTTGTTACTGTTCGTTTCATTGAACTGCCACCTGTTTCCCTTCCATCCATTGGGGGTAAATTAAACAAAGGACAAAAGGTACACTTGATGCGAGCGAGCGTTAGCTTCTATTGAGCCCTAATGTTCAACTAGAATCAAGTGTCAGGGTCGTTCAGAGCTGCTCAAGACCAAAAACATCATACGAAGGTATTCAACCCTTAAAATTTCATTACAACCCCTTCGTTGCCATTTTATTGTATGCTGATGAGCTAGAAACGTACTGGAGAGTTTCAGAGCATTTCTTGTTTTTTGAAAACTTGAATGTAGGAGTTTTGGTAACCTTGTTAAATCATACGTTTCTTACGGTAACCGCCTAGTGGATGGCACTATAATAGTGGTGACCATTGGAGACATAAGATTTTACAAAGTAACAAAACTCTTACGTTTAAGATTACAAAAAACACAAAACGCATCAAAACTCACTATTATTTAATTTCCGACTAATTTATTCTTATTAATAATTTTCAAATTTCTGGCACAACTGAACCACCGACTGAAATCGCGTTGTTGTTTCAAACAATTATCTACAAGATGATGCTGACTGAGCTGACTTTGAGCCGAGTTGCTTATAAGCAGAATTTTTTTTTCTCTGGAACATTGAGGAAGGGGAAGGGGAAATTTCGAGTGGCGTTAAAAATGAGGAGGTTCTCTGAAGTGGCCAATGCCCACAAGCCACTTGAAGTTCTTTAGTGCGGCCTACGGGCCAAAAGCCTCCTACAGAGCTCGTTCATCTAAAAGCGCCGAGTCCTCTTGACTTTCTGATTGCACGCGGTCGGAAAACCGTCCGAAGTTGAGTTTCAAAACTGACAACAGACGATCTGATTGGTTCGAAACACAGGCATTCGGGAGAGGAGGCTTTTTATCTGAAGCTATATCCGTTAATTAGAAGCTTCAGATTATATAACTGCTGATCGAAGCTCAGAAGGACTACAGACCTACAAGAACTAAGTCCAAACTAAGTTATAACAGGTGACCCCGGATGTATTGCTCTAATGAAAACGGATAATTCGAGAATATGACTTCTTATAAAAAATTTCGTCACACACGGACAAAAAAATAAATAAAATATACTATTCCAATCAAGCCAGCAGAACGCGAATCAAGGTAAATGTCGATCAACTAAGGTTGAAAATGTGCATGCACGTTTCCGTGTTTGTCCTCTCTTCCTTCAGGTCGCGTGCTAATGTAATTCGTGTAATTCAACTATCCGACCAGTCCTAGAGCCTAGAGCGACTGAGGATCATCGCAGATAATTTCATCATCCTACCAAGGACCTCGAAGTTCCTTTGGCCGTCCAATTCGACCTTGTCCAGGGTTCTGTTTCTACGCGCCCGTCTCGGTATGTCGTTTGTAGCAGTGTCGCAACGCTGGAATCCCTGGGCTCGTCATCTGCCTTCCTCCCATTGTCTTCGCTGAACCGTGGAGCTCAGTGACACGATTTGTTTGCTCGCAAGCTCGTCGATGTGCTCGTTCAGCAGATCCAGGGACAGCTGTGCAATACGAAGGCCGAACTTGACTCTAATTTCACGTGCACTTTTTGTACATTCGAATCCTTTGTAACGCAGAGACAACTGACTTCACAAACTTGAAAAAATTCGAACCGTTCGAGATTGCTGTTTTATGGAGCGATAAAACGGAAAAAACAGTTATTTCGCCGTTGAAGATCTGAAAGAGGCAAAACGAATGCCGAGGATGGGCAGTAAAACGTACTCGGAAAAATGATGGATTTCTAGGAACTAAACTAGAAGATGACGAGCTAGCAGATAAATATTCGTCAGAACTGTTCCCTTTGAATTTTGAAAAAATCTGAGGATGACGGAGAATACTTCCTTGTTCTAGAGAAGATGGTAAATCAAGTATTCAAATTGGGCTCGCGTTAGGAGGAAGCGAAAGAAGGCTGCGCGCTGAAGAAATCACAGCTTTTCAACTTCAAACCAACCTAATCCTTAATTTAGAGCTCGAGGGAAAAAACTGCCAGAAATAAAATGATGAAATCCACCTCATACATAAATCGCTGGAGATTAATTAGGTATAACAGGAGAACGAGAGCTTGAAAATATTGGGAGAAATAGGAAATTTACTATTATAAAACCTTTTTGTACTTTTTCAACTAGTTCGAATCTACGTATAAACAATAGGTCCAATTTACGTTTCAAATTTTGTTCCTGGCAGTTAGGCCAGGCGGCTCACCCGAAGTTTGATTCGATAAGTTTTTACTAGTAATCAAAACTCGGCAAGATGGAATTGCGTAGGGTTCGAATCGTAGCAGTACCGCATGACCGAAATACGTGACGGGATTGAAGCTGAAATGAGATATTACTGGAATATCAGCGATCGGCATTCAACACATCGTTCCGACGGCTAATGGCATGTTATAATTGCAATCAGACACGCGCTCACCGGCATATCAATCGAGAAAATGGTCTACACATTCGAGTGCCAATCACCGAACAGAACATAGGATACCGACGCGTGAATAATACATAATCTGAGAGTACCTGTTGAACGTCTAGGATATTTAATCGAAAATTCATGGAAGATACGACGAGACCGATGATACTTCAAAGCTTTATTACTGAAGGTGATAATGCAATCATTACTCATACATCGTCAGATGGCGAAAGGAGAAAATGCACCAGTACATGTGCAGCAGAGAATATAGAATGCTACACACAGTTTTGAATTTAGAGCGAACACAAAAAATAAGAATAACTAACACGCATTCGAAAATTGTATCTTCTATGTTCCAGAACATTGGCCTGATTTGAGGTAATTATTTCACTAACACCAAGAGGACTGTCATCAAAGACCAATCTGAACGGGCGTTGCCCAATTTACACAGTAACATTCAATTTCAACAGCGGGAAAGATAAATTCTATTCACAAACGTCGGGTCGATCTCGTTTAGAAAAGTTTAGAAAAGTAATGATTCTTGTCTGAATGAAAAGCGACGGCTAACGAATGAAGATATTTCTATAGAAGGGATCGTTAATCCGAGAAATGTTCCTCAGAGGCTTTTTCTCCTTCAGTTAACCTTTTGATGTGAAGAGTCCTCGCCGGACGACAGAGGCGCTTTTTCTTCTTTCAAATCCCGCTGGAATCATGCTTTTGCAATGAAAGATAGAAAATAACCTAGACGTTCGAGGATAGGTCAAGATCTCTACTTTAGAGATGAGAAAAAATCAGGAACGGAACGAATTTTTAGTTAACAACAGTTATAATTCATTTTGATCATGAGAACGTTTCGGAAAAAAATTTAGTGAACCTACGTAATTTTTAAAATATAATAAAATATTACAAAATAACTACCTACCTAGATTTGTTCGTTAAATCTATATTTGACTAACACCAGCGGCAGGTATTTAAATCCAAATAATAGGCCACCGCTATCTGAAGCTAATTTACAGCTCACATTATAGTAGGAATTTTCCAGTGAATAGGTTTTTGTTCCACCTGCTCTTATCGCGAGCCATTTAGTCTGGCAAGGCTGTTTGTCCAAAGCTCCGGGATTATCTCACCTAATTTTGAGGGTCTTCAGAGCGATTAGAGCGTACATGGAAATTCTCAAGGCGATGGATGGGCATTCTATCCGAACTGAAAAACTCGTAAAGTGAAATATCGTACTTCGAAAAAAAAAAAAAATACAAAAAACAAAACGCCTGCAAATACTCAGGAGCGGGTGCTAAATAACTAAGGATTTCAACGTTATACTGGCCGAGTGTCAAAAGTGACGAAGTGGCGGATCGTGTATTATTTAGTGTGGGCTCTTACATCAGATTGTCACAGATCGACACTGTACATTCATTTTCAAGACCTAATTACGCCATCGAGTTTAATAACAGACGATAAATAAGAACGAGAAAAATCATTAGCTCAATAATTATTGAACGTCGTTTGCAACGGTTTCGAAATGCGAAATTTTTTCCATCGTCAATAAGTATAGTAGTTATCACACCTAAATATAGACCTAGCACCGAAGAAAACCTCGAGCTCTCGGCATCGGTGGGAAGTGGAAGTGAAAATTAGGATGTCAGGGAGCACGAACGGTTCAGAGATCGGTTTCACAGGTAAAAACAAATTGAGCCGAAAAAAAACGTGTCGTTCTTGAATGGGCTAATTTCAATTGATGACTACGGACAAGAGACCTTCTATGCGCAAGAAAAGCAGCCTTTCACAACTTGAGAAGCAGAGGGAACTCTCATGCAAATGAGGGACCGGAAGATCCCGGAGAGCTAGAAGCCAACAACAGAGGGTACGATCCCGACTCTTCTCAACCTCAACTCAAAGTAGACGGGTGAAGTGTGCCACTTGCTCTGGAAAGGGAGCCTTCCAATTTGGACGACGATCCTTGCGCTGTTTGGATTACCGAGCCGAAACTTCGGGAACGCCTGAAGGCCCGAAGGGCAGACTTCAAGGAGCTGTCACGACGTGTCCGTCAATGATATAAAAGGAAAGAGCCACTGTGAATAGCTCTATAATTTGTTCATACAAATTGAATTAATATTTCAGATGTACGAACTAAATTTTATAATAAGTGTGAATAGATCGTAGATAGAGAGGGAGTTGTAGCAGTAATAACCGGCATATTAAGTTATGATTAGGAATCTAACGTTGGATAACTGCACCATCACCTACCAGTACTTGTGTAACAGGTCCAATCATGCCCGATACACGTAGTGAACGCGCTAGTATGACCAAAGTATAATATCGTTAGTTGGTTGTGCTATGTAGTGGCAGTGCTTCGGCATGAATGACCTCTCGTTTTTATTTCTTCTTTACAGGTACTTATTATTTTATTTTTTCTAATAGTTTTGTGTACTAAGTATGGAGTTATATTTGACATTGTTATGAGGATTCAAGTTGAAATAATGTTCTTCTTTATAGACGCAATCAAAACTTGAGATATTCCTGAGTATGAATCCAACTGCCACAATAATGTAACCAAAAAATTCACGTTACCCTTAGTTAGCAATATGTTAAATGGGTAATAAACTATACACTAACTTTAATACTGACCAACAAAACCACTGAAGGATGGAAGCGCACATATCTTGAAGCGCGTATCTTAAGTTAACCATTATCTTATTAGGTATCTAGCTACAGTTGTATAAACCTGCCACGATAAGTGAACATTTTTCGCAACTTTGCAAATTTAATTATCTCTATAATTTGACACCTAATAACTGAAAGCTAAATAATACCCCGGATTTTTCAGTTTTCGATACGGATGAAATAATTTATTTTTTACTTCTCTTCAGGAATACCGAAATTGAGAATTCTTAACACGCCGGGTCGCTGTAAAAACCTTACGCAGAAGTCTTTAGAAGAGCGGCCCCGAAGTTGTAAAAGGAAATAAAGGTCCTGCACCTATAAACTTTCTCGTGCGGATGGTTCTTTTCGCTTGAAGAGGAAAGTCGACAAGTTTACGTGTGTTGATGTCATGAGGAAACTGGGGATACACACGGAAACTCACAGCGATCCCATTCAGTTTGAGAGTGGACCTCCTGGCTTAAGTCACATCATGTCAACAATACGCCACCAGAGGACGGTTTTGCTAGCAAGTGAATCGTACAAAACCACAGGGTTGGCGATCATTAAAAGAGTGCGATCTTGGTACTTCACGAGATGAAAGAACTCAATTGCGCGTCTTCCGGCCCATATCGGAAAACCTCAGGTTTCCAATGAATATAGCCTCGACACGAAGTAACATTTCACAACAGTAGTAACATTTTTGCTTTTGCAGGAAAAAATTTGCAAAAAACCGCGAGGACACTATTGCTTTAGATATGGTGAAACATCAATGACCAGAAATAGAACAATCATAAACGAGGTGACAATTTTCCCATAGATAACGGGTGAGTACGAACAATCGGGGGTCTAACAATGACGCGGAAAAGGAGCATTCCCTAAGTTGAAATGTTTTCATCTAGTTGTAGAATTCGCAATTTAAATTAATCAAGCTTAAAAAAAAATAAATAAATAAATAAAAAAATTTAAAAAACACCGTAGGCGAACTGGGTTGCATTAGTTGATAGGTGGATCTATGATATAAACGATAGTTCGAGCGTAAATAACTCCAAAGCCAAAGGGTTTGGCGTCAAGCCAGAACATCTAGTGCGGAACCTCGAGTTCTTTGATAACATTTTTATGAACTCCTTGCACACTCATCCAACCGAAAGGCAGTTCGAAAAAAGAAACAGTTATGATCGGAAAAAAGCAATAGTTTTCAGTCAAACCCGACTGCCCATAAAGGATCAAGAAGTAACAAAGCCGTGCGTTTATAGTCTTTTTGTGGGAACTATAAAACGTATATAAATTTATGGCTGAGCGCGGAGAGTAAGCAGCAATGATTTAGCTCCGTTCAAAATCGAAACGTCAAATTATCTAAGTGAACGGGAAGGACGAATTCAAAGGAACCAGTCCTAGTCACTCAGATCTACAGCAATGACGCCAGGAAAGAATTGTTTTTTCCATTTCATTGAGTACCTCAGTGGAAGCGCATGTTATTACCACTACAAATACGAAACATTTTTCCAAATAAATACCAAACTTGAATAAGTTGTAAAACCACTGAAATCGATCGGTTTGCTCTTCAAACCCATAAAAATTCCCCCGAAACTGAGGTCACGATCAGGATAAAGCAAGGTGCAATAGGATAATCTAAAAATAATTAGTTTAAAAATTTAATCCACGTAGCACACATAGTTCCTCAGAAAAGGATTAATAAATAAATAGTGGACGTCTTTTCAGCCATTGGAAGTCTTTTTAGCCTAGGTAGTCAAGCAATTCAAACTGAAAATAATGCACTCCCGCATGTTATAATACGGCGCCTTAAAAATTCATAGCTGAGAGAGAAGTGAAACCGGAGAGAGTTGCGGAGGGGATAATGAAAGTGGAGACTCAGCTACACCCCGCCACGCTCCTACTAGTTCGAAGACGTGAAGGCATTCCAACGATATGTAGTGATACCCCTTCCAGCCTTATCTACTGCCTCCCCACCTTGTGTAACATAGTCTTCCTGGCTGACAGCCTTTAGGATCACCAAACTATACACTTAACTTTCATCCATTCAATCTATCTTTTCATAGCCTTATTTTCTCACTTTTGTGCGAGCCTCCCATCCACGGTTAAAGCAACGTGTAATAATCTAGCATACCACAATTCAAATCTTTTGTTAGTTACAAAGGCGAGCTTCCATCCTTCCATGATTGCGTTCAAGTTGTTCCTATTTGATTTTTGCAGGCCTAAGAATAGATTTTTTCAACTTTCAAGGTCTTGGAATTTTTGTTACGGCGTACGGATGAAGCCTAATTTTTATCATACGGATCACACACCGCATTTCCGCGCAATTTGCATTTTTTGTTAATTCATGAGCATTTTTCTACTGTTTGGATTTGCAAACGTTTTGTCCCAAATATTTGAGTAAGAACATCAGCGTTTTTGATAAATTTGAAAAAAAGAAGTCATTCAATAAAATTGAGCTCAACTAACAGTCACATGGGAACTATATAGGTCAAACACAACTATTCTAAAATTGAGTTCGCAGTTGAAGTAACTTCATTCCATAGCTCAAGCATCTTATTTAATTATTGTTAATGAGTATGCGTTTATTATTGAGTATTATGAGTATAAACATTTTCGAGTATGAATTTGAATTTTTGAGTAGTTTAGAATTATATTAGTTATTACGAAGTATATTGCTGTTTTAATATTATTCTATCTGATATTACTTAGCTACTCTATCACTACTCGAGTCCACCACGATGAGTACAAGTTATAAGAAACCAGCGGATATTACCGTTAAAATTAGGAGTATTCAACCTTATTATAATTTAAATTATTCTATCAATTACTTGATTTAGAATAGGTTACTCGTCTACTTTCCTAAAACTACATAGAAGCCGATTTTCTATTTATTCAGTTATTCGCTGTTTCTTCTCCATCAAAAGCTCTGCCAGGTAATTTATTTGCTCTAGAGCAGCGATGGATTATTGGCTAAACTATCGCATGTAAATTATGAAGATAGGCAAACGGTTGTCGCACAGCTAAGCTGTAATTTTATGGAATAGCTCAGGGCGAATCGAACCAGACAATCGAAGGGCTAGAGGACGAAGAAAACAATAAAATATTTTCGGTACTGAGGACAAAAGGACGAACTCGACATTCGTTTTCACCATACGATCCCTCTAGAGCAGACGAGGGCGAGTGACAAGGAACAACAACGCAAGGTACCCTGTGTTGAAAACCGGTGAACGGTGAGAACAAAAGCATCACAGTCCGACCACTCCCTCTTCACTCAGAGGAGCCATCTCGAACCTCACGTGAGCGTGCGTTGTTTCCGTGCTTCGTACCATCCTACGTCCGACAGTCGGGGTGCGTTTGACAAATGCGTTTCTGCATCTAGCAAAACTAAAGCCCATCAATAACTAGGCGATTCTGTAGCCAGTGATAACTTGTGCAGCTAAGAGGTGGAACGAATCGATTATAACATTCGAGAGAGTACGTAATAATAAATTTTCAAACGCGCGCACATCATAACTTCCTTTATCGGTAGAAGGGTTGGGATTTAAGGAATGAAGGTGATATAGGTGACTACCGTCTGGCTAAGGTGATATCTAAACGGAGGAATGGATGGTTTTTGAGCATGCTATACGACAAGGACAATGGAGTCACATTAACGTATGACTTCGTTCATTATCAGTCTTCACCTTCCTACCATTATAGGCAAAAATTACCGGTTTCCAGAGTATGAAGAATGTTAGATTTATATTCACATTCGTTAAAAATGAATAAAGTAAAAAAATTACATCGATATTTACACATCGATGAAATAAACTTGTTGAAAAACGAATTAAGTCGTATTAAGTCTATTTACAACACACAATTTCCTCGCCTTTATCGGCGGATAATAAAAGTAACGGTTGAAGTGCAATGAAAGCAGAATTAGTACGCCGAAAAGTTGCAGCAACATAGCATTATCATTTTTATCTGCCGACAAAAAAAGTTCTCCTTATATTCATCGCTTTCTCGGATATAAAGAGTAAACGAAACGTCGGCGCGATAAAAGTTTTCCAAAGACGTATTCCGAACGGTGACGCGAGCCTGGTGATATATTGAACCGAGCAGTAAATAGATTTCGTCGAGTCGAAGTGACAAGATAAGTAGACCGCCATCGCAGTACAAGAAGTACAGGCGAGTGGAATCTTCGACGAAAAACTTGGATCAGCGTTGAGCTATGATAAATCCGAAGAGCCGTGAAAACGATAACAGTCAAGCTGAAATACTCGTCTCGAGATAGTGAAGCGATAAGCGCCAAGGTTTATCGACAGTTTATCAACTGGGAAGATGACAAAATGAGAACGCAAGAGACCGAGGCGCAGATAGACGAGGTTGACGTGATACGTAATTAAGATAGATGGATAGTCGCCAACTTGAATAACGGAAGATTGGTAGTCAGCAAATGGAACTAAACTTTGTCCGTGGAAGGGCCGAATATTTTCCTTTCATACGGGTTTCTCGAAAAAAATCCTTCTAATATCGAAGAACGCACGTTTCGAAAACATAAGCAAAACGTAAACTTTCCATGTTCTAAAACCCATAAAAATTGAGCTGGCTAGCTGGCTAATGAACTAAACAATCGTTGGTCCAAAAATGATTTCTGGCAAGATGTATCACTTTCTATTCTGTTTCGACATGCTCGGAAACGTAGAACATCAAATTTCGACAGTTTATGGAATATCTCAAGCAACAACAGTTGCAAAAAAAAAAAAAAATCAAAACATACGAGTATGTCAGGGCTGAGATAAATCGCAACGCTACATCATTCCAACTAAACCAAAATATTGTTTCAAAACGTCGGGAAGCTTTACTCTCGGTAAATAGATTGATACCAAGGGAGGGTTCTTAGTTTATTGACGATTAATCTGTGGGATCTTTGTTGGTTTTTAGGGTGGCGTTCGAAGACTATAAACACTTGGTGGTTTTGGATCTGGCTTTCTCGCCCATGATATAGCTTCTGCCGAGGATCTCCCCCTACTATTTCTCTCCATTCCATTCCGGTCGGAGCCATCGCGGGAAACGATAGCGCCTAGCGACCGCCCGACCTATTCACAGTTTCAGACGTGTCTGTCCGAACTGTCAGTGGCCTTCTCGCTCGCTACCTCCCTTACTCTTCCTGTTTCGCACCTTCTCATTCTCTCAGGTCTCATAACGTTCTCCTTCGATGTTTCTCTGCCACACCCTAGACTCGAAGAATATCAATCCGTTTTGACGGGAGACGTCAACTTTTCGACAGGCCAAACTAAGGTCGATAATCGATACTGACATAATACCCGACAAAAGAACAATAACTGCCAAGGGTACTACTACCAAGTGTTCGTATGGTAGTGTAAATTTGAAAGCCAATTGATTAGCACCGTGAGAAACCTTTACAAAAATTTCAAGTGGACGGATTTAACACGCCGTATTCAACTCAGAACGAGTCCAAAATCGAACTATTTGTATCTCTTCTGTTGTCAAATGTCTTGAAAAGATATGAAGAGGGGGAGAACCACTCGGCGACTTCTACCTCTAATGATATTCATCTCGAGGAAACAGTCGCCCTATTGGGCATTTTCAGGGCTAGGCCTACTGGTACCCTTTGTCATAGGGTGTAAAATTTGTGTTAAATAAAATTTTTTGAACTGATACCTACCAACTTAGAAATATAGAGCAATGCGAATTGTTTTGTACCTGATTGGGTTCCGAGAGCTCGAATAGATCCAGACGATTGGCGTTCCATTGCGCGATGACGCTGCGCAAAGCTTCCCGCTCCTCGTTCTTCCGCATCACCATCGCCATTTCCTGGTTCATCTTGGCGAACTAAAACATAACACAGTGAGTATGTTAGAGGGGTTTTCGGATTAAAAAAATTATAAACAGTCGACTTTTTTCAACATTACTTTCGTCATTTACCTAGATATTTCGTCACTCGTTCATCAGAGCAATTCATAAGCGGAAATCATGGTATTCCACTGTGGCAAAAAATAATACATGAATGACGAAACCGGTTAGAAAAGACCCAAGCTCGTAAATCAGATTAAAGTAGCGGTTTATTCGAGGCCACAGTAATTTTACTCATTAGCCATAGCGGACGCCTCATTTGCCACACTACTAACGATTCTGTCAACCAGTAGACCAGACGGCCTAAAGAAAAGTTTGACGTAGTTAGGACTAATGGTATTACAAAGTACTTAGATAAGTTGGACACAAATCATGGAATTTAATCTGTAAGAAATCTGTACTTTTTTAAATATCTACGCTAACAATTTATTTAGCTCAGGGTTTTCTTGAATAACTAGGAGACGGAAAAATTCGCTTGTAAGTTCACCCAACATGAAAAAAGAGAATTTAAATTTCCTGCATTTTGCTTTCTTACCAAGGATTGTGAAGTTTCTTCTAACAAACGCTCGCGAGTGAAAACTCAAAACATTCTATTGCATGATTAAGCCAGAATTATGGATTATCGCACAAATACATCCAAAGGCGTTTGTCAGATTCCTTTTATTACAACCACTTTATAACAGACAACATGGCTGGCTAAAGAAATTACGGCTGGAGCGGAGTTTGAATATATAAATTTTTTAGATTCACATCATCACCTATTAATATTGCTCAGTTTTGAAGAAAATTTTGATTTTATACTCAAATGCTAGTACATTAAAATACGAGTACTAAAAGTCGTAGATGAAAACAAATTCACTTTTTTATAATTTCCGCTTTATAATTCAAAAACATTAGTGATAATGCTCTAGGGAAAATGCATAGGAAAAAAAATTAAATCACCTCGGGCGCATTATTCGCTGGATCTTTCATCGTCACTGAATCACAAACCACAACACAATTTCACCACGATGCAAAAGTTGTATAAGAACAACCGAGCGAAAAAAGAGCGGCACAACGCGAGCGGAATTGAAGCATCCGACTAAACGACCGGCACTGCCCTGAGTCAAGACTGAAAGCCGTAGGACGGCGAGAAGTGAAGTGAAACGGCTACAAAAGAAGCATGGCCCAAAGAGGGGTGTAGCGTCTCACATGAATGCTGGCGCCAAAACTGAGCATTACCGGGGTGAAATAAATTGTACAAGGTAGGTACTGAAGGAAATTTACACAGAGCGGGCGGATCTACTCGATACGAACTAAATATCGCAGATTTTTTCTTCGACAAAAAAATAAAATAAACCTTTTGGAAGTACGTAACAAGTCCATTATGTTTATGGAGAAACACTGATGACTTTTGAGGATTGAGGGAAAAGTACGCCAAGGTAGTCAACTTTTTGGTGACACTGGCACAAAAATAATAGTCACCTAGGTTTTTAGCAAACATGAGAGTAAAAGTGTTGAAGTTTCCGTCGCTAAAAAAAAGTCTCCAAAAACAACAAACGTCACTTTAAGGCGCCTGCTAGCGGTTCACCTCGTTTCCTGCCTACTGCATTTTGTGAAACCTCATATCCTCTTTAATTCGACGCCGAGGGGTTTAGGTAGTAATCGTTCAGTTCCTCTCGATCTCGTCGTCGAGCCGTGCGAAGAAGGGGAGGCCTCTGTCAGTTGAAGAGGATGTGCCATGCCAATGAACTTTCCCGCCGATAGTGTTATTTCTCTTTCCTAGAGACCGGAGGAATGTGGGAACCCCCTCGGTCTTTGAAGGCTTTTTCGTACGGTGTCCGCCGTATGCTCTGTTCGCATTGGCCGGTTCCCATGGGGTGGCCGCCCTACCGTGTCCGAGGTCCCAGCTTGCACCTGACTCTTGCCAGTTCAGTTCTCTTGAATTGACTTTCCGTTCCAAAAGTCGCGTCATTTTGACCGAACATGCAAGTCAACTCGGTGACAGCCCTTACCCTCTGTTCATGTATAACCCTCAAGCCCTTACCTACACCATAGATAATTATTTGGGATTCAATACCGCGGTGACTTTAACTCTCAACCGCACCACAAGTTTTTTACTTCCACGTTAACGTAGAAAATGGCATTGTGATCGTCCGAAAAGGTGAATTTGGAAGAAATGTTTATATTACTACCTATACTCAGAAACTCTTCCTGAACAAAAAATCTTGTGTGTCTGATGCCAAAGAACTACATAAATCGTCATATATCCGTGAAAAATGAATGCAACTCGATGACATTTACAGAGAATGTTGTCCCAGTAATTGTACAAAATTAGCCCTACCGGATTTGGGATTACACATAGTACTTCCGAGATATAAGCGTTCAACGTTTTTTTCTATTTCGATTTTTACAGGCTATTTTAAGTCAATATTTTTCTACGTTTGAGGTCATAAAATGTTCGTTATGGCGAACAGATGACGCTTGATTTTTGTAAATCGGGTCACACACCGTACCTCCACGTAATGAGTCTTTATAATGATTACACTAGTGCGTATTTTGATTTTTACAGACCGGAAAATATATTTGAACGTTCAAGATCTTGAAATGTTTGGGACGGCGATTGAATGAAATCTGATTTGTTATCACGAGGGTCACAGACAATACTTCCGCGTTATACGCATATTGACTATATTTTGATTTTCTCAGACTGCAAGAATGATTATATTTAAACGCTGGGGACATGTTTTTAACTAATCTAAACAGAGGCAAAATATGACGATTTTAACGTAGGTGCTACAAGAATCAAACGTGCCAAAATCGATCAATGACTATAATCTGCACTCATTCACAAAGAGCTTTCGCTCATTCGTAATGCGAGGCTGGGACTTTTTTTAGACACGCCGAAGCGAAGATTTCACCAGCGAGTGATGCGTCTCTACGTCATGACGCAGCTCGAGAGCTGCTCAGGCAGTTTCTCAGCTCGTATCGGGTTGTCACTCGGAAATCGAGGACAGGGTTCCCCCCTTCGAGTTCGAGAGAGACTTGGTCCATTGGACGAGCCGGCGAAAAGCGAGCGAAGTGAAGAAAGTTGTTGCGGTAGCTCAACTGTACCTGGGAGCATGGGTAACCTACTATCGCCCAGCTTCTATATCCCATGAGCCTAATACATCCTTCTTAAGCCTAAGGTTCAGCACACGTTCCATCAAGTTCACCAAAAACTGAAGCACCGGATTCGCAGGTTTTCCAAAAGATGAAAGAATCCCCCGGATTCCTCTTCAAGCGAATAATCTCACCTCCAGCGTTCGTTAAGGTTCACTACACAATATCAAACCATCGTCTAGGAAAGAATCCAATCTAAAAATTTCGAACCAATGAATGCATTTTTCAGAAATTATACAAATCATAGCCTGGATGGTCCTCGGTAATTTCATAACGATCAGATCAAAAGTGGCTCATAATGACCAGGAAGCGCTCCGGGCTCGGCAACTGTGCTCACTTTACCAATCAGCCAGAAAGAAACTCAATGGTATCGACAGAACATTGATATCCGAATGCAAACAATGATGAACAAAAGCTTGAAAAAAAATATACGGCTCTCTGAAAACAACAGACTTGTTACGACAATTCCGGAAGGTGAACATCCTGTCACTCGCAGTATGTAGCTGACATCCTGAAAAGTGTGTTGAGGTCAGGACAATACACGACTTTCGAACAAATGCTCGAGAAGCCGTAACAAATTCAGGGCGGGAATTCCTGGCCGTAATTCGAATTCAATGGAACTAGGTTTTGAATTGCATATTCTTCGCTGTAATGATGCCTATTTAAAACCCTCGACTTGCTCATCGTTCGTGGCGATGTTAACATGATCACATACCGGTATCAATATTCATAACGGATACCTAACTGTGTCAGCTCGGAGTATTGATGTCTCCTCTCTCAATACAAGTTTGTTCACTGCAAGAGCCGATATGAAAGCTATACACGGAGCAAGGAGAAGATGCGGATCGGACTATTTGAGATTCACCCGGAAGCCTTCGACGTGTTATTATGTACGACGCAAGCTCTGACGCCTCGGAGGACACAATGGTCAACCGCGTTTATTCGCTTCCAACAAAACTTTTCGAATTCCCAACACGCAGACCTCCTCCGAGAATTCCGGACAGAAGGACTGAGAACTCAATGCGTTAGACCATCAAATGCCATTTATATAATGACCACTTGGCTAAGGTATTTTAACGAAGTTTAATCGATATTGATACCGATGCCGTTCATTGGTCATTAATCATCCCCTTTTTTTCTATTTTTAGCGAGAAATTAAATCGGATTCTATTTCAATAATTTCTCTCATCAGTACCTACCGAAAGTCAAATTTCAAACCAAAAAACTTGGCAGTTCAGCGGCAATTGCTCGAGCAACAAATTTTTATATCTTTAATCAATATGAAATTGTATTTCTTCAATTATCATTACGCAAACTAATTTTTATAATGCGTAATTATTTGGCAAAATTGAATCTTGGAAGCAGAGAAATTGAGGAAGTTATAAGAACGATTAGTAATCGATAGATTTCAGAAATTCTGGATTCCAATTCTATGTCTCTCTGATAATAAATTGTTCGTACTTTGAGCTTCCTCTACAGGAATCATTAAATTTCTAGTTTTTATATTGATACCAAAATTATCATTTCAGAGTAATTATCGTCAGGAATGCTTATATCTGCTTACTCAGAAAAGATTTTTTAAAAAGGAGATATTATGTGTCTCTATACATTTAAAATAAAATCTCGAGTGTGTTTTCTGAAGGGGTCACAAGCGGCAAAGCTCACAAAATACGAACAATTTACCTAGATTTCGAATTCTCATCACGCAGTCGGCTAATTCTCTGTCTTGGAGGTGGTTAAAGAATTCCGAATGAAAACCCGAGGTTCGCCATCGAATCACCACCTAATACCTAGTGATTACTGTTATCTGACGACTTCAAAAAGATGAAAAAACGGGAAATCGAATGTTTACTCTTGATAATCCACGTGACGCGAGATGTGGCCAAATTGGATACTATGGCGTTAATAATTGTACCATCACGGATGGCATTTAAATCATTCCACGTACCTATTTCGAAATTGGAAATGATGCCGTCTCAAAAAAATTGCTCCATTCTCGCCGACTATTCGGATGCCATCGGCTTTTAGGCGACCCAACGCACGCCAGTCCACAGCTAAAACGACACACCTTAGTTCTCTTGCGGATGGAGCTAGAAAGAAATTATAACCATTGCGAGGGATATTTCGTTGGCATTCCTTCTCGGCGGCTAATTGCAGTCGATAAGGAGGATAGAACGAGAGAGTGGAGATCCAAGGGCCCCCGCTTCGGATCAGAGCCGCAATTCTGTTTTCTAATCGGTCCACGATTCCCGAGGCCTGGGAAAGAAATTGTACCGAGCTGAATGCACGCAGCTTGGAAACTAGTTCCTACCGCGAGTCGGCGACACAGAACCGCAGATTCCATAAACTGTGCCAAGTCGTGACAAAAAGGTGCGAGATAGGGGTATTCAATAAAGAGGTTACTATAAACTATTCAATGGAGCAGGCGCAAAGTGTAGATAAATAGGCGAGAAATAGCAACGGGAACAATATTAGATCATAGCCACCCATCGTTTCTACGTAGCTCCCAGTGAGGAAACAACGAGTTGACCCATGGGAGAGAGTGCTTTTCATTAGTCAACCATTCCAATATATTACAAGAATATCCCGTTTCAGAAGACAACATTCAATCATGCAAGGTAAAACGAACCGTAGGAGTTTTTGTAGAAGCTGATATCTATTGCCTTAGGCGATAAGCTGGTCAATTAAATACATTTAAATTGAATTTAGAAAGTATTATTTCCGTCATTATTATAAATTAAGTAGGTGATATTTATAGAGATAAAATTACACAATAAATTTACTATAGCTTAAAATAAACCTAGGAAAAAAACATGTGCCTTCTCCAGAACGCTGAGGAGTTTCTCGAGTACAGAAAACAAATTTTCGAACTCAGATCTTATCCTCCTTGATGCCACAATGTAAAATACATTTTTGAGCAGAGGAGGCTCTACATTCTTACATCACTTATTTCAAACCACACAAAGGTCAACGACAAACTGCACCTGAAGAACTCGGCAAAGGAGTTTAGGGTGCGACTAATCGAGTTGAAAGGAAGGTATCGGATGGCACCGACGAGCAAAGGGAAACGAGAGGGCGCGTATCTTCAATGGAAGGATGCGGGCCTTATGGAAACGACTGAGAGGGAAACTATGGGGGTGAGAAGCAGCCATAGTAAACTAGGTATAATGTGTGTAAAGGGGAACAGATTAACATGATACTTCCTCAACACAGAGAAGGTTCTTTTGTTGTCGAATCATAGCCAAGGTAAAAAAAGGGTTGGTCCTATGGGGGTAATGCATTCGAATAACACGAAGGCGAACGCCACCCACAGCCATGCCGAATTGAATTGAACAAAATCGTCTCGAACGCAGCCTGAAAATTCGTCGGACTAAACCATGAATTTGAGTTATTTTTTAGTATTTTATTCGAAGTAGAACCACTTATTTTTAAGCGAAGTAAGATTGTTACTGATGATGGCCTAAACGCCGAAATCGATACAACAATATAACTCATTTAAAATTAGTGGAATTCGTGACAACCTCATTGTCTCCTATCCTTGTGAATACTAGCCGAATTCTTCAACAGAAGCAGCTATGGGGACGTAATAAACAAAAAAATGTTAACATTCAATAATTTCGTTTTTTTGGCTGCCAAAAGTTATTCAAAAGGGCTACGAAGGTGCAAATTCACTGCAACAGGTACAGAAACGTGTATCACGAAATGCACTGATTACATACTCCACCAAGCCTTCATTTGGGACCTAATTTCACTGAAGTATTATATTTTTTTAAACGATGTAATGATGTAATCATTTTTCACAATAATCAATGTTTTTCTGAAATAATACTTTCTGCCACTGCATATAAAGGTAGGCAATTTGAACTCATCTAATTAGAAGTATTAAAATGAATACATTCTTAGAATAATACCACTTGCGGTTGAGAGAAAACAAAACGATCAAAATATCCCGCAGGAGGTTTCCAACAAATACTCTCACTATAGACGTTTTATAACAACGGAAGAATATAACGGTTCGTATAGCGAATTTCTGATGAGACGCGAAAAGCCGAAGAAAATCCGGGCGTCATGTGAAAAAAGCTCACATTTTAATTGGAACGTCGGTCGGTCGGTTCGTTCGAGGAACCGTTCGTTCCACCGCTCATCGGCTGATCCGTCACTGCCGGCGGCTGCTGAGGTTCCTTTTGTCGACCGAGGGAGCGTTATTGTTCACGACTCGATGAAATGCTGGGAAGTGGGTGACCCCGGCTTTAATCGGCCCCGGATACAATCATGACGGATGAGAATGCTCCATTAGCAAAACTCGAACAAGAACAAACGACGGAGTTGATTGATAAACGTTGGAAAAAGATTCCGGTGCATGAGTAAAGCATGCGAACATTTTTTTGCGAGCTGACGACGATGAGTGGCGATTTTGCGCTCTAGCCCACTCGTGAGTCATTAATTCTGGCGGGCTTTAATGCCTTCTATAACTAGAATATATCTATAAACTAAATATAATTAACTAGATATAATAATTCATACCAAGATATAATTAATTATAAAAATGTAACCAAGAAGCGTCAATATTTTAATTTATCTGTAGCGAATAATACAATTGTAATATAAAGAGGATAAATAAACATTATCTTATCTTATTAATTCGATTTGTGATATTTACGAAAAAATTTACAACGGCGTCGACCGAGTTTCAATTTTTTATTTATTTATTGTTTGCACCTACATGTTGAACGAATGGTAAACTTACGCAGTACGAAAAATTTGCCACAATTGCAAGAATCCAAATTATAGGTTGATCCTTCATTGCCAAGGCAGAAAAACTTCGTTTGAGGTCCCCCTACAGAAACTAAAATTGAGGAAAAATCGTCTCCTTCACCTTCCCCCTCGCTTGCGTCGTGTTCATTGATTATTTGCCAGCCAATTGAATCGAAATAGTTCTAAAATTAATTCGAACAGAACCCACAGGAAGCCTAATGTTCCATCACGTATTGTGCCCATGTGTTTACACGATTGGACTCGGAGCCTTCGCCAGCAACGGAAATAAATCGTTCGCGAATAGAACGGAAACAGCTCCAGACGCGCGTACATTTTCCTCGACCGTTCGATTGGAAATCACGTTCCATAAGCTCAGAACGCAGCCAAAACGGATGGCACGCGAAGCACCTATGCATATTTTAATAAACTACTCTCATGTCAGAACGGTACAAAGCGATGTAAATTAATAGATACGTGACCTAAAAGGAACGGTAATTTTTCAACAATGCAACTCAAGCGGAATAATAAAATGCGTAACGTATACTGGAGGCTGCAGATTCGCTTGATTACGAGGGAACACGGGGGAACAATAGTTAATGGTGTTGTTTCATTTGGCAGAATATTTGGAAACATTTAAAAAAAAAATAAAATTTCGTTCATACAAGAAACAATTTCTTCAGAAAAATTGCAAAATTCAATATCGTCATCGATTTCAAGTAGGATTTATTAATTAGTATTAAAACTATAATGGGGGGTTGGAAGTTGTATTAAAGAAGCGCTGAGATTGCATCGAATGATTTTATCCCTAGCTCGAGGTTTAACGCCTGACAATACAGTTGTAAAGACGTAGAAATGCCACGTACGCTTCAAGGACCTTGACTTGACTCCAGAGTCGGCACATCATGTTTAGTAATGAATATTCGCCGTATGAGCATGAATACTCAAGGTGAGCTAATTCTATCATTTTCTCTATAAATTTTCACTTTCGTAACAGATTACGCTTTGGGCTGGAGTATTCAAGAAAAGTGGCCAGATGGTATTTTCCTACGTTCGTGTCACTAGATCAGAAGTATATTTGTGGATCATAAAATTTCGTCTGTTGTGCACAATACATGCGTGTGATCAGCGTTGCAACCTAATTGAAACCTCCCCACACACCGTGACCCACTGAATGCTTTAAAAGCTTCCAGATTTTGCGAATAGTGCAGGTGACATAAATTCGCAAACGTTGACCACTGACTAGCGGGAAATTCGGCCAACTTACGAAATAAGCAGTTTGTCTGTTGCGGCAAAACTTGAGCATCGTTTTTGAAAAGTCGGTATGCGACCGCGGAATTTCCTAGTCCTTGGAAGTGGATGGGATGCGACGACAGGGAAACACGCGTGTTAAGTGAAGCCACGGTGGATTCGAGTCTCGGAACGGGAAGCGGGAAACGAACGAGGTGATGGGCACTGGATGGTACGATCAAACCAAACCTAATCACAAACTACACCTGAACAATAAACTCACAAAGCAGCGGCCAAGAGTCGACGTTCAACAATCGATGAGTCGCCATAGTGACGGCACGCACCAAAACAACATCGTTTTTCATTCGCGTCCCGCCCGATGATGAACTTTTTCGAAATGGGAAAAAGAAATCACTTTGTTAAGACGGGTGATTTTCTCATGAAACGAGCGAACTCTCTATTAGCTTTTCGGGCATGCAATGCCGAGAAGAGGTGAGTAACTATGATAAGACGCCTTTCTTCTTAACTCTCAAAAGAACTCGTTATGAAAAGCTTGAGAGCGGATGGGTAGGTGAGCTTATCTTCTTCAGACAAGCGAACTGCTGCCTGAAGAATTAAAAGTTAGCCGCCGACTATCTGAATTTACGCGTTTATCAACGCTACAGAGGAGCCCGGACGTCGTAAAACGTAGACAATGTTACTTTAATTCATAATCAACTTTCTGCTTTCTCAAGTTGCGTGCGGTACTAAGAAGAAAGTCTTATATAACCGCACAAGATAACATTTAATCACATATTTTGAGGCCAGACACTCTGAAAATGATAAAGTATACCTAAAATAATTTATTGTTCAAAATTTTCTTGTGATTTCTTAAGGGAGGTCAACGAAATTTACCGAAATTCTTCCATTTTCAAGTATTCCAAACTCCTTATCAACACTCAAATTTAACACATGCTATGTTAAATTATAAGAATAAGGCGGGGTTAGAAAGAAGAAGAAGAAACCCCGAGGAAGACAAAATATCAATGATATTATTTCCCCCTTCGTAAGATTCTGAAGCAGTCAATTGTACTAATTGGCCATTTGAAATAAAAAATATTGAGAACACACGTGCAATTTCTACAACGGATGTTCCACGTGTACCCAGAAGTGCACACGGATTCCTATTCTAAAATTTGCTTATCAACACAAAAAGTTATAAAAAGCCAACAAAAGAGCAACAAATGACAGAAATGGGTATCAAGGTGTTTGAATAAGTGTAACCTGCGGGCGCTAATTCTTCACCCTGAGAGCTCAACGTCTCAAAAAATGACTACTCAAGCGGAAAATCTAATGAAGCGAACTGATAAACACTGACAGCGAGCATGATGTCCCAAGCTTGGGCTATTGTTTGTTGGTTGACATTCGTACCGAAGGAGGGGGCTGGGAGCCAACGTCCTCAGGACACGGTTGGTCGACCAACCTCGAGAGCAAAGCGTCCACGAGGCCAGCGAAGCGATGTCACATGCGGATGGAAACATGGGACAGCCTACTCGAAAGATGAAGGAGTACTTTTCCAAAAGTCCGGCCATTACCAAGGCTAACTGGCCACGACTGAGTTCAGCCGACTGCAGTTCTAATAATGACGAATTTTTCGGCGAAACGGAGCGCTATCCGAGGTTGAAATGAGACGGTTGCCAGAAATAACTGTTAATAGTGCCCATAAACCCTAAAGTAAGGTCCGAAAAACCGCAGGCGTCGTAAACGGAGAACAGAAATCCCATGCCACCGCAATATTGTCGGACTTAAACGAAGACGAATCTATTTTTTGCAAGGAAACGTGGATTGATGAAAGAGTTTAAATAAAAAAGATTTAGTCGAGACAAACATTTTCTTGAATTTCTTTCTATTTTCAGTACATCAAGTTACCTCAGCTAGACTATTACTTGGCAAAAATGACTTGAATATTAATGGCACTATCGTTTTTACGGCGGTCGCTTCAAATCACTAAAGAACGGTGAAATTTTAGCAACTTTATCTTGTCCGTGATTCATCGTCCAAAAGTTAATCCAATTATTTTTCTACTACCAGCCTAGCCAAGGAAATAAGTATATTAATTATAATTCGTTCCACCTAGTTACAATAACGATTCGTGTGTCTATCACTACTTACAAAGAAACTGCAACACGACAAGAAAATCGAGTAAGGCAAGACCGAAATTGGAAATAACCCGAAAACGCGCAAATTAAATACATCTCAATCTCTAACTTGCAAGTCAATTTTATAAAGAAAAATTCCTATTAGCCAGAATAGCATTCAAAAGAGAGGCGCGATCGATTATAAATTTGCGAAGATAAATATACCTACGTTAAATTATTTCAATCGATATTTCATCATACTAAGATCTGCCATCATCTGTAGAAATTTGACGAATTGAAAACTTTATCCGCTTCATACAGATGAGTTACCGAAAGAAACAATTGGCAGAACCATCCGTCATTTCTCCAAGGGCGGAACGATGTATTTGAAATGAACTGAGGAACAGAGAGGAGTCAAATTGATGTTTACTATATCACTTGCGCTGAGATTTGCGAATCACATTTCACAAGAATAGAAGACAAAGAGATTGTCACAAATTCCACTGATTTTGAATTTGATTGTGAATCAAACTGAGCTGGTGAGTAGGTCAGGAGTTAGACCAATTTTGAAATTATTTCGGTCTGACACCGAGGAAATACAGAGGATCAAAGTGAGAGAGGGAAGTTATTCGAAAATTCAAGGAGTCAAGCCGAGAAAACCAAACGTCACGTCATTGGATGGAGGGGAATATATTATTGAAACACGCAAGTTCAGTGACAGGCGGTGGTACTCACCCATAATAGCCACCAATATTCGATTGTACACATCCAAGGTAGCTTAAGAGTAAAAATTAAAAAAATAAAATAGGTATATAAAAAAAAGAAGTTAATTCTGCAACGTTTAGATAACTTTTTTCTAAAACTCCAGGTAAAAAAGGTAAAATTAAAAAAAAATTATAGGTGATTCAAAATTATGGAAAAATTAAAATACCGGATGATGGTGGGACATTTCGAAAGCCGGTTAAATTTGAAACACTTCGAAGTGACCTCGATTGGGAGACGGCGTTATATCGATCAATTCGTACCGCAGTACCGACTAGACACCGACGTTGCTGAGTTGTACATTATCCCAGGCGCGCAATCGACAAGTTCAACCATCGGCTGAGGTCACTCAACTTGTGAATAAACAACTGAACAGTCTACACAGCACATCGTCCTCGGTAAACAAACTTCGGATCAAAACATCATTACAAAAGTTCAACAGGACAACGGAAAGCATTACGCGGCGGTAAGGGTAATCTAACGATGGAAAAGGGATGATAATAACTTTCAAAGATTATTCCCACCTCATCTCGGCGAAAGCGAGGTAGGAAAAAGGAAAACAGCCTCAGCTTAAAATCTAATTATTGTAAAAAAAAGGAGCGGAAACGAAAGCATTTTTGTATAGTGTGCCAATCATTAACGTTCACAAAGTTCCAACTAAATAGATTAGCGGAACAGAATCGCCTAATTAACAGTCAATTAGTAGAAGTAATACCCTTTTCCGAGGGATACAAGTTTTATTTTCAACACCTGGCTAATTGTAAAGTAGCGCGTATAAAATCTGAGCTCACGGTTTGGTAAAGTTATGGCCCATATATTTGAAGGGCGACCTCTAAATTCCGAGCGTGGAAACTATGACACACCAAACCAAGTAAGTTATGCCTCCGATTGCGCGGAAAAGTTTTTCAATCGATCGTCGCTTTAGTTTCGAACGAGTGGCCAGCTATATTTCTCACCCCACGTCCATTAATATAATTAAAACGAGACCAGGTTAAAGCTGCGATTTATAACGAGAACAGCGTTGCAAATTAAATTCGACGACAACTCGTATAAACGCTTGCTTCTGGCAATGGAATAATTTTTAAAAGTTACCTATTAAAAATTCCAAAAAACTCCGAACATTCTTAGACACCGGTTTAGACCATTATTATTTGTGCAAATTTAGCAACCGATTCAACTCCTAAATTGAAAGAAGCGTTTTTGAATTTTTCACCCTCGCTGTGATAGTTTCCCAATCGTTTCGGCATTATTGATGATATTGTTAAAAATAATCCCATTTTCCATTTAGAAAAAAATTCCCACAAAATTACAATAGAACTGAAGGAAACGCCCGGGAAAGTTTATTTATACAAAACAACTACCAACCATTCTACCCAATAGAAAATAATAGAAATCGGCACTTTGTGACGTTAGTTTTTCGAAATGGATTGACGAAAAATTAGTACCTATCGGTTTTTTTTAAACCCATAATAAAATATTATTTCAACAACTTGAAATGCTCGCACATGGCGAAAAGTTCAGCGAAAATAATTCGTACGCCTCAACTGATATTGTATGGCCATTTGTACTACTAAGTATAAAATATCTCATAACTCAGAGATCGATAGTCAAAGAACCTACAGAATGACGATGGGAGCTCAATATTACAACAATTAGGAAAAAAATTCAATTCAATCATCGTTATTACAAATTACCTATGGCCGAAGTGTAATGAAAAATCTCGATATCGCATACCTACAACGTCAAAATGGAACTGAAGAATATGAAATTCACACTAAATTCCAAGAAATCGTGAATCATCGAGGCGAAGGTGGATTGCGAAAAGAGTCATCTCTGACTCATGATTTATTGTTCTCAAGTTCGAATGTGCACGTTTTAAACAAGTTGGTCTGATAATCGGAGTACAAAGGTGATGATAATGACAAAATTGAAACGATAAAACTTGAGCCGAGTGATAATGATGTTTTTCACCCATAGGTAAATAAAACGGGGTGGAGGCTTGGCCATCGGACTTCCCGAAGGAACGCAAGTAACATGAACGAAGGATCAAGAAACAAGTTGACAAAGCGATGATTGGGCCAAGATTATATTATCGACCTGGACTGAATCGAGAAAAATCACGACGGCTGATTTACTCGGAAATGTGTAAAGCTACAGCGAACGGCGCAAATAATACGAGAAAAAGGTACGCTCGTCAGGTCGCCATCTTTAAATCACAGAGCTGCCTGTTGCCGTTACCTGAGGAAGGTGTTCCCCTCCTCAACGTGCCCTTGATGTGGACCGAAGAGTGTAAACACGCATAAGATCCTATGGATATGTGGAATTTCAAACCCTTGACTAAAGCTACGGCGCAGAAGGTGCATGCGCATTTCGAAGGTGAATGAACCTGAAAAAAATTGATTAAATAAATTATCAACGGAAATTATGTTACCTGAGTGATACGAATCCCGTCAAACAGGCCGGAGGGCAACTTGAGAAGGCACACAACTGTTCACAACACACTGATGGAACATCATGATTCGCGAGGCCTGCGGCCCATCGCGTGATAGACGAAACCGAAAACAAGCTCAACTGATAAAAAGATATTCGCGACAAATACGTCCGATAACACGAAAAGAATTCACTGACAATGAAATGTCAAGAGGGCGAGCCAATTCAGACCGCAACAACCAGCTCCACAACAGAATAATCACTGGAACGAGTTTGAGGAAGAAGTGGCCGCCTCGCGATAGCAATGTGCGCATGCGCCAAGAAGCCACAGGTGGCAGAGCGTTGTGGAATTCCTTTTTGCGCTATCTATGAGCTTTTAAAGCAACTAAAATCCGAGAGTCGCAAGAACGCGGCAGTATTCTTCTCTGCCTTCATGATAACTATTGAGCACAATTAAAATTCCCGCTAAATTCTATGAAGTTCGCTCAGATTAATTGTTTTTTCAAACGAATAACAATAATTAGAGCTACGATTTTGCACCAAAAAGATACTACGTGCTTCACGATTTGAAGCGAATTATTATGCATGATCTTATTTTCCTGGCAACACTGTCTTACCGCCTTTTACCTAGGGAGTGACTAGGATAAGCTCACCAACCTAACTGAGCCGGAAATGGCCGAATATTTCCGAAGCTTATATAATACGAAATGGCATAGAATAAATTATGCTCACGCGAGGGCCAAGGCCTTTATTTAAGCAGTACTTCTCATGATTTGTAATTCACTGTGGTGTGCATGATGATGAGAAAATACGTGCCCTACACCCGGGAGTCGGGAACCGAGCCAACTTGATCATGTTGATTTCGGTAATGTTCGGTTATTTTCGGTTAGCGCGCTCCCCCTAGGCGTTTCACCTCCACTTTCCCTCTTCACTGTGGGCTCCAACTATCAGTTCTGTTCTCTGTTTACATTGATGGTTCACAGCAATGTAGTCCTGTTGTTGTTGATTCACAAAGTGCAATGGTGCGTTTTGGTTTGTTATAATTATCATTTATGCCGATAATCACAAAAATTTTCACGTGTGCTTCGGACAGAACGAAAATTATCGAATAGATTGTTGAATAGATGAGTTGAGGGTTGGAACGGTTAGCTCTATCGGTCGTATTTTTGTGAGCGCGCACAATGAACGATAACGGAGACAAGGATATTTACAACGATTTACCTGAATTCAGATTCGACGAAACGCTAGACAAGGTCAGTATTAATCGGTTCACTGGCATTCGACTTTCATTTGACGACTTGTTTACATGAATCTTACCTTCCATTTTAAATGTACGTTATGCGTTGAATATTTGAAGAGCTCCGTTGGAATTTTCTGCTCAAATTTTCGCTGTTGTCGTGCTACTTGCGTAGAGTTAGTTGGTATGTCGATAAGCTGCTAGGTGGTAAACAAAGTATTCCTCACTAATTTTCGATCTGTTGTGGTGCAGCAAGGCATCTTACTCATGACATCGTTCGAGGGTGTTGATAATCGAGGAGTATGACTTGTGTCAGTTGAACGTTTCAGCAAAACTTCCATAATTTTTACTTGCAGTTACACGCGACAATTTCTAAACTGGAAGCTGAGAACGGTGAATTGCTTCGCAAATTGGACCTGATGAAGAAGGAAAAAGAAACGTTGGAATCGAACTGCAAAATCTTGAGCACTAACCTGTCATCCTTATTGAAGACTGCTCGCCTCGAGGTTTCCAGAAAGGATCGAACTATCATTGATCTACGAAAAAAGTGAGTTTCATTCGGCTTGATTATTTTTCTTCTGCGCAAACAAATAAATTGCCATCAGAATGATCTTCCATCCGAAGAAAAATCATTTCACGAAAAGTGGGGGTTATCAATGTTACATAGAAACAAGTTTCTTATCTCAATAATTTGTCTTTTAATATTTTTTCCAGGATTTCCGATGTCTCACCTCACTCAGCTGGACGATTCGGCGCCAAGAGAAAACATTCTATTCATTTAGACGTTTCTCCAAGAAAGCGACTTCGTCGAGACACCGATCGGTCGTCTCGCTCTCAAAAATCAAGGTTTAATGTCAAAGATGTGACTGAAGTTTCAACAAGATCATCCCTCTCGAGTAAAGGATTCGAAAAACCAGTTGAAACAGACGAACCTTCTCGTACTCCATTTTATTGTAAACCTAACGATAACTCGAGCAGTAAATCATACTCGGCGTTACCTCCGAACGCAATAAAACCTTCAAACATCGCGCCTACGCCTGTTTTGAATCCATCTATCAATGAGGCTGAAGATTCTGGATGTAAATTGGACAATGGTGTAGAAAATCGCTTGAAAGAAGATGACGTTGTTGAGGCTGAAACTTGCCGGCCATTACCATTGGACTGCCCTACTGTGTTCTCAGCCAGAATGTATCGGAGGATATACAATTGTTCTATCCAAGAAGCTCCCAATCCTACAATGGAAATCTGCCGAATTTCAGACTATAGGTATTGTTTTTTTTATATTATTTTTTGTTTCATTTGTGCTATGTCAGTGCTGTGAAAATAGGAAAAAACGTAATTACTCATCTTGTTTCGTTTTAGTAGCCAGAGGTAGAGTATAAAAATTGGATTGACAGAAAGACTAATAATAACCCATCCCACATGTGATAGCAGGTCGTGGTTTTTGAATTTTGGTATTACCTGTGTTTTCAGAATACCAACTGCGGAACAAGAAAAAAAGAGCGCCGAGTTACCATCTGCTGAAAGTCCTGCAACTTTGAAAATTGGATTAACTCAGCAAAATGATGTTCTCAGTGGTTCAGCTGTCAAGGTTCCCACCGACAGCCAGAAAGGTCAAACATGCGCTGAAAAAAGTGATGATAATATTGGTGTTGTTCAAAACTCTATTCTGAGTAATGTGATTTCAGACGGAGTTGAAAATCTAGTTAGTATTAATAAGCCACCCTCTGTTAGGTCTAGCGTAACTGAGCCTGAGAAATCAATAGAAAACACATCAAATGCTCAAAATATTTCCCAAACTGGGAAAACCAAGGCTCTTATTGAAAAACCGCCTATTGCAGAAACGCCTGGAATCCCTATTGCATTAGAAGATTCAGATGTCCGCAGATCGATTGTTAAGGGCGATCTTTGCTTGTCAGATTCAGACAGCAGTTCGTCCGATTCGAAGCTTGAGTCAAGAGACGTTGAGAAGTTAATTTCGGAATCACATCGCCCTCTCGAAAATAATGAAAACCGTCCCACAACTGAATTGAAGACTCATCCGGATGTGTCCAAAGTTACCCATAAGCCGGAAAATGCAATTCTTCAGAAGTTTGCGAGGCCGAACTGGAAGATAAGCCCAAGAGGCAATGTGAACTCTTCGATTGGATCAGGTTGCAAGAAGACAGCTCCTCCCAGGGCAGTGACAAATTCTAAGCTGAGGTTTACACCTATATCGTCCTCATGGGTGCAGTCAATGAGATCAAAACAAGAAGCACCAAATAAGGAACAAAATGGCCCAGATGACAACAAATTAGAAAAGGTCAATGAGCCTCCCTCAATTTCAATTACCTCTGAATTGATGGTGAAAATTGACGACTCCAAAGCTGCAGCAATTAGTGATGCAATGCTCGTTTTTGGCAGTCCTGTCAAGTGGGCTGAGGATTCTAGCGACTCGATCAGGAAAGATGACACCGAGCCATCGAGCCGAAAGATGATGTGGTCTTTATTTGGCAGTCCTCTAAAAACATTGGACGGGGGTTCTTCGGATATTCCCAGTTTTACAGTTCCCCAAACTGCATACGAAGATTCATGTTTGACTTCACATTCTGTTCTAAAAGATGCACGGCCTACGAAACCATTGACAGCTTCAGAACCTATTCCGGCAGCTTCTGAAGACAAATCTAACATCTCCAAATCGTCGCCTGTTCCATCTGCTAAAGCTAAATCAATGTTTTCACCGTTGAAAGACAGCAAAAGTTCCTTTCACACAGTTACCAACAACGTTCTTGATCAGGGCGAGTCATTGCTTGGTTTGTGTTTTGGATTGAAACCTCCTTCAAAGTATGGTGATTCACTGTTAGGACATTATGATGATACAGCTCAATTTGTGTCTGCCTTGGCAAGAGATGAAAGCAAACTATCACCCATGAGTACTCCTACCAAATCATCCGATGTTAACGGGATGCAGAATTCTGAAAAAACTATTCCATCGTCTTTCAAAGAAATTTTCGTGGATAAACACCAGCAAAATGACGTGTGGCAGAGTTTCACGAGCACTACCATAAATGAGGGGAAATCCCAGCCAGGACTGGCTTGCAATACTCTAAACGAGAATCCACCCATAGGCGTTGTTAGCGAGCCGGCTAAGTCTCAGATAGGCGAAAATACTGATGCAATAAAAAACCGCAGTGCTGTCACTTCCTCTGATAATTCGAGCTGCAAAAGTGTTTCATCTTTGTCTTCAACGCTACCCTTGAAATTGATAAAACCATCAAACATCGCATCATCAACTGTTTTGAGTCCATCTACTGAACCAAGCACGGTTAAATGTAATATTCTTCAACCCCGAAAAACTCCTAGGATCATACCCAAACAGAATAGCCGCCCATGTAATAAAGAAATTGAGCCTCCGAAATTAGCTCTCAACGACGATTTCTTAACTCAACAAGAAAAACGGTGGAGAAATTCACCAACAAATTATAAAAAGTCCATCGTTCGCAATTCAGCTGTTGTCAGTTTGCCTTTGCCTAAAAAAGAAAATCAAACATCAACTATAGCATCTAAAAATTCTATTGGTAAACTTTCCTCTGCCAGTTTGAAAGTTCCCGACCTTCTTGACAGTGTCAAAGTTAGTTCTTCTGCAGGACATGAAAATAAGAATGCTATTGGGGAACCAGTATCTAAAGTGGCAGTAGAGAAGTCAATAGTAGACTCTGCCCTTGATAAAATGGAGACTGGGTGTGAATTGTCTCCAAAAGAGGACAACGACACTCCCGAAAATCAAGTAGCACTTTCTTCAGCTCCCAGTGATAAATTGCAATCTGCCCCTCCTCAAAAAGTATGTATGGTTCAGACGTGTGAAAAGCAGTCGACTTCACCAGTTCAAATGGATGACCTTGAAGAGGAAGTTGTACCACTTCATGAAGAACGTTCTGAAGCCATTCATGCAAGCAGTGCTTTACACCTGATTCTTTCTGTTGCCAAGGAAAATGCTGCTAAATTTCTCCCTTCACTACCGGCAGAAACGTTAGACAAGACAGGGTCTGATGCTAAGAGGGTTATGAGCGACGCTGATGTATTACCAGTGAAAAAGACACGAGGAAGGCCAAGATATTCCAAGAGAGTATTGACAAATACCAAGTGTTCTGAAGTTGTTTCAGAAGTTAATATTGCCCAGGTAAGGAAATGTTCTAAGGAAGGCCTCAATACCCCTGCTGAATCTTTCTTGAGAAAGTCAGGTCGGATAGTTATTGAAAAAAATGTACAGCGACATAGTGATTTTATAAAGTCTTCTGCTTTGAAGTGGGATCTTCGCCCCCGATCTGGTAAGACGTTCTCGGTCAAACCTGTACGTGGCAAAAAGGATCGTCCTATCAAACCAGGGAAAAAGTTACCGATAGAACCCTACAAAATAACAACGGATAAATCAGATGCGGAAGTAATCGGTGACAAATCGAAATCTGGCGACTCAACTAAAGCTTCTTTTGAATCCACATTTTCCAAAAGAAATGAACCTAATTGTGGATTCAATTCCAGCCAATGCAATAGTAGCTTGAAGCTTGCCGGAAACACAAGTTCATACATTTCTTCCTCTAAATCGCCATTCTTGAGAAGGAAAAGTGAATCCAATTTGCAATCCAGTTCTTCCAAGATCTATGATCCATTTGAATCTATTAACAACTCGGATGTGTTGAAGATGCAGTCAAAAATGTCTCTAAGGAGAAGGAGTGCTTCTAGCTTTGGTTCGGTGACCAAGAACTTGGAGCATTCTTCCTATTCTGTCACAGAAGATCCAACTAAGCATTCAGCATGTCATAGACCTTGGGTAGTGCAGCGAGTTGATCTTGGAGCTGAGGGCAACATCTACGACTGTCTATCGTCCAATATGTTTCCCGATGATCCCAGAGCTTGCCAGGATTTGATCAAGTCTCGAAAAAAGGTTATCCACTCGTGTGGGATTGATTGGGATCCGAAAATTTGGACCAGTGTAGTTCCTTCCTCTGCTTTGAATGCAAAAGATCCCGAAAAATTCGACCCGGACGTATCTGCGATTTCACCTGTAAGGAAGGAAAATGCTTCTATGAATCCAATCGCTCCTGCCACGTCGACCCCGTTCACGAGATCTAACAGTCAGAGGATCCTAAAATGTACCAAAACCATTCTGCGCCGTGCGATCGGGTTCCCGTCGTCACCAGACACTGGTGAACCTCTTGCAAGCATTCCAGTGTTGCCAAACGTGGCCAACCCTAGACGTAGAATGACGACTAATCTGAGGCAAAGGACGATACTAGCTAACTATTCTTCAAAGGCGAGCTACAACACATCTCCTACGCGAAAATCTATCAGCCCAACTCCATCTAGTTCTCCTAAGGAGAACTTAGTCCACCCCTGGGCACCTGAAATAAAGAAGGCGAGGAGAAATCTTGAGCAGTCAAAAAAGTCGCCGAAAAATTCGACTGGAAAGATAGGAAGTCCCGAAATTATTAAAATACCTAAAAATGCTGCCGGTAACGTTCCCGATAATGAATCGACACCTGAGCCTGTAAAAACAGCTGAAAGCCCTGTTGATAGTAGAACTCCACCTAAAGCACCTATAGTTATAAGTATTAAACGGAGAAAAGCCAATTTCTCATCTTCGTCACCCGCCAGCTGTACCAAAGTGATCTATGCTGGAAAGCGTACTGCATCGTTTAAAGCTAGTGACTGACTTGCCATTGGGTATTGCAACCTGTAATTTCTATTGCTGTAATTAGTTGATATAAACAAGTGACTGCAGTAAAGCAGTGTTCAAGTGTTCGTTTGAATGTAGAGAGTAGTGTCTATTTTTTTATTGATGAATTTCTGCAACTTCATTGTTAACGCTGTCATTATTTACAACTTATTTGTCATTCGTACAACAAAGTGCAATTTTCTTTTTCCATTATGACGTACAACTGTCAGAATAAAGAACATTCTCAATCGTCTGCAGTTATATTTATTTTATTACAAGGCGCGTGTGCCCCTGGTGGCTTTGTGGCCCAATTTTTGTATATGGGGCTAAACCCCTACACCTCCTGGCGGCTTGACGGCTGCTGTGCCTGAGGTGTTTGTCCTTATAAATTCCGTATAGTTTTCACCTCTTTATGGAAAGCCGTCACGTATAGTAATAACTATGGCTTAGTAGTGAGTATTCCATATTTCTGTATCATGAAGTAGTAGGTTTGCAACTTAGGCTAAGTTTTAGCCAAAATGGCCGTTCCACCTTTCAACTCAAGAAAACGTTAACAAAAAGTTGTCAATTCAGATGCTTTGACAAAAGATAGGTAATTTGACTATCCACATCTTCCCTATGTAATACACCTATCCATTTTTCAACCGTTTGTGAGGAATTCAACAAAATTAGTAGAATATACTCGAAAACATCACATTTTTCAACTTGAAACGTTATTTTCCTCTATTTAGTGCAATAGAAACAAAGAATGAACCATAATATCATTGATACACACATCATCAACTATCACTATGCTGAATTTGAGCAAAATCTAAATTAAAAAAGTTTTCACGAAAAATCCAAGGGGTACTCCTGCGATTTTTTTGAACCGATCAACGAACGATTTTTTACTCGTCTTTCAATGCAGCTAAAAATCTGAAATTTTCAGGAAAGTCGTATCTTACTATCATGTATTTGTGTGATTTTTTTTTAAATCCTCAGAAAAATCGCATCTGGTCCAAAAACTCATTTTTTGAACTCACAAAATTTGAGCTTTTACTGAGCTTTTCGGTGTCAAAATTCACGCAAATCTATTGTTTTTTTGTTTGTTTTTTTTTTTTATGCAGGCGTCTTCATTTGAATACCTTACACACCTGCATTGCAAAAAAATGGAGGGAAAAAAATAAAACAATTATTTTCCGTATATCGATATATTATATAAATTATATTCCTGATTGTTTTAAAGCGTGAAAAATTTTGTTAATAATTATGCTCTCGTTGATAAAAAAGACATATTTTCTGAAAATGTTATCGAATTTTGTTGGTCTTTAAACGACGTGTGACGACTTCTGCGTACAGAACGCTGACACTTGTTCAGAAGTGAATGAAAAGTACTAATGCGTTTTCCCCTATTGCTTTTCAACAACTTTTCGGACGACTACAATACTTCATTTACTATGTACCCGTGGGAATAAAATATCAACTAATTTGGCTATGTTTTTATGGTTTAACGAAGTGTTTTTCTCGTCTTTCACAATAAATTATTATTTTTCGCTTTTAATCGCAATTTAGCGCGTGCAGTTCAATGGACTAGAGGCCGTAGGTTTTGGTGGAAGTGAAACCAGGAGGGGACAACCTCCGGCCATGCGCATTAGTCTATTCCCCTCCGTCCGCTTCCCCAGTCAAAACTGCCCCCGGTCCCCAGTCAGCAGGAAGATAACCCGGTGGCGGAGGCGGTGGCGCGAACGTTTTGAACGGGGGAGTAATTCGAGACCGCCAGGGAGTCGCTATGGGGTCGGTTGTCCTCAAAAGTTTATCCGTGCTTTTAGGCTTGTTTTTCATATTTATTGGAACTATGAAACTGACTTCATTCATCAGTAAAGATCTTCACAAAGATTTGGTGAGTATTGACAGGGGCGTTGGTGATTCTCAATACCGGGGGCGGGCGCTTTGGTTACGTTCTCCCAGAGGGTGAATCCGAGGTGAAAATCGTTAACCACCGCTTGCCCGCCCCGGAGTAACTGTTTATGCTCATGGCTGCCCTTCTGGAGCCGGATCCTTTGATTATGCAAATTGCTACGGAAGCTGTGACTTAGATCACACGCAGTGCTTCCGAGTTAGGGTCGGCGGATAATCTTACGTCAGTTCAGCATTCGAGGTTAATATCGATTATCAATCTACGAAATCCGAGTGCAATTATATGCACTTTTGCAAGGGCGGGGATGTCAAACGCTATGGCGGCATGATTCAACACGCATTAAAAAATATATTCTCAACAGAAAGCATCAGTATTTATTTCGGAGTTACATTGCAAAGTTACGTGCTCTGAAAACTCCACGCCTTATTCTGATTGCATAGCGTAATTATGGGAATGCATTTTGCTTACTTTACTAGTTTGGGAGCTGTTTTTATATCCGTTCATAAGAAAAGGTTTTATTCACTGTATACTAACTCGTTTCAAATGCCTACGATCTAAGAAGAAAAAATAAACCTATAAGAGAGGCCTTACTATTAAAACGATGATGTAGGTACCTACGTATAATTCGGAGAGTTCTTTCAGATGAATCTGAATCCAAAACGAGGAAGCACCAGTGAGTATAGAAGTATACTTCTATACTACTTCTATACTATACTCACTGGGAAGCACACACCCTCGTATAAAGAGTAAATGTTTATAATTGCCAGCGCGGCGTATCTGGGAGGGGAGGTGTTAATTGAATGATAGCGGGAAGCGTTTCTCCTCTTTTAACCAACGGATCTCATCGTGTTAACTGTAATTATTTATAACAATCGTGGTAGTGGGGTCTTATCATTCTTTCGAATCGAGTTCTATCAAAACTAATAGGCACCTGTTCTACGAATCGAATGCTTTAGGTCTGAGCCGATTTTGTAGCTACAAAGTATAGTTGCAATATTGTAAAAATAATAAGTATTATTGCTCAGTAAGTAGAAAAAATCAATTTCACTTGACAGTATTTCCAGCTGTCATTTGAATGAAATTACGCCTCGTTCGACCAAACTGTATGTGTGAAACAACACATTCAAACAGTAAGTTGATTTTTGTGACTAGTAACACTAAAATAACACCAAATTTGAAAACCATGGGCGTACATTTATTTCAAATCCAATAGGAAAACAAACAAGTTCGAGGTGCTAAAGGTCGTAAACGATAACTTAAATAATTACTTTGAAAGAATTGAATTTATCCTATACAGTTTCTATTTAGCTATAACTACCTACTAGAATAAATAAACAGTTCATAAAAAAGGGCATTATTTGAATTCTAATACAGTTTAAGTTACATGTATAATTAACGAAATCTGAAGTTCAGGTAACGTCGTTTGGCATACGTCCCGATAATGTAATAGAGCCTATCAATTTGACAAAATATGTCAAAATCGGTTAATGTTACGTAGTTGTGCCAAAATGGTCCCGGTTGCTGAATTAGTCATTTTTAAAATCTTGATAAATTATTCGGGTGAGAGTAAGTCGTCCGTTTCATTGCTTCCTAATAGGGTAATGGCGTCACTGCATGACTGTCCGCAGAATGACCTGATGACAGTACGAAATTTCGAGAGAAGATGATTTACCTGATTTCGACCGTTTTCCGAAATGGAAATGGCCAATTTAGTCAAAATAACGCTCGAAATTCGCTTTACGTTCGGCGGGGTGGCAGATTATTTTAGTTATTGCATTAATTCTGTTTTAGCTCGGGACAAGTTTTCGGTCGGGAGTTTTGGCAAAATGCCTTGGCACGGGGTCTCATACAAGGTGTATACTCTTGGATCCTAGTTCCCAGTCGGCGTCGCGACGCCCAGTGGTCAAATTTGATTTCGTCATTCCGCCCGCCATGAACCACGCAGTTGTTCTTTCCTAGCGATTGGCTCGCAATAAATCAAATTAATTGGCTTTTTATCGATTATTCAGCAATTTGTTCGTTCACCCATGAGGTGATGCCATTTATTTCAATAAATTTGTCTGACATCTGTATCGTTCAATGACTGTAATAATAGCTGAAATACCTTTTGACTTGGTTTGTCCTCCTCCGTAAGTATAATTGGGAGTTTTGATAGGTGTTCCCAATTTTTTAATTGACTATGGTAATTTACCTCGGACATATTGTTCAATAATATTACAACGATTTTATTGATCAGCTTATTTTTCATTAAATATCGTGCCCTTTTCAACTGCCATTAAATATCGTGGCCTTTTACTGTACTAATTTTGTTTCAGAGGAAAGAGTATGTCAAGTATGCCAAAGTATTTCCACTCTCGCAAGCGCTGGATATCAAAATTCCAGCAAAATGGTATCGGCGGGTGATCGGCAGTCTCGAGCTCATATGTGGCCTTGCGATGGCACTTGTGCCAATAGGTTCGTTAAATGCCTCAATGCCTTTGGCCCAGACAGTTTGTTTTTGCTAGTTATTATTTTATTTTTTTTGTGTGTGCCAACAACATAAAAAAGTTTTGATTCTCGGTTCTATCTATTATTCAATTTGATCATAGCCTGTTCAAAAATGACTTTTTTCATTTTTTTCTCTTTATTTTAAATTAAATTAAATTTTATAGTTATTTTAACGTTATAGTAGCTTTATTAAGGTTGTAATTTTCAATCGGAGTTACAGTATACAAACTTTAAACCTGTGCCAAAGATTAATTAAAAATATTGGGAAATTTGAATTTCAGATGCGGTAAAACAAGGAGCTAACATCACGTTACTGTTATTAATGATGATGGCAGTTTATTCGCACTACATGGTCAACGATAAATTTGAAAGAACGGCGCCTGCTCTGGTTTGTACCAGCACTTATACTAGCCAACTACTGTAGTCGCGTTATATTTTATTAATTGAAAACATTTTCGTATTTATTATTTAAATGGGGATTCTAACCAGTGAAGGAAGATTACCGCTCATTTTTCAAATATTTTTTTGTAGAGAAAACACTCCATTATTTTTTTTAACTTTTTAATTAGAAAAACTTTTCAGTTCAGCTTTAACTTTACGCAATAAAAGCTATTTATTTCTACACCTGACTTACAATCATAATCTTATCCTTTTCCCAGGTGTTCATATTCATGCTCTCGGGGCGGATGGTCATCGACTGGCAGCTCAAAAGACGGCAGGACGAAGTGACGGCGAACGGCGATGCCAAACAAAAGAAACAAGACTGAACACCAGCTTTAGTAAAAGTGAAAAAAAAAACTTTCGAGAACGTTTCTCATTGTATCTAGAAGCGCAACATCATTTCTCACGAATATCCCTTCCAGCCAAAAAGTGAGATGGAATTAAAATATTGGGGGGAAATGCTCACGTAGGTAAGTAAAAAAAGGCATTTTAATTACAGTTCTTTCGACAAAAAAAAAAAAAAAAAAAATCAACATGGTACCTAAATTATTTAATTGAGAAGCAATTTGTATGGAATGTCGTTTTGAGTTCAGTTTGTACATATGTGATGAACGGTTTTTACAAATTTCGACAGGTACCACCTATCTTTTTCAAATTACCAAGTGCCATTTTTTATTCAATTGATCGGATGATTTAGTAGATTGTAATTTGCACAGATTTGTATTGAAAAGCACTTGATAATCATTAAAAACCATACGTAATTTAATCTGATAATTCTCATTACCTCGAAACACGAATAAATGTAATAAACTACATATTTGAATTTTATCAGTAGAGTTTTTTGCTAATTATTTATAAAAGTTATTACTGAATTCGCACATTTTCTATAATAAATTAAAAGCACCGATCGTGTTTAAAAATTTAACATAATCCAGTCGGTAGAATCGCTTTTTTGCCAATGGGAATGCGTAAATTTTTCTCTAAGCGCTCGTGGGTACCGGATGGCATGAAAGTGCATTTTACTCCGTCATTTTGCTAAATTAGTGATAAGGAGAAGCAATTTTTCAAAACACCATGTAAAAATTAGTGTTGTGTTGTCCGAAATTAGAATCCATTGTTACCACGACCTGACAAGACATAATTCGTTTTTTTTTAAATAAAAAATTGGAATAATTTTGAATTTTATTCACCTAATAATATGAATTCTTTGGAGTTTTTGCATCGACAGAAAAAATATTAATCTATTAAATGATATTTTTCAGAAAACACTTTTCGATCAGTTTGATTCATGTTGATTTGAAGGGTTTTCAAGGAAAAACAAAGAGTTTGGAATGTACAAAAAGTATATTGTTGTAAATCAATGTGTTGCTGGTAGGTACCTATAAATTAGAAATTTAAATTTGGCGCCCAGTAGACCCAAAATTTTCTAAAACACGTAGAAAATTATTACTCTCTGTCGTTTTCTCATTCCTGACCTAATACCAGAACATAATTATGTGTATTGGACGCATATAAAAACAATTCGAATCCAGCATCACTCGATGAAACCTCTGAGACTTCTGATACTTGGAAACAGTGGTAAGTCGATCGTAAAATTAAATACCACTAAAACATGACACAATGAGAAGTCATTTTGTCAACGATGAACTGTTTTCTAATTACAGAATCGGTACAAAAATTAAAAACTAACTTATGGAAATGTATACATTAACCTCCGTTTGACGTAAGTCAGTTTTACCTCTTTTTCGTTATTCAGATTATCAGGCTTGGAATTCCAAAAGGGGCAGCCGTCTTTTTTATAACATCTTGTTTTTATAATAAAACAATATCCATCATTTACTATAGATCCGTTCATTCGATTAACTATAGAAATTTTTGTGATGTTTAATTTCAAGAATAATATCATTAAGGTGGAAGTTTCATGAAATAGGGTCATAGGTAAATTATTAATGGTGACGTGGCTGCGCAGAATTTTATGCGCCAATAATAAAAGATTTGTAAAGGGATCGTTTCATTTTTCTAGTAAACGCAATTTACTGTCCGTGTACAGGTTCACCGACAGCCAGAACATACTTAACATGTTCCCCTCGTTTTCCTTGGGGATCCACTCTATACAATCCTCGCACACCAACGGCCAACAGTTCGGATTTTTCCTTTTCAGTCAACGGCACCGGCTTAGGCACTGGTTTGGCGACAGGTTTGTTTTGCCGTTTCCCTAATCGCGCCTGTTCAGGTTGGTAATACTCGACAGGTTGGTAATACTGTTCCTGTGGTTGGTACAGCTGTTCTTGAGCTTGAGGTTGCACTTTGTAACCAGCGTTGAGAAGAGCTCGGAGCTCGCCTTGGGTTAATGGACGTCCTCCTTGGTGATGTAGGTTGGGCTTCGTTCGTAACACTGGTGTCCTTGAGGTGGTGACAAAGATGCTTGACCTGTATGAGCAATCAGAGCATAGTGAGCTAATAGTAGTTATCCAGAATAAGAAACAGATGCGCCAAGTAATTCTAGACAGTAATGACGAGGAATCATTGAGTTGACAAGAAACATTAATATGCCAATTTCAAAGTTTACTAAAAACTACGGTTTGAGTCCATCATTAATAATTGTCTTTCTGCTGCAATCAGTTAAAATGAGCGCTGACAGTTGCCTTAGGGGAAGATGTTCCATAAATCAAATTTGAACTCTCACCTGGATGGAGTATCTGGGCTTGTAGCTGCTTCCAACTGCTGCTGCCTGATCAGAGCCTGCTGTTCCGTGAATGATTGTTGATAGCTTTCAGCTGCTGGTACTGATGATCTGAAGGCCTCTGGGGGAAGCTCATTATCTAGTGCCCTTGAGGAAGGTTCAATTTTCGTTGTTTCAATTAAGTACTGGTCTGGTGTTTGTTTGACGGAGACTGATGGGATAGGCTGGTATGCAGCACCACCAGCATACCTTGTCAGCTGATCAGCACTAAGCTGGGCCTGCAATGCATAAAAAGAGGAATACTATCGTCCAGTCTGAGAACAATTGCTCGTCTAAGGAAACCATTAATATTACTGAATTCACGGCTTGGCATTATTATTGACATTACTGAAAACCACGTCTTGGCATTAATTCTATAATTTGGAGCTAAATTTTACTAACCTCTTGTCGGTAAGGGAAGTGTTGAGGTATTTGGATGTATTCAGGCTGGGGAGATGGTTGAGGATTCACCAGAGGGGCTGATGGAGCGTTGGGTCGGGGTGCTCCTCCTTTTGGAAGGCTGGCCAAGTATACAAGCTGTCTTGTAGACGGCGGGGAACTGAATAATCTTGGCGGCTGCGAGAGTTTTGTGCTACCAAACTGTACCTATAATTCAATTAAGCTCTGTTGTATATACTGCAACTATTTGCAGTAACATATTTTACTAGTAGTTAGTTGGATGGAGTTATTATTGTTTTGAAAAGATTTTTTCCACAGTTACCCTCATTAAACGCATGTTGAAATCATTATTCATGTAAACCTAATTTTCATACCTGACTGTAAGAAACTGTCTCAGGAACTCGTTCTTGTTCTTGCTGTTGATCCTGGAAGATGTATCGTGGTGCCTGTGAAGGTGTGTGAAGCTGAGCTTGAGCTGCTAGTTGGGCTGCCTCAGCGCGTGCTTGTTCTTCCTTCACACGAGCTTCAGCTTCAGCATGGGCTCTCCGGTTTGCCTCTTCCTGGGCTCGCCGATTGGCTTCTTGTGTCTTCCTGTTGGCTTCTTCCTGAGCTCTAGCCTGTGCCCTAGCTTGTGCTTCTGCCTGAGCTTGTGCTTCTGCCTGAGCCCTAGCATGTGCTTCAGCCTGAGCCCTAGCATGTGCATCAGCCTGAGCTCTAGCATGTGCTTCTGCCTGAGCTCTAGCATGTGCTTCTGCCTGAGCCCTAGCAAGTGCATCTGCCTGAGCCCTAGCTTGTGCATCAGCCTGAGTTCGTGCTTGCGCTTCGGCCTGCGCTCTAGCTTGTGCTTCTCTAGCCTCAATCTGTGGATCAGCAAATTGTGGCTGTGACTGCAGTTGTCTCAGAAATTCGGGGCTGATTCCTTGCTGATGTAGATATCGCTGAACTCCCAACTGCTGGAGTCGCCGGGCATCGGATTCCTCTTGCTCTCTAATGCTCTTTGATGCTATGCTCTCCTGCGCTCGGTTAGCACTCTCTTGCTCAGGGGTTAAACGGACAGGAATCAAACGAGGCTGTCCGCGAAATTGTTGAGGTCCACTGAAACCAAATGTAATTTGATAAACACTAAAAATCTAAATAACTGGATTAAATAAAGCAGTGATGCCAGAATAAACTACGGTCTCACCCAGATTGGATGTTTTGCTGCTGTAGCTGTGGAATCGGTTGAACTGCAGCTCCTGGGTTTCCTTCGATGTACCTCAATAGCTGCTCATATTGGGGAGCCAATGCCTGCATGAAAAGAGCATTATACGTCAATACATTTTAGTACCACAGCGAATCATACGCTTAGAATCGTTTGAACAAAAACAAATAAAACACCTGTAGTTGTCTTGGATCTCCTGGAATATGTTGTGGGCCAAGACCAACGAATTGCCTCGCGTCAACGCCAAAAGGGAGGCCGTTTTGGCGCGGATCGACTAGACCAATTTGGCGAGGATCTACGAGACCGAGTTGGCGAGGGTCGAGTCTAAGTTGTCGAGGGTCGATTCCCTGCTGACGAGGATCAAACCTGTGTTGGCGGGGATCGACACCTTGTTCAGGAACAACTATGGCGAACGGAGGATCTCCTGAGACCCCTGGCAACTGACGTTTGGATGGCTTGTCTTCCTTGGCCGTTGCTCCGTAGAGCAGGACCATAGAAACTGCAACGCAAAACAAAAGCAGATTGACACGATTGCGTTAACAATGATGAGTTAAAGGTGATGGATCAAGGTTGATAAAAAAATACCAACAAAAACCAGCCTGTCTAATGTACCGTAGATTTCATAAGACTTAGTTTAATTATTTATCCACCAAGGTGAATTGGAGCCATTAGGATCTCAAAGTTGAGACCAAATTATTTCCTCCTTCAGCTCAAATTGATGTACCTAACCGAATACGTTCCTATTTAATTGACTCGTCGAGGCCATTGCCTGTCTCAATTACTGGCTGTCGCCAAAAATCAAAATACGAGCTTTCTTTTTCTGTCGACAGCCGAGTTAGTTAAAAAACGAAGCCACCCTCGATTCAAACTGCCTCCGGCCCTGGTTTTACAATCCACGCCTGCAAACAGTTTGTTCAGAAGTGAAGAAAGTATCGGGCACGCGTTTCATTTTTGAAAACGATATATTCGATCAAGGACGAATGAATTTCCTTGCAAAAAACGCAGGTCCTCCCGATCAAAAGCGGGTGATTATTATTCGAACGGAGTTGAACGATTTTCGAGCAAGGCTGACAGCCGATTTGCCGCAAGGGATGGCTGTTACGCAAAGGCAATTTTTGAGCATTTTTTCGAAAACCGAACCATTCACATACGAGTTGGAACACGACCTTGCCGAGGAGGAAAGAATGTTTAGAAAATCAGCCCAATATCAAAGGAAAGAGGACCAAAAATTAATAAATTATAAAAAGTATGAGAGGACGTCATTGTTGGTCAATTAAGCCTGAGAAAGATGCCTTTCCAATCGTAGATGGACTTCATTATCTGTTCGCCGGACCTAATTTGTAAAGCTCTTGATTTTCACTTTTGAGCAACAACTTGTTATACACTCGTGAGGTAACCTTTTGTAAAAACGCTCGAACAACCAGCAAAATTGTGCGGCTAATTGAATACAGAGGTAACAACTTCGATACAATGTGAAGCTTCCCCATCTGTAATAATAACCCTCTCGAGCGAAAGCACGCTGATTCGCGAGCACATTACGTTGAAATTACTCTCTGCTAGTCTCATATACAGGGGCCTGAACGTGGCGTTGGGTTACGTGGATTGCTTCAATGAGCCTGTTATGTCTTGTTCGTTCATCTGGGACTCTCATCAGTCCAATGAAATGACAGGGTACGTTGTCGAGGGTTATGAATGGAATTGACCTCAAATCCGACTATGACCGAAATTCCGAAAGTCATCAGCTCTAATGGAGACTAGCGTATCAAGAAAGTAGTCCAGGTATCTCGTTTGAATGACACAATTTACATCGGTATAAATGTCACATTTTTTCTCCTTGCGTTCATCAATGATATTCATACGACAATAGGAAAATGCGATCGATCAACTGGGGGAAGTCAAAAACCGCTACTTCCTTATAATGAGCGTCTATTTCGCTGCTCGGCAGGAATATGGCCGTGAAACTGAATCCGCCTTTATTGACTGCGAAGTCACTGATTCTGAGGTCAATATGCGCGTAAAATCTCTATTAACATCATTATGTCAAATACTTTCGCTCATTCGTGCATTTTTGAAGCGTTCGATAGATCTTTATTGCTTCCACTATACAATTCCGTAATGATTAGAAAACCGCTTGAAATGTCTTTCAACAGTAATCGCAGTAATGAACGTGGTATATGGATTTTCTCGATTTTATAACAATTAACCATGATCTATTTTTATTTTTATTATAATTTTTTTGAATTAATTAAATTTTTTGTAGGGTTTCGATGACATTAATTGTAGCCGAATTAATACTAAAAATTGGAATGAATTAATTAATGGTTTTTAACTTAGGGTGAGCATCAGTTGGTCGTTTCAAATATAACAGCAAGTTAATGCGAGCTCAGCGCACATAGTTGACCCAGATTTCCATAAATGTATCAGAAAAAGCGTTGAAAGCTAGTATAAAAATTGTTGCCCTTTCAACACTAACTGAAGTTAACAGCCTCAATTTAATATGACATTTTAGCTCTCATTAGCGATAAGAGGTTCATATTTTCCTTTCGATCAATTCCAAACCAACAGTTCCCCTATACTGAGTGTTATTTCGCCTTTACATTCCCATAGCGACCCGGCACCAACGCCCAGCTCCGTGCTCCGTTGATTGCATCATTGAATCCTGTCTCGAAGTTAAGTATTGGTATGTACCTCTGTGTAATTCTACAATGCGACCGAACGTATCTCGGCGAGTTCTGCATCTGTACCACCCGCTCTTGGTAATTCAACTTCTCCGATCAACTTCTCCGAGTCCCTCGCCTTTAAACTGCTCCACAATCGCAACTAAGCGACCTTTCCAACGGATCTGCCCTCAATAGCGATGTCATACTGTTTGACGAGCGGATAGACAAATCTTTTTGGCAATTTGTCATCAGACGATGTGTGCCGTTCTAAATCGCCCAAGCGCTTAGAAAAAATAGTTGAGAAACATGAAAGAAAATTTAAGACAATAGATAGTTGAGGATGATGCCCCGTATAAGACGGACCGTAAGTTTCAAAATGAAGGAAAAAAAATCAAGAAAAAGGAATTTTTATAATGGCCTGTTTTTGAAGCTGTAATATATATCAAAACTTTTTCGTTAATGTCGGATTTACATCTTATTCAGGTTATTTGACTTTCTCCTAATTCAACGAGACGTTCGAAAGAGCTTAGAAAGTATCAAAGTAACGTTTATACACCATTGTCAGATATGAGGTTCTGACAAATCAGAAGTCAAATCGAAAAAAAAGGAGCAAACTGCCCCTAGTTAGTTTTTAAATCGTCAAATTGATTCTGTTACAAGTTGCAATGATTCGGATCCAGTATGGAATACTTCAGAAACTGCTGTACAATTTTCTATCGTTTTCACATTAGTCTATTCCTCCACGCTCTCAAAAATTTAACTTCAAGCATCGCCGAAATGAGGCATTTTTATGACGAATTTTTTGCTAAGTTTTATCTTTGGCGTAATTTTACCGAAAATAAATAGATTGTTAATATTGTAAACTCAAAATAATCATCTGATCATAGAAAACATTCGAGGCGCAACCAGAAAATTCCTAAAGTAAGAATTCGAGAGGCTGTCAATCAAGTACATCTTGAATGGGACACTTTCGCAACGCTTCATCATCGATATCATTTCATTCTTTGAAAGAGCCTGACCATGGTAATGTTTGTTTTCATTTCAACAGCGCGCGCTATTGATTTAGGCGCCGTCCCACTGACTTTTCATTGTCGACTTATTCTTCGCAACGTGCATTGTCTGCTAGGAGCGATATCCGACGCGTAACAATGCAAAAAATCCGAACCGTTTTTCCACAAGAAAGGCAACCAGTGGTGTGCATAGATCACACAGTACTTCCATGTTTGAGTCGGTAACTGGTATAACCAATTATAAAATCGAGAAAATCGTACGAAGGCCGAAACGTGACCCTAGCGGTAAAGATCAGGCGTCATTCACTCGCCATTACAAATATTTCATACCTTTAGCGTCAAATGTATTGATTTTTGCACCCTGTAAAAAGCTCAACAGCGATAAACGGCGTAGGGCGGAAGTACGGTATGTGATCAAAACAAAACAAAACATGGTCGTTGTAGGTCACATTTAAAGCAAAGAGACCCGAAAGTTACAAAAGCGCTAAGTGAAATAACTGAAATTGCGTTCAACAAGGAAGTACTGCAGGTGACCCCGATAATAAAAATCAAGCAACATTCATCTGTCATAAAGAAAAATTTAAAGTCTAAAGTATATTCACTCTTGTGGTCTATAAAAATCTCTAATGCAAAAAAACGGCATAAGGCGGAAGTACTGTGTGTTATCCAAACTATACAAAACAAGTTCTGTGAACGTGGTCAGAGTTGGTCAAATATATAGCAAAGAGCCCCAAAAAGTACAGTAACTGAAAATGCGTTTTGCGAGGAAGTACTGCAGGTGACCCCAATAATAAAAAACAAGCAATATTCAGCTGTCATATAGAAAATTTAAAGTCTAATGTATATTCACTCTAGCGGTCTATTGAAATCTCAAAAGTTAAAAAATAGCATAAAGCGGAAGTACTGTGTGTTACCCAAACCATACAAAACAAGTTTTGTGAACGAGGTCAAAGTTGGTCATATTTATAGCAGAGACCCTAAAAGTACAATAACGCTTAATAAAATAACTGAAAATGGTTTTACGAGGAAGTACTGCAGGTGACCCCAATAATAAAAATCAAGCAATATTAGGCTGTCATATAGAAAATTCAAAGTCTAATGTATATTCACTCTTGCGGTCTATTAAATCTCAAAAGTTAAAAAAAGGCATAATGCGGAAGTACTGTGTGTTATCCAAACTATGCAAAACAAGTTTTGTGAACGAGGTCAAAGTTGGTCATATTTAAAGCAAAGAAACCCATAAAACACAAATTAAACAACAGAAAATGCGTTTTACGAGGAGGTACTGCATGTGACCCCAATAATAAAAATCAAGCGATATTCAACTGTCATATAGAAAAATTTTTAGTCCTCCAGCGTTCAAATATATTCATTTTTGTGGTCTATAAAAATCAAAATGTAGCAAATGTGCAAATAACGCGGATGTACTGCATGTGACCCATTTCATAAAAATCAGGCATCAATCAATCGTCCACCCCAACATTTTAAGACCTCAAACATTCAAATACATTGAGTTTTGCGGCCTGTAAAAATCAAAATACAAAACATGCACTTGTGAAATCGTGAAAAACGCTCATAACGTGGAGGCATTGTATGTGACCCACTATACAAAAAATCTAGTGTTTTCTGCTTGTCATAACCGACATTTCAAGCCCTCAAACGTAGAAAAATATTGACTCTCATAGCCTGTAAAAATCGAAACAGAAAAAACTTTGAACGCTTATATCTCGGAAGTACTGTGTGTAATTCAAAATCCGGAAAAACCTAATTTTGCACAATCACTGGGAGAACATTCCCTTAAAATTTCATAGGATTTCATCAATTTTTCAGGGAGATATGGCGATTTATGTCAGTTTGTGACCACAGACAGACGGACAGACGGACACACAGACACACAGACACACAGACACACAGACACACAGACACTTGTTCAGAAAGTGTTTCTGAGTATACTACTATGAAAATTTCTTCCATCAGGACCTCGGTTAAGAATTCGACTTTTCAGACGATCACAATACTTCCATTTACTACGTAAACATGGAAGTAAAAACCTATGTTGCGCAAAAAGGCAGGCGCAAAGTCAATCGTTCGTTAAAAAGGCGAATGCCACGCCGTGCGGACGAGTATTGCGTTTAAACGGTATCCACGACGTGAGCCGTGAGAAGATTTTGATCCGAGCTGCAATTGAAAGCGGGTATTAAAGAAATCCCTCCATCGTATCAGATTAGCTTCGACGATTCGATTAGGCGATATAAAACAAATAATTGCGCAATAATAGCAGTGGATTTTGTACAGAATAAAATATTTTTAAGCCTCAAAGCTCAAATGCATGAAAATGATCAGAAAATCTGAATAAAATTCCTTGAAAAAAAGATACTGTAAGCAGTAGAGATAAATTAGACGAACTAGAGATGGGCTCGTAATTTTTTCAACGCCTCACCTTGGAGATTTCCAAGCTCTAATTTTCTAATTCTAATAGTGGGGGAAATTTCAAACAATGATTATTTAAAAAAAGTTTTTCATTATTTTTTATGTGTAAATGGCCTACATAGATTTTTCATTATTCTAAAATCATGGTAAACGGTTACCCTCTGTGCATGGGAATATTATTTTTCACCTGTGGGATCAACCTATTCAAGTAAAGGGATTCAGAAACCGTTCGCTGGGTCGAAACAACGGATGTGATGTAGTCTTGGTTCGATGTTCCTTCGCTTGTTGAAAGGTTTCTTCGCCTAATTAAATCCAAGAAAATTACTGTAGGGATTCCTTTATCTCCGTTTAGCAACCATACCAACTTTGTAGAGGCAACTCTAGCAAAAACTCGCTTTGCGATTTCCATCTAATTCCTGATAGTGCACGATTGATCTTGACATTTTCCTGAAGGTCTAGGGTGGATCGTATTTTGCTTGTGAGAACCGTCACGATTTTAACGGAACTGAGCGTAACAGTTCATATGAGATCATCTGTAAGCCCTCAGAAGGCTAGTTATGATTGGTCGTTCTTCATACGCATTGCCCAACACACCCCCGGCGGTTTTGCGGTTTCCTTCTTGCAAGTTATCTTTCCTGTACTATTAGCATTAACCAATAACTCGGCTCGAGTGCGTAGAAAATGTATTTGTTTTTTATCGGTTTGCGAGTACAGCCGAAAATTATGCGTTCCCTTGACCTTCTCGTCCAGGAACTCACGATTTGTATTTCTGAATTATTCGAGTTTGACCCCAGTTCGAATCAAATTTTTTTTTTTTCACATTTTTTCAAAATCCCGCCAGTCAGCGTTATGATAAGATATTTTTTTATGTATATAATATATGAATATTATTCCAGAAAAAAGAGGAGCTTTCGATTTCGCATTTTAATAAAAACGTTTGTTTTTCAATTGACGGCTAAGCGCCTATATTCAAATATTTTTCAGCAAAATAATATCGCGTTTGATTATTTAGAACAAAAAAATTATATTCACTCGAGAGCGTGAATTTGGAATTGAAGTATCTTTACTTCAGGAAGTACCGATCTCTGGGTCACAGAAAGCGTTGCATGTGGAAATACTTCTTCCTCGATTTGCATGCGACCGTAGAAATCTCATTCCCACAGGAAAGTAATGCACGTGGATTATGTTCCATCGTCATAACACTTGGATTTTCTTCCCATTGGAAACATTCCATTCAGAAACCGCAAACCTTTCAATAGCCAACGAAGCCGTAATGTCCATTTGTTGACTTCGTCGGCGTTTTTCCCAGGCGGCACCTTCGATACTTCTCACCTCGGTCATAGAAACAATGTGGTCCTTGGCTCATTTTTATAATTGATCCTCCCAACAGCGCTCATTTCGGTCGGCGTAATTCGGTTCCCTTGTCGAATAAAGGCCCGTGAAAACGATAGTCGCTTATTGGCCACCGATGTACTGATAAGTTTCATGGACCGGTAATTGATCGGGAGGAATTTTCGAACACGGCCTTTACTCATGTGGTCTACAGAACAATGCACCGCCAATGTAACATTGTGACAAGTTTCCCATACCGTGCGTTCGACCGATATTTTTTTTAAGGGTTTTACGATCAATAAATTCGCACCATGTTGCTCAATAGTTACCGTATTTCAGCAGAAATAGCTTGGTCGTGTAACGGGTAAATAAATAATGCTGTAAAGGGTGAACGTGTAAACAGCAGCCAGTTATGGACTCTAGAACTAATTTCTGACGAACTTTGTGCTAGAACATATTTTAGCAAACTTGTTTCCCTAATTTTCCACCTGTAAGATTTGTTTTGTTCTCGACTTTAAATCAATAAATCGACTATAACTCTCTTAATTACGGAAGTAAATTCTTCTATTCAAAATTTATAATTCGCTGGAAAGAGCGTTGGATTTCTCATCTTCGTATCGCAAAACTGAATTTTCCTTAGCAGAAGCAATAGATAAAAAATCCGTTAGTCAAGCAAAATTTTTGTAATCTTGAAAATTTTAAATTTTTTCAGTTAGAAGTAATAAGTACTTCAGAGCTTAATATTCTTACATTTCTATTATTATTCTCTATGTAATTCTTTTTTTGCTGTAAGCGCAAAATTTGGTTTAACCTAATTTTCCATAGATCTAATAAAAAAATGAATCAATTAATTTAAAAAAAATTACAATTGAATTTAGAGGCTCAAATCCCTTTTTGCCAGGAAAAACTTGGGTTTTTTCTTTTTTGAAAATTTGAAAGATCCGGTGACGAGTTCGAATTTAGTTGATGGTCACATCAGCGTCATATTAACACAATGATGCTAGGAGATCTCGTCTGCGAAAGGTCTCTTCGCACGTTACTATTGAAAGACTTTTTCCCCAAATTTCTGCTAGTATTTCAATTTTTTTCTAGTTTTATTCACAAAATTTTCCAACAACTATTTCATTAGTACTGTAGGTTACAAAAAGAAAACAAAAAACAGAGCACGATCGTCGCTGAATAATTTTATAAATATCAACATTATGACGCTCGATATACCTATAATATTCACAGATATGTTGGTGATTCTGAAGCGAATTTATTTACAATAAACACTCCGTTTCCCGCGAGCACGCAACCGAAATCGGATTGTGAACGTTCCCAGAAAGCGACTGCTGGGAAAGCGTTTAGAAAAAGGCACGAACGCCCTTGACGAGTCTGATAATGTTTAGTAACATGTTTCCCCTTTTCCATTGTCTAAACAAAAAGACAAGAATATTTCCGCGACGGGTGTAACATCGTTTGCGTCACATTAAGAAGCAAGGACCGGAGAGAACAAGCAGAAGGTGGAACAAGGATAGCCAATTAATGACAACTGAAACTCTCTCCGCGAATTCGTGCATTAGTATTTTTATTGAGACGGGTTACGACTCAATTAATTAATCAAATAGATGAAACACGAAATCTGATGTTTTATATAATTAATTCAATCTGTTGCAGCTGCTTTCGAGTTCTCGGCTATCAAAATCCAAAGTATCTGATCTTCAAATAAACGTCCGGGTTCGTAGGTACCTAGGTTGTTTGGGGAAAAAAGACATGCCTACATCAACTTCGACGGTGTCAAGGTTGTTGTTTACGGACGAACAAAACGTGCTCTATCGTCACTATAAAATCAGCCTCTTTCATTTCATCGTATAATCGTACGCCTACCGAGGAAAAGTGAAATTCAACTCGAATTTGGTCATAATGAATAAAGAGATAAATTGAGCCTCGTTATTTATCACAGGAAAGTTTTCATTTGAGAAAAATGTCTTGCTTTTCTCATCCAATTTATCTAAATAATTATCAGTTCAGGTCCCTTTTCCCCTCAACTAATTTAACCTTTTTTGTAGACTTTATTTTATCTCAACGCCTTATATCTAACTTTAGGGAAATTAATGCGACAATTCTTCTAGTCAAATCTTGAATTTATTCAAACCGATTTCAAGGTTTGGTCGCTTAGTTTCAAAACGAAAACATAGCCTCTCAAAGAAGGTCAAAAGTGAGTGAGCCCGTACTCCAGAACCGAGATCAAGGGCTCCATTAGAAAAGGTTACGACCCGTGCTCAACTTGATTTCCCAAATTCTACGCTCATATGTCAACGTTGGGCTTTTTCGATGCGTTTGAATAACGATCGACTATTAGGTTTTTAGGTTGACTCGTTTAGCGTGGAATACCAAAGCCCTGAATGACTTTTATATGCAAAAATATACGTTAGTTAATTTTTAAAATTTGGGGTTTTAAAAATAGAATAGTCAAGATAGGAAGCTGCATTTCGTCTCCGTCATTTTGATAAATACGTACTTGCCCATCCAATGTTATAGCCAAATCTAAAAATTGTCAAAACTTCATAAATGATTATCATTGTTGCATGTGCGTGAGGTTTACTTTTCCTCGAGGCCATTTACTCTTTTATTGTCATCTAGAACTGATATAATGAAAGACTTTTCTTCTCAAAACATGTGGAGGAGATTATTGTAAACAACTGGTCGCTTTTTATCTGTTTCTGAGGTGTTTTCTTTTCCGTATTCCTCCCTAAAACGCATGCAACGTGACTTGAATTGAGGAAAATGTTAAACGGGTAATCTAAGTAGTTTTTTATTTCCTGCTTTCAAATTACATATTGTTACTGACAAAAATGCTTGAAATGTCAGAATAAGCCAATCGTCGGCAATTTCCGTATGTAATAAAAATATATTGACATTTTTTCGATGAAAAAATTTTTTTCAAACGAATCCCAATTTTCCAAGTGTTTTTTCGTTCGTCTCTCATTCAGTCTCTATTTTGTCGTACACATCCTTCGTCAATGCCGTACTCAATTTATTCGCATAACATTTTCTTGACATTGCGGAAAGTAAAAGTCAGGTAAATTTTCGATCAAGGCTTCGTGTTTTTTTTCCGTTTAGGAGATGCCTTTCACTGTGACCATTAACATACAATGAACCTTCCAGCTGATCGCTCTCATAACAGATCCCTAAGGATGGGCATCTGTTTTTTCTTGACAGGAAGTTCGCACAGCAAACAAACATTGTAGTTGAAAACACGTTATTTTTTGTTGGATTACGTAACCATCGCGACGGCAATCCTCTAAAATCCTTTCCTCTTTCGGATTGAGACGTGGGAAATGGAAGCTATTTACGGAATCTTGATCTATAATCCATGCGATGACGTGAAGTGATCTGTATTGTTTACACAAATCTTCAAATAGAACGTAACTGTATGTTCGGAAATAGAAGAAAATGCAAGCGTCGAAAATTCAGATATCGTCCATCCGATTCAAGATTAGAAGTATCGAGCGAGTTTTTGAGCTCAGACTAAGAAAAAATAAAAATAAATTGAATAAAACGTTATTTTTTTACGCTTTCCCGCAGTGCCGAACTTATTTCGAGGATAGAACTGCTCGAAAATTCGAACCTTGTCGTATCCAAATCGCCCGATCGGTCCGGTTTCCGAACAGAAACACGACAGGACACTCCTTTCGATCTCATCTGAAGTTGGAACAGTCGAGAAGCGGGAGCAGTCTGGCAGAAGCCGAGAGCAGAGGTCGTGCCAGGGCAACTGGCCTCTACCTCGAGCCTGAACTCAACGTGAAGTCAGGTCTTACGGGGCACACAATTCGATCGTGATCCGCAGGCGCAGCAACCGACTGGTCGTGAGTTTCAAGCCCGTTGAATTTTACAGTTGATTGGTTTGTTGAATATCTGGTGCGTAGGGCTCGCACGACTTCTCCTATTATCAAACGATCCGTTAAGTCGAGACAATTCAAGGACTGGCAGAACTTAAAAGTACAATAGTACGCGACGTACGGCCTTCACAATCGATTGATCAATATCAGGAATAGTTCATCATCCATCAGAGGTCGGTTATTTGTACGGGACCCGAAACTCTTGAGTCGTGAAAATGAATTAGGTAATGGAAAAACGTGCGAACTCACTCCCCCTGAGAAAATCCTAGACCTGAAAAATTGCAAAATGATTTTTCCGTTTTCAACCTAGACGAACACACTATCAACCACAAATTACGTAAAATATGTACCTATTGGAGGCTTTAAGAGTCCGTTGTGAATTACCGTTATTTTTACTCACGATCAAATTATCAAGCATTTTAAATGAATGATGCATTTTTTTACGGCTGACCTATGTACAAATAAACCGCAGGAGATAAAAAAAAAATAAAAAAAAATCCCGCATGACGACCATAGTAACCTCCTCCTTGTTTGAAGTCGGTTAAAAAAGGAGAACGTTCGATTCAAAGTATGTTTCGGTTTTGATTCATGGGATCGCGGTTAGTAGAACTTCGTCACGTCGTTGTCGTCGGAAACCGCTGACGAAAGAAGACATCACGACACAGTAAAGCAAATTTATCCCGCTGGAGAGAGAATGTCGGAGCAAATTGTCGATGCCAGTTCGGAAGTGGTTATAGTAATTATTCAATACCAATAGTAATAATTCAATAATGATGGATTTCACAAAAAAAAAAAAAAAAAATGAGTTGGAGTTATTTAATTTTTTAATAAATCCGACGCGTCATGAACTTAACGTCCGAATTTCAAATCCGTCAATTACGCATTGCTATCGGTACCTCTACGTAAATTGGGATTTGGATGAAGCACACGTATTACAGAAAGCTGCAATTTAAAGCAAGTGATAGCGCAGTCGTAGACGGGTGTCCGACTACATTCTGTCCGATTATCATACGAGTCCGATCCGATCGAGCAGCCGGCGCTGGTACTAGAGATCAAGGGATGCTGTAATGTATCCAAGCTAGACAAGCTGACTAGAACCTCCCTCGGAGCCCGTCGACTGTACTCAGGACCATACTCAACGTGTACTTAGGCGACCGGTGACCGTGATCCAGACACGATCTTCACACAGGGCACCCTACAAATCCAGCTGTTCAGCCAACTGAGTAATTAGCGCCAACAATTTTTGCAGGGGATTGTTTTCCCTCAATTGAAAACTAATTGATGCGCTTAACTTTGTAAAATGATACACACTGTTGCTATCACTTTATGAACATTTGTTCGCGCGAAAGACATTTGAATTGTCATTAATTTTCAACATTTTAACGCTTATGTTTCAAAAGTATCGTGCGGCGATAAAATTCAATGAAGTCTTATTCTGTACTAGGGGCTGCGCCCCTCCTGCCGTGCCTACTATATATAGTCAGGGGTTAGTGTCCTTGTCATTGATATATATAGTAGTTTATTTCTGTATGGAGGGGTGTAATTTATAGTTTTTATAGTAGTTACTATAATTTGGTATTTAGGTGGAGGGGTTTTTATGGTTTTTGTTACATAAAGTAGTACGTTAACAACTCGCGCAAAATTTTAGCCGAGGAAGACAAAAAAACTTTGAGTTTCCCAAGATTTGTAACTTGCACAGAGGATAACTGTTAAAAAAAAGGTGTCAATTCAGATGTTTGAATATACCAAAAGATAGGTGTTTTAACTGTCCACATTTTCTCCATGTAATGTACCTATCCATTTTTCAACCGTTTTTGCGTTATTCAACAATCTTAGTAGAGTATACACGAAAAATCCCATTTTTCAACTTTAAACATTTTTTTCATCGATTTAGTGCAAAAGAAACAATGAATGAACTATATATTATTGATGTACACATCATCAACTATCATTATGCTGAATTTGAGCGAAATCGGTTTCAAAAAATTGTTCACGAAAAATTCAAGGGGTACCCCTGCGATTTTTTTTTAACGATCAGTTAACGATTTTTTACTCGTCTTTCATAACAGATAAAAATCTGAAATTTTCAGAGAAGTTGTATCTTACCAAGATGTGTTTTTGTGATTTTTTTCAATTCTCGAAAAAATCTGCAAGTGGTCCTAAAAAATCCGCTTTTGAAAGCTCGAAAATTAGACTTTAACCGTGATTTTCGGGGTTAAAATTCATGCGAATTATTTGTTTTACCATGCGGGAGTCTTCATTTGAATGCCTTACACACGGGCATAGCAGAAAAATTTGGTGAAAAAATTTTAACAGAGCCCAAGAAATTATTTTCCGTAAATCGAGCTTTTGCCGGTCCTCTGGCATCGGCAGGGGCGGAAAACTGAACTTATGTTTTTAAGCGATTTTGGAAGCTATTCTTCAAGGAAATTTAACGCTGAATCCGAATTTGACGTCAAAATGACGGAAATTTGACGACAACTATTACTTTTTCCCAGTTTTAGTACTACACGTTTATATGTAAATACTTACAGACTGTTCAATTTTGATTAATTAATGATTCCTACAGGAAATTAGACGTAAAATTCGATTTTGAAGTAAAAAGAATCAAAGTCTAACAATTAATAATTTTTTCGTGTTTTTATACTTTCAAAGTTTCAACTTTTGAATTTTTTCCGCCACGTTCGCGAATTTTGAAAAAATAGGTTCTGTGTAAGTTAATTGAAGAAATTTAATCTAGAACCAATTTAAAATAAAAAAAGAAATGGATTTTTTTGTTTTCGAAATATATTTCATTTTTTGGGAAAAACGTGTTTTCGTTTTTCTTTGAGCGCTGATAGCTCCGCGGGGATGTAGAATGACTCAATAACAGACTTATTATTACAAAATAATAATAACGACTTTAATAAACGGGGATTTATTAAAAATTCAGCACGGATCGAACAGAGGAGAGGAAGGCTATTTATTTGGTTCCGAAACAGAATTCAGAGTTGAAAATATGAGACCAGTTTATCAAAATATGTCGTGTAAATGATGAGGGGCAGTCGAATACACACTGAAAATAGTACGGTGTAATTAGACCTAAACCTGGACATCCAAAGTAAAAGTTTTCCTCCAACACCAAATTGCTCTACATAGTCCCCTTACTCTATGGTAAAAAGTTACACCATTTTGAGCGTCGGGTTTGGGGGTGAGGGGGAGGGGAAGTTGAAAAATCGCTAGTTTTTTTAGTTTTTCGTAAATATTTCAAAAACTAAGCGGTTTATCCTAAACATTGTTATGTACAAAAATGTTCTACGTTAAATTTTAAATAAGAATGGTCCTTTTCATAATCACTCTAAATTGTACGGTTCAAGAGTTACAGACGGTGTAAATGTTAACTTTTTCGTAATTTTGATAATTTTTTTAAAAAAATAAGCTTCGTAAAAGAATTGCTGTTTCAGTGGCCGGTGGTATGTTAGTGATGAGCCCTTGAAGGAACGACAACCTCACCACCTTATCAAGGGACACTCTTTTCTAAGGGAAAAGAGGTTTCCACAGGCCTAGGCCATATAAACCTGTGGTACGGAGAAACCCACCCTGAACTTTTTACGAACATTGCAAAATAAATTCACTTCTTAAGCATAAATATCTTTCAAATTTGGAATGTTCAATGTCTTTATTAACTTCACTCATCCTTCTGCACATTATCCTCCTCCTCTAGCTCGTCGTCTAAAGATGTTATTATTGTCCATGTTATCGCATGCTAGACCAGAGCAAGTGCTGCATATGCTAGTGCAGTTTAGACCACTCCTTCCGCATTCACAATTACGAACGCATTCATTTTTGCAAGTACACATTATAAGAGACAGTAATTCCTGGGGGGCTGCAGGACGTGCTGTTGTAATTGGTGTCAGGTGGTCGCCAATCTTCTTCCAACCCCACTCGAGTGGATCCTTATCTTCATTCAGCCACTGTTGTACCTGGTGGTAGGTCCTAAATGAATGCTGTCTGGACGCTCCTGAAGTGGGGGGTAGTGCATCCAACTTCAGTAATGCATGTATAGGCTGCTTTGCAATCACTTTGAAGTAGGACTGGTAGCGGAGACAATCTAGATCTTCAGTGTTCTTGGCTCCAAACATTGCAAGTAGGAAGTAATTTCCTGCATCAGCCACTGCACTGGGGTCGGCTATGGGGTTGTTGAAGACCAGAAGTTTTTCACGAAAAACGTTGTTGGCTTGAACTTTCCTATAAGGTGTTATTTTTCCTTTCTTATAGACAGCAGACATAGTGTCATTTCCTGTGAAGGCGTATGTAACCAGAAGTACATCTTTCATATCAAGCCAACAACGTTCTTCGTGAAAAACTTCTGGTCTTCAACAACCCCAAAGCCGACCCCAGTGCGGTGGCTGATGCAGGAATTACTTCTTACTTGCAATGTTAACGGAGCCAAGAACACTGAAGATCTAGATTGTCTCCGCTACCAGTCCTACTTCAAAGTGATTGCAAAGCAGCCTATACATGCATTACTGAAGTTGGATGCACTACCCCCCACTTCAGGAGCGTCCAGACAGCATTCATTTAGGACCTACCACCAGGTACAACAGTGGCTGAATGAAGATAAGGATCCACTCGAGTGGGGTTGGAAGAAGATTGGCGACCACCTGACACCAATTACAACAGCACGTCCTGCAGCCCCCCAGGAATTACTGTCTCTTATAATGTGTACTTGCAAAAATGAATGCGTTCGTAATTGTGAATGCGGAAGGAGTGGTCTAAACTGCACTAGCATATGCAGCACTTGCTCTGGTCTAGCATGTGATAACATGGACAATAATAACATCTTTAGACGACGAGCTAGAGGAGGAGGATAATGTGCAGAAGGATGAGTGAAGTTAATAAAGACATTGAACATTCCAAATTTGAAAGATATTTATGCTTAAGAAGTGAATTTATTTTGCAATGTTCGTAAAAAGTTCAGGGTGGGTTTCTCCGTGCCACAGGTTTATATGGCCTAGGCCTGTGGAAACCTCTTTTCCCTTAGAAAAGAGTGTCCCTTGATAAGGTGATGAGGTTGTCGTTCCTTCAAGGGCTCATCACTAACATACCACCGGCCACTGAAACAGCAATTCTTTTACGAAGCTTATTTTTTAAAAAACGCTGCAAATGATTGTACAGTGTTTTATTATTATTTCGCTTCAATATTGATTTAAGAAGACTATCCATTTGTCATTTTAAAAATTTCGAACATTTGTGAACATTCCCACCGAAAAGCAGATGGTAACTATAAATAGGGGAGAACTCCGTAGCAACTATTGTCATTTTAATCATTTTTATTTTTCTTAATTTCCTAAGTAAAAGCTAAACTTATTGCCTAACGATACAGCTGGAGAGAGTGTTTGAGAACCATTCCAATGAGTATAGAACGATTTTTATAGCTCCAAGAACTTTCGAGTGTTATACCCTCATGTCAAATTTCTAAAAATCTCCCAAATTCGGCACAAAAGCTGCGATAACTCGAGAACCAATAATAAAGCTATCGACCCGGAAATGGTCTCATTCGATTCAGCGTCCAAAAATCTATATAATTTGATACCACGTACACATTTTTCTGAAAAACCTTGGAAAATATGAATTTTCTCCCTTTCAAAACCCTCTAAAAATACCCTTAAAATTGAGCTAGCAAGTTGGTTCGAGAATTGGGCCGTCGTCGGACCGAGATTGATTTTTGGTGAAAATTTCAAGTTTTTAGCTCTTACAGCTTGGCCGGATAACTGCTAACGGCGGACGGCGTACGGCGGACGGCGTAGGGCGTACGGCGGACGGCGTACGGCGTAGGGCGTACGGCGGACGGACAGAATTTTTTTTATTGAATATTCGGATTCTACATGCCTTGAAACGCAAAACATCAATTTTTGGGGGGGGTTAGAAAATTTTTTTTCTTGGGCGATTAGAATGGTTTATTATTGATAATAAATCAAAATTACGAAAAAGTTAACATTTACACCGTCTGTAACTCTTGAACCGTACAATTTAGAGTGATTATGAAAAGGACCATTCTTATTTAAAATTTAACGTAGAACATTTTTGTACATAACAATGTTTAGGATAAACCGCTTAGTTTTTGAAATATTTACGAAAAACTAAAAAAACTAGTGATTTTTCAACTTCCCCTCCCCCTCACCCCCAAACCCGACGCTCAAAATGGTGTAACTTTTTACCATAGAATACGGGGACTATGTAGAGCAATTTGGTGTTGGAGGAAAACTTTTACTTTGGATGTCCAGGTTAAGCCTTTTTTTAGGTTAATATTACCGTACTAAAAAAACTAGACATTCCACGCTGAAAAAAAAACTTGTGATTTACTCACAAAAAAGCAGAGCAGTAGATCTCATATCTCTGATTTCTAGACGCTCGATCTGTCAGGGACGATCGCGATTCGAATCGAGCGGGAGAAGCCTGCAAACGTCGGCGAGTGTCTGGCACTAGAACTGAAGGTGCACTCCATTCAAGAGATCGCGTCTCCTGGACTACTTCAGGCCTCCCTCCCCGGCGGAGTACGTCCCCGCCAGTATCAAAGAGTCGACGTATAAAAATGGATACTTTAAGATACTTAGAGAGCAGGATAAAGGATAAAAACCAGGGTATCATGCGAGTAAAAATATTTTATTTCCAAGTCGAATAGGTTACAGACAACAATGTGTCATATCGATTTCACCACACTTGCACACATAATTATGAGTGACTAGAAGGTCAAGCCAAAGTAGGGTAGTCCAGCATCAAATAAAATTTGGGACGCATTAAAAATACCTTCCTGCAACTACTCTACACATTTGGACTCGCGATGGCAGTTTATTTGTACAGAACATTAGCCATTATAAACTGTACGCATGTTGAGAGTTGATTCTCATAGCTTTTTCAAACGTGTCTTCTTCACAAACTCCATCAACATAATCGATTCGAAAGCACGAAGTAATCATGATAGATAAAAAAGCAGAGCATTCTAATGATCCTAGAGCGCTTTGTACGGCGAGGCTTTGGACGGGTCCATAGTGATAACGAGTTTGCCCCGCAGATGACCTTGCGCCATTCTATCGAATGCTGCTGGCACATGAGCAAAGTCAAATACTGTGTCGATAACTGGTTTCAACTGCAAATCAGGAAAACGAAGAATTTCACGAGCTACAAAATGAGGCAAACAAAAAAACACACACACAAAAAAAAATAACACATTAAAAATGATTCTATATTAGTTGAAGAATGAAACGTGAAATCTTTACACAGATAATTAAAACACAAAAATGAAAAGGAATACCATCTAAGTAGGCTTGAGCGAATAATATTAACCGAAATGTCATAATTTTTTAGCACATTTTCATCACACAAGTTTTCAATATTAAGTTTAACGACATACTAAGTCTTACCTTTTTATCTACAACCATTTCATTAATTTCACTGATTCCCGCAGAAAGTGGGGAGAAGAATCCCCAACGGACAGTCGTTCCCTTGGCAACGGCTCCAGTTCGGATGTTTGCAAGGGCGAGATCCAGAGTATTTCTAGCCATACCCCCTACCAAACCGAATTTGTCAACATTAGCCACAACTGGTGATTTGAGGGTAATAAATTTGGCGTTTTTCCATTCGCGCAGAAAACTGAGGTACATGTTTGGAGAGGCGACGCCGGATGCATCCAGAATTATATCGAATCTAAAAAGAAGTACGAGTTACTAACAAGAAATGGCTAAAATGCCAACAGGTATTGATATTTTTGAACGACTTTTTATTTCAAGAGTATGAGTGCTGAAATGTGGAAATAACAAGAGACTTTTTTTAACTCGTACTTTCCAACAATCTCGAGATCCTTTAAAGCGTCTGGTTTATTGTAATCAATAACGATATCGGCATCCAAAGACTGCAATAATGGGACTGCATCAGTAGAACAAGTAGTCGTGACCTAGGACAGCAAAAATAGCACTAAGCTTAGTACATTCTAATGGTTGTATATATGGTGAGTAATATGTATTTGCGTAGGCTTACAAAGCAAACTTCAGTACCTCCACTCCCCAGTTTTTGAGCAGCTGGATAGCAGCAACACCTACGCCGCCAGAGCCACCGAGAACAAGAGCTCTCTTCCCAGAGGTACCACTCAAAAAAATATCACCGGTGATTTTCAGAGCTGACCACGCTGTCATTCCTGTGTAGTAAATGCTTGCTGCCTCTTCGTTCGAAATGTGTGCTGGTTTTTTTGACACCTCCACAAAGGTAATGATTCATAGTTTATAATGGAGAATTCGCATCAATTTCAATTACAAATGTGATTATCAATAAGTATCATACATCCCTAAAGACACAACTTCTATGTGAAATCAAAATTCTAAAAATAAAACAAAGGAGTTATTGTCAAGAGAAGTGAAGGGCAATCGAAAAGTAGCGGGGAAATAGGACTGGTGCCCCAGTCCCACAGACCCACATGCCCAGTTTCACCAAACAGAGGGTCAACCTTCCATCCCACCTGCCACCCACCAAACGGCTTGAATGCTCTATCCCTAGGGCTGGAGAATAAGTGATGCGATAGCTCCCTTTGGTTCAAGCTATTTGTCAGACTTGAAAACTTGACAAGAATCTGTAATACATAGTTACAAAAAAAGCTATTTCAGGTGTTTGAGCCATCACTACGTTATCCCCATAGCATGTATTCTCGAAATAAAAAAGGTTTTTGCAAATTCCCATTCTGATGTTTTTTATCAATTGAAAAGAATAATGCGACATGCCATAGCCAAAACGTATCAGTTTCTGGTGCACTATGCGCAATGATTAAAAAATTGGCTACTTTCTTCATGAAAATTTAAAATGGAATTAATTACACTGCTATAAAACTTACCATAGTAGAGTCAACGGCAATATATTGGGCTTGACACCCTTGTTGATGAGGGACGGTGACGCCATAAACTGTATCTCCTACTTTAACATTATTTACATTGCTACCTTTAGCATAAACTTCCCCGCAGAAATCCCTACCGAGAGTCAAAGGAAGGCATATCTTGTTATTGGTCGCACAGTTTTCCATAGTTCGAACTGCATCCAAAAGAACTTGCCCATAGCCCCCTGCAACAGACGTGATTGAAATGGGAAAGTTGAGTCCGGAAATGAATAAGGTCGTGGATGAACCGATAGTATCAGTAGGCTATAAGTTGTGTAAAAGTTGAATACCTAGCATCAGTCCATCGATTGGATTCAAAGAGGATGCTGCAGTTTTGACAAGGATCTCTCCAGGTTTGTTGATTTTTGGCATGGGCACATCTTGATCCAATGTTAAGTTGTCAAGTGAGCCATAAGAGTGAATGCGCCAGGCGGACATGACGTCATCGGGGCCTAAAGGTGGTCGATGTCCATCGATTGATGCTGGTATGTTAGGAGAAGCTGGTCCATCAGTAGATGCCGATCTGAACGTTTCAAATTCGAAGTTATCCCTTCGATTTCCAGAGTGTGGATAAAGGATAGTCCGGGAGCAAAGGGGTCGTAAGTACGTCCTCACAAACGACATGTTTCCTTTGATTTTACGGATATTTATCAACTGTAAAGAATGAAGAAGGTCGAAAAAATTGTTAAGTGGTCTGAACACACCTCAAACAAAGGTTTTGCAATGGCCACAGCTTGTGGCTAACTGGACGACTGTGACCAGCCAAAAAATGAAACAGGAAAGTTGTAGAGAACTAATCATCGAATAAAACAAATGCCGTAAATTTTGATTCCACACTACTGGTTGATGGTACAAATAGATTTTTCTTTTATAGTTTGTTAAAAGTCCTCTAGCGTTCCCTTTCGTTCGCAACATTTAACAGGTGATTCAATTTTAAAATTATTTAAACACGAAAAAACAAAGCGCCAGGTAAACAACAAGCGCTTGGTAAACATAGTTACATTTTTGTAGAAAGGTGTTTGAACGTCATGATGTCAATAAACTTCATGGGCAATGTAGACAAATAACGGAGCGCGAACCTCTCGACGAGTCAAAAATCCGTGTGCGGAGGGCCTTATACAACGCTTTTGGTACGTCTTATTTAATTAATAAATAAAATACGATACTATATATTAAATTATGTCGTTATTAAGTTTCTTTTTTTTATGTATTAGGTCGTTTTATAACCCAGTGTAAAAAACCATGAATACCTCAATAGTGATTAATAGGCCAGTTAGTTTTTCCACTACTCACCAAGTGAGTTAGCGGCATAATTGCACAAGGAGTTGCAGCCGTTTGGCTCGCACAAGCCAAAAAAGTTGAACTGAACTGAACTGAAGCTTCGTTAAAACCATAACCAAGAGGAAGAGGTCTCATACACATTCAAAGTTGCAACAGCTGGTGAAACCAGAAAATTAAAGTATCTCAACATTACTTACCCTATAGGACAGCAGAGCTAACAACGGTCATTAAAAAGAGGTGAAAAGTGCCTTGAAAATGTAAACTTGAATTTGGTATAGTTGTTGAGTTGAACTAATAATATAAAATAGCCCGCCTAGCAAGAGCCCCAATATAAACACTGATAACACACAAAACTGAGATATCATGTTGTTTTCATTAGTTGTCTTGTAACTGGAAGTCGCGTTAGACGTTTCTTAATCACAACCCGTTATTGTTTTTTGATGATTTCCTTGGACATTTTGCCAAAACTACGTTGGCCTCATCAGCTTACGCTTCCAATCAGTATAAATCATCCAAATATTCTATCTCAGTACCTAGGTAATGTAATTTCCAATTAACTATAGCTGTTTTTGCAAGGATACTGCGACTTGAATGAAGAACTTCATTAGCATCCGCACTTCTTTACTTAGCGGTCTATAATAGCGATTACTGGTGTCTTCCAGGGACTAAATTTAATAGTACTCTATCGAGAAATGGGTTATAGTACTTTCTTTTCGGAAAAAGTAGTTGCTCTTTTTACCCTGAAAAAAAAAAGCTTCTATCGTGGAAGTATATTGTGTGATCAGAACTCATTAATTACAACTTCCCACGATAGCATGGATTTTATGTAACACAGTACTGTAATAAAATAAAATAAGCTACTCAAGTGATACAAACATATTTACAATCAAAAGTATTCCTCAAAACAAACTCACACGCAAAGAACGCACTTGATATCTACAGGTTTCCGTCCCATTTAGAAAGGAGTCCATACAATTGCTTCACCGTTAGTGTTCAAAGAGTAGATTTCTTTTGTCGAATCGTTAAACAATATCATCTCAACTCTGTACAAATGTGCACTTTTTGGGAATGCTACGAATTCATTAGACGCCAGATCATAGCCACGGATGTGTCTTTTGAACGGAAAATACAACAACTGTGCGATACGATTCAGTCCAAATTTCAGCCTTCTTTTATGATTCCCTCCATATTCATGCGAAATCTTTTGCAAAAGAACGCCTGTGTAGGGATTGTACGAACAAGCTTCGTAACGAGGACTCATAACAACAATTCGGTCATGACTGTAGAATTCTATGTGCGGAAATCCGCAAAACATCGATAAATCCTTTGGTCGGCCGTCGAAAAAAATTGTCAACGGTTTGGACACATAGCGTCTGTCCCAAGTGGCAAGCTGATGGCCAGAATCGGTGACGAGAAGGTTTTCATCGGATGGTGACCAAGCAATGCCGATCACGCTGCCTGTCAATGGCGTTCCACAATTGGTTACTATATTGCCTGTTCGAAGGTCTGCTAGAATGGGCTCACTCAAAGACGTTCCTGCGGTAGAAAAAAGTTGAATAAGTTTTCACAAATTTAATCACTACAGCGCAATAATTTAATAAAAGCCAAAATATTTTAGTTGTAACATAAAGGCAAAACTTACCAACTGCAACTATTGCCGGGTCTATTGGAGAATGTTCATGAGTGAAAACAGCTTGCGAATGATAAGTATTAAACGCCAAAGTATCAACCACTTGCAAGGTTGCTGCGTCAAAGATGCGAACTGCATTGTGGTCCATGTTCATACCCGATGTCGTGAGGACCGCGCCTGCAGATGACCATCTCACACACGCAGATGGTGACAAGGTGCCAGGACAACGCCTGGGACCTCTCGATGACTGTCTTGCCAAAGGGTACACAATGTCGGCAATTTGCTTATACAGGCGCTTCGCATTTCCTGCACCAGAAGACACATCAAAAATAGCGAGGAGACTTTGGTTAACAATAGCTAAACGATTCTCCCTCACAACTGCATCTTCTGGTTCAGCCATGTGGCGAAAATAATGCGATTCAGAGACGGTGTACTTTTTGGCCAATTGCCGAGAAAGGCGATACTCGAAGGTGTTGGGATTCACCAAACCGCAACGCCGCTTCTCGACATTGTCCAAAACATCCCACAAAAAATTGTTCATAGTGGAATTGCAGGCTGATGACGTCATTTTGATAATACGACATTTTCAACACAACGTTTTCTTATTCCGATTAGTTCGACGACGAAACATCCCAAATCCTCGCTGTTCACCAATTTGACAATGCAAGGCACCTGTAACAAGCAAACACAAACCTTATTGTTAACTGTAGAGTCAATTAAGCCCCCAAAATAAAGGAATGCTTGGCAGAAGCTTGGATGATTGAGCTTTCCGTAAGTTAACTCCCATCAATTGAGCCAGAGAAGGTAAATTTTCTATAATGATGTGGCTAATGATGAATTGAATAAATAAAATATTTCTTCATCCCGTTTTTTCCTATTATCTACGTAATGGAAATTAACATGAATTTAGGAAACAGAGGAATTGAATCTTCTGATTGAAAATAACTCTAATGAGCTAGCCAATCAAACGCTCCTTCAAAATGCTCTACACACTGAAACTCTGGATCATAGAGTTCTAATACGCAAAATATTACCTAGACGATATTTCTGGCAAAGCATCCCACACGCAGAAGTAATTAAGTAAATAATATTCACGCATACAAAGTGTTTGTATAAAAAAATAAAAACTGTGATCCGCAGTTGTTATTACATAAAATGGTACTAAACTGAAAAATCATGGGCGAGACAATACGACAATAGATTTAGCTAAGTTGCGACATAATATCACATAAATTAAATTAAAACCAGCTACAGATGATACAGAATTGATGTAAATAAAATAGATCATACTGAGCATGACAACAGTCAAAGTTGTTGTTGTTGTTTCATTGTAAGGGCTTTTGTTATCATCATGGAGGCTAGAATCTAATGGAGGACACGCTTTAGAAACAAACGTTTTCCACTTTTGCATAAATATATAAAGACTAACACTAGTTAGATTGATAGCTTTTCACTAACCTTTGGCAGCGGAATTTCATTACTCGATAAAATTTTTTTATCTATAACCATACTTAAAATTAAAAGAAACAAAAACAATCTGATAGAATTCAAATATTTTAAAAATTGACTTTTAAAATACCTACCTACTTAATCGTAAAGATTCAGATATTTTATTTTCGAAACACTATTTTTTCATTTCTAACGTTCTTTACTGATGAAGTTAAAAAAAAAATCACCGTTGAAAAAAAAGTGGGAAAAAATTATTGATATTGACGTTTTTACATCAGATGTCTATAAATTTTATGTTATTTGACTCAGCTAACAATGTCCTTTACTTTTGGTTTATTATTCAATAATAAACCATTGTACTTAATCGCCCAAGAAAAAAATCCCCCTCAAAATTTGATGTTTTACGGTTCAAGGCATGTAGAATCCGAATATCCAATAAAAAACACTGCAAATGATTGTACAGTAGTTTATTATTATTTCGCTTCAATATTGATTTGAGAAGACTATCCATTTGTCATTTTAAATATTTCGAACATTTTTTTGTGAACGTTCCCATCCCACCGAAAAACAGATGGTAACTATAGGGGAAAACTCCGTAGCAACTATTGTAATTTTAATAATTTTTATTTTTCTTAATTTCCTAATTAAAAGCTAAACTTATTGCCAAACGATACAGCTGGAGAGAGTGTTTGACAACCATTCCAATGAGTATAGAACGATTTTTATAGCTCCAAGAACTCTCGAGTTATACCCTCATGTCAAATTTCTAAAAATCTCCCGAATTCGGCACAAAAGCTGCGATAACTCGAGAACCAATATAGCTATCGACCCGGCGATGGTCTCATTCGATTCAGCGTCCAAAAATCTATAGAATTTGATACCACGTACACATTTTTCTGAAAAACCTTGGAAAATATGAATTTTCTCCCCCTCAAAACCCCCCATAAATACCCTTAGAATTTACCATGAGGAAGAATACCCTGAGGAAGTATCGATCGCGATACCGTACAATCGGAAAATCCTATCCGGCGTCCGCTCGACTCCTTAATCGTCGGCATAGGCAACGCCTGCAACTGCAGTTATGTATTGCGGGTACTGCTGTATTTCATATGAAGGCGCACGTAACGATTTATTTCCCTCCGCTGACCGAGCGTTTCGGTCGAATTTTTGGGACAACGTGGATCCTCTTGAATAACTTTAAGACTTTTAGAAATGTGTAATTCTCGTTTTTTATTATTTATTTGGCGCACGTAACGATTTATTTCCCTCCGGTGACCCAGCGTTTCGGTCGAATTTAATTTATTGGACAACGTGGATACTCTTGAATATTTTTAAGGCTTTTAGAAATTTGTAATTGTCGGTTTTTATTAATTATTTGGTGGCTAGAGGCAGAAAAAACCTATCATATACGTAATTGTAATTTTTCTACATTTAGTTTCTTCGTTATAATTTCTTTTTTTTCATAGATCAGTTGTTTGGTATTTAGCATATTTTTTGAAGCTTTGATGATCCTCAATTTTTCCTTTCATTGTTACCCATTTCGAATTAGTGTAAAATTTTCCGCAACCAATGTCTCTTGTGATTTTTGCCGACTCGGTCAATTCGCCTTGGAAAACGAACCAAACAATCATAGAACATGATTGTGATAATTATATCGAATTCGTAACAACCCTTACTAAGCTCTGAGGTCGCCCGTTGGCCAAATTGCAAGGCTGTCGCTAAACTCTGTGCAAACTTCACCATAATAATATCGAAACTCTTGAGAAGAATAATTCCGCAATATTCCTTGAAAATACCGAGTAAAAATGCTCTATTTATATTTGAGCCTGAGGAAGTATCGATCGCGATACCGTACAATCGGAAAATCCTATCCGGCGTCCGCTCGACTCCTTAATCATTGGCATAGGCAACGCCTGCAACTGCAGCTGTGTATTGCGGGCACTGCTGTATTTCATATGAAGGCGCACGTAACGATTTATTTCCCTCCGCTGACCGAGCGTTTCGGTCGAATTTAAATGTTTTGGACATCGTAGATCCTCGTGAATAATTTTAAGACTTTTAGAAATTTTTAATTCTCGGTTTTTAATAATAACTTGGTGGCTAGAGACAGAAAAAAAAACTATCATAATAGCAATTTTTCTACAATTTATGAGTTTCTTCGTTATAATATACTTTTTTTCATACATCAGTTGTTCGGTATTTAGATATTTTTTGAACCTCTAATGATCCTAAAATTTGGTTTATCATTCCATTCCCATTTCTTATTAAAAATGATTAAAAAAAAACTTGACGAAACTCTTTATTAAAACTAATAAACTGTAATAAAAAAACTTGGCGTACACAAAACATTCTCATTGAAAGGAAAGCGGAGAAGTAACGTTGTTGCAATAAAATTCGTATGCGGCTATGAGGAAAGTTTATACCAGTGACGTCAGAGAAAGCTGTCCCTTAATGATCGAGCCCACCTTGTCATTTATACACCTTGAGTACGAGCTATTCGATTTTGTAATTGGTTATGCCTGTTACCGGCTCAAACACGGAACTAGTGTGTGATCTATGCACACCATTGGTTTTTTAAATGCTCAATGACGTCTGATCGTTATTGCTGGGGTCACTTTTTCATTTTCCCACATTTTCCAAGTCCGTTTCGTCTCCAGAAAAATGACCGGATTCGCCATTTCGCGTTTGGGTAAATTTATACTGAGCGAGAAATATTTTGAAAAAATAATCCCTTCTATGACTATAATAAACGATCACCCACGGACGAACTCTTAACTAAGGATTGATGAGATCTCGTTCCGTCGCATGCCGCATTCTAACGTATAATGAGCGAACTAGGCTTTCAGCTTGTTCGGAAAGTGGCGCCCGTCGCGCGCATGGCGGCATTTACGCAGGACCTTCCAAAAGGACCGCTCCCGCTGTGTTGAGTCTAGGCCGCCTCCGAACCGCCGGATTCAAGTTCAGAAAAGGGCTAACGGCCGCGCGGACCTCCCTCCACTGAATCTCATCTCATACCTGACACCCCGTTCGACGACAAGTGCTACCCGCATGTCTGTCCCCGCGTGTTCCAAAGGCATATAGCATTTTCCAAAAATAAAATAGCACATCCGTCAAAACTGACATTCGCTATCATCAATTCGACAAAATCATGATCTCACCCAACGCCACAACATCCACCACCACTGCTCTACTGTTCACCTGTACTATCGTACTACTTTCATTAGGTAAGTAACGATAAGGGTGCACGCGAGTTGAATAATTAGGCTCGTTATAAATGAGGAAAGTTAATATCCTAATTGATGATGAGCCAATTTTGAAGGAAGAATAATTGACATTGTTTCGGATTTTTTTTTTAGTTTAGAAAATTTCTAACGTTTAAAAATGGTAAACTGATCAATCTTCAGCCATGCTGGTTGATCATAATATTACCACGGATTGCAATTTACCAGATTGTTGAAATGAGTAACATAAATTTATGAACAAAAACCAGTTATATCAAAAATATTACTGCACCATCCTAGTAGTAATCTTCAGCTCTAAATCCTCGGAATACCTAGAAAAAAGCTTTATAAATTCTATCGAATCAATGACCTTGAATCGTTCACTTCAGAAACGGTTGATCGGGTTTTAATATTACCGTTAAAATTGAAAATTATCGAAGCGCGATTTTCATCAATTAATTAGTTCCTTTGTGCGGATGAGAAGGTCGGCTATCGAGTGTTATTTGAGAGACAAGTGCGATGAGCGGTGATTTAGGATAGCTTTGTAGGTTACCTATTGGTAAAATAATTAAAACTTCGGCGAATTCGATTTTTTATAATTGATGAAATGAAAAATACGATATCAGTATTAAATTGGGAGTAGCCAAAGCGATTCTGCGAGGGATAAAACCATCAGTCCCCGACGGCAGTCCAAAGAATAGTGATAAACGAGTATAGCTAGTGTTTCAAACAATAAAAGTTTCATCAACCCACTTATAGGTAATCGAAAATTTGATATTGGAACTACTTTAGGCAATTATGACACTCTTCGTTCTACCCAAGTGGATTGATCCAACGAGATGGAGCTCCCGAGTCGGGATTTTGATTTCCATACTCTATCAGTGTGAACAATATAGATGAATTTGTTATATTATACCTATCTCAAACATAACGAAATCTATTCAAGGATTTAAATATAATTTTATTCAAAAAAGGTTTTATTTGCGATATGTAAATTTTTTCAATTTAGTGTTACCTTTGAATATTCACTCCATTTAAAAATTCAGGGAAATAAACTACCCAGCCAGGCGTTAATTTTGACGATTGTTTTATTTAACTATCATGACTTATTGGAACTCTTTTCTTTTTGAAGAAGTCGCCTTAATCATAGCACTCGGATGGAAAAGTCGGCTATCGAGTATTATTTGAAAGAAAAGTGCGATTTTAATTAGCTTTGTAGATCACCTAAAGGTTCAATGAATTAAACTTCGGTTCAAAAAGATGAATAAGACTCTTTAAATAATTTATGAAGTGGTGCTATGAAATTAATGTAATAAATTGTCAGCGATTTTACGCGTAAATTTTAGAGATTATTTTCGTTTCACCAATCATTACTTATTAGACCTGACCTGTCTACGCTTATCGTTTTGAGCAGACGAACTTGGCCGACTATACACAAAAATCTTGAATGCATTCTGCCCGTCCTTATTGTTCTTGAACTCACCCAAATTGCCGAGACTTATAAATTAAAGCGTTTTTAATTAAAGTATAATCTCATTCTAAACTTTTCCCTATATTTCTCAACTTGAGATAATTTACGAGAAAAGAACGTGAGTTGCAATTTAATTATTACACGATCAATGTCACTCTTGAACCAGTTTACCCGAGTTAGCTGAAACCTAGGTCTTCGGAGATTTTTGTAATCTTTCTCGAGTATAAGCGAAAATTGCCAAGATTTTAATAGGATGTTTTGTTCTTTTTTAGAAGGTAATTCGGTTTTTTAATTATAATTTTTTCTGTCTGTTACCATGGATGAAAATTTACCAGAATCATCACTTTTTGAAACAATAACATGATTGTGCTAATTATCACTGACGCGGAGTTTGAAGGTTTTTCATTCATCTCGAGTATAGTATGCCTATAGACTATAGAGCATGAATACAAAACCGATTCAGCGTCCATAAGTCTACACAAATCGATACCTAATACAGATTTTTCTGAAAAAAGTTGGAAAATACTATTTCTCTCCCATATCAAAACCCCCCAAAAACACCCTTAAAATTTTGGTAGCGATTTGGTTAGAGAATCGAGCCGTTGTCAGGCCAAGATTGATTTTTCCACCAATAGCTTGTCTTGGATATTTGGATTTTACATGCCTTGAAACGTGAAATATCTAATTTTGAAGGGGGGGGGGGGTTAGAAAATTTTCTTCTTGGGTGATTATAATAAACGAAAATATAAAGCCAATTTTTTCAAAAACAGTTCCTTTGATACTAAGGATTTTCTCATATCTAAATACGACGAATTCGGCAGAAGTCTCATGTCCAGATTCCCCTTGCATCAAAATACATTCTCTGCGACATCTTTGAAGTGAACATATTTCGTTCTTTCAAAATGTTGAGCGAGATCTTCGATTACGCACTTCAACTGAGGCAAGAGCGCGGATGAAAAACTCCGGCGATCAAACAAGGGAAAAGAAATCTTATGATACCGCGAGACTTCAAGCGAAAAGCAATGTACTCTATTTGCGGAGTGAGAAACTGGTAGAAATGGCTAAGTCATCCATATATCAACCAGCTTGCGAAAGGCCATTGAGAGATCCAATGCTCTCAACCGTCTTTTTCTTCGTAACTCCTCTTTCCCAATACAGGTCAATTCCAGTGATTTTACTCTTGGATTGTCGCAGTAAATTCAACCAGGCTCTCTTCTTTTTCTTCTTCGGTCGGGATTAAGGGGCCCAATTCGTCTGATAAGACTCGACATCTCTCAAGCCATCGTGAAAGGGACGACGTTTTACAATTATACGGAATTAAATTAAATCGACAGCAGTGTATATAAACAGCTTTAATGAGTTTTTAAAAAAGCAGTCGACCCTTGAGAAAATAATAGGAACAATATTTTTGAATATCTATTCTTTTTAAAGATGTAGCATAATTCATTAGCGATGTAGACGCTCTCTGAACCATCAACCCTTGGAGGCTATTGTAAAATAATTTTTATTCCTCCTCGAAAAACATCGGTGTCACCGTTGTCACCATTTGTTCAACTACAAGACAACAAACTGGCGAATGTCTCCGGCTTATCCGTTGGATCTTTTGCATTCAACAATTTTTCTCCAGCCGTTCAAAACAAACTAGTCCTGTTGTGAAGACAAGAAGAACAACTTTGCCGTCCAATTCTTTCTGATTTATTAACGGGAAAAACTTGAGCGAAGGAAAGTGGCACTAGAGACAAGGGCGAGTCAGACGGGCGAGATTTTTATTGCGCTCCTCGAAACTTTTCACCCACTTCTCATTGCTGTATATTCTTACTTTTTTGGTTGCTCCTGTGTAACTCAGCTAGCCGTTATATTTCCCAGTTGCCGCCATCTTTTACGTATCCAATATTGCCAGACAGAATCGCAGTAAACCTCGCAGTAGGTACAAGGGATAACTACATTTCTGCTGCTCCGTAACCCAATGAAAAAGTAAATTTAGGTGCTCCGGACTACCGGCAAGATATTCGAAGAAAAGTTGAACGAGACGTGGCCAGGAGGGGACTTGGAATAGGATTGGTCGGCCGGTTATGGCTGGGAGCTCGTGAAAGTGGAGCGGGGGCGGATGATATGTGCAACTCATTGTTAGCGGTTACGTGTTCGGAATTTTCGTCAGTCTCCAACCCATGAGATCCTTGTTCCTCTTAGCATTCATTTCCATTCAGCCGCTTTCTTCACGCATATCGTTACAGTCATTGTTTCACCTCACTCGCGGTCGCTATTTTTGCAAATCCCGGCTCGCTGGGAGATTTTTCTTTCCACGCAGGCCGGATTTAGGTTGCCAGACAGGATTTGGTCACGTCTCTGGAAATTATCCCGGCAATTTTTACTCGCATGGCGGGATTGTTTATTCTTTAGTCGCACAAATAAGGAGCGACTTTACCCGAACAAGATTTCAAGCACTCCAACACATTCATTATGAGAAGAGCTATTAAATTGTGTTTAACGTCATAGCAGCTACCTCCAACGGGTCGTTATAATCGAGGCGGCCATACATCACGAGCGATACCAAGCGCTATCTGTAAGGCGACCGTATAACAATCGCTTAACTAACGTTGAGCCGATGAAATTATGTGACAGGGTTATGCTCAGGAGGTGCTATCCTTAATCAAGCAAGAAGCTAGCTCGCTGGGAGGACCTCTCGCCGCCCCATTAGGTATTGCCGTTCTGGCAGAATTTATTGTTCGCTTTGCGAACGACGATCATTTTTCACACGCCGGTCGATGAACATTCGTTTCATTCTAGGTCGAATTTCAAAGCGAGACCGTGCGAGTAACGCTATAATAGGTTAGTGTGGACCGAGAGAAAATTAAGGACTGCAGTTTCAAAACTTTAATTTCACCGGACGTTCAGAAAATTTCAAAGGCATTCTGAGGACGAGAAAACTCGTCATGAGTTTTTTTAAGCTCGTTTGTTTTATATGGCAGGAGGAGATGCAACAGTATTTGTTTATGGAAACGTAGAATTGCTCTCTAAATCGGTTTCAGGACTATTTCATGCTTCAGAAATCACTCGGTAAATTTGAAAGTAAATACTCCTAATGGTTTTTTGACTGTAAGGGTGCACTATTGCTCAAAAATTTTCTAGCTTTCATCCAGCCTTGATTCAAATTTGATTGCACGACCGTTCTACGTAAAAAAAACCCGGTTTCAAATGGAAATGATGATGATGATTCGACCGCATTGTCCAAGAGGATATCGTTTGAGAGGTGGCAAGAAAAAACTAGGCGCATCTTGAGGAAAGGCTTAGTCGTGGATTATGAGAGAGGCTCTGGCTCTTATCATACATTATGGAAAGCAATGGTGTCACCTGATGTGACTTGACTAATGCGGAAAGAGAGCAGATCCATCAGTCCTCGAGGTGCCCGCTGCACCGGTAGTACGAGAGAATAGCCTTCCTCTTAGCATTGAACCAAGGCTATTCCATCTCAACAAGCTCTCTCTTCATCTTATACATCCGAGCGTTTTCATGAAATATGTAGCTATCAACAAAGGCCGAGAGCGTGCAACGGTTCTCTGTTCTGGCAAGACGATAGTGGAAAAGAGCCGGTTCCTCTTGCTATACACCTTTTCAGCTCTTGCATACCATCCGTCATACTCATGACCGAGCTTCTCGAACTCCAAGAAACAATGGGTTGACTCAGCCTGGAAAACGGAGGATAACCTTTGAGTGTAAATCACATCGTATTATCTAAGCATCATCCTTTGCAAACAGTAATTCATCTATGTAATAATTAGAAATATTGGCTCGATCCATTACTGCTGTTCGTATTGTAAAACAGTCGCCTAGTTTTACACCCTCTCAACAAGAAGTTAAATACAACGAACCGAATTTGAATCAGGCTGAGGAAACTGTTGGGCCTATTAAGTATCGTCTTTGCTCGTAACCAGTTATTTAGTTTGCTTTAATCAACTCACAAAATATTATTCCACATCGCCCTAAAATGTCCGAAGTGGCGGATGTACTTTGAGGCCATCGTTCCATTATTCGATCCTATACAGCCGAGCGCTGGGGTTCAAATCAGAGATTACAAATAACCGACTTGCAGCAACGGTAGTGGGACATGGTAGATCGGAGGTTATTTGATAAAAGAAACATCTTTCGCTAACAACAAGGTCCATCAATCTCAATCCGGCTGAAAATATTTTTTTATACCCGGCTTATTAACGTCTCCAGCCAATTTCACCCTAAAAGGCTGACAAGAACTGTACAAGGAAACTCCTCCATACATTCGAGGATGTTGAGATCCCTTCCATTAACTTTGCATTTGTATACCGTTCCGGCTCAACACAACCTTTCACTGGAAAAACGGGAGCAATGTTGACCGCCAGGCGTTGAAAATCCCCCTCGGTCGCAGGGTTCTAACCTCCCTTTATGGAGTAATCCATCACCTGGGCAAGAGAGGGATAGGAGGTCAGGATTGAGAGTGAATGCCTTGGGTGGAAGGTTGAAATGGCTGCTGGAAGCAAAGCAGACTGGAGGGAGGATTATAAGGTTCCAAGAGGAAGGCTTTGGTGTTACCTATATAAGGATTGAAGAAGAGAGAGAGATTGAACTGGATGAAGAGCAAGAAGCTGAAGCTGAGCTTCGCCAACTTCACTACCATTTGTCCCGTGGCGGATACTATCTTGGAGCATATCAACCGTGAAATAGGCTTTTGTCCAACAAACATATTATTCGTCAGATGAAGGGGCTCGCGGTAGGCATCATAAACTAGAAGTTCTAAGCTAACTTTTCCTAGGCTTTCGAGTCAGATCTGAATGGCTCGACGATGGAAGTATGTGCGATTCGTTGACAAGCCTCAAAAGACAGGGATTTTCGTAAATATCGTTACTCCCTCCAAGTTATTCAGGCAGCTTCTGTCGGACAAATGTGGGCCATGGCCCAGTTCAATATTTTCCAAGACGTTTCCAGCAAAAATCATATTTTAGCGCGTCTTCTATGGAACGAGTAGATGCTAGTTTCTTTGATGGCTGGAAATGGTTCAACTCCTGAGTCCGTAAGTGTTGTAAATTGAGTTCAATAATTCCTGTGTAGATTAAAATAATTGTTTCCTTAATCCATTTTCAAAATCTTATCTCTAATAAGGCCAGAAAGAGGCACTTGGACCATATAGTGCAGGGTTTCGTCCTGGAAAGGAGAATAATTCAATTTGAAAATCTCCATTTCAAAGATGTCCGTTGAAGACAATTATTAGGGATGGCTGTTGAAGAGGAATTTCCTTCTGGAACATCATGTATTAAAACATTATCTCATCAAGCTTCTGATTAACACGTTTTCTCATACACTTACGATTTCATCCGACAGCAAATATGTAGCTTGGACTTGAACTTAGAGAACAAACAATGAGCAATCGAGGCTGAATGAAAAGCTTTCTCCTTTGTAACAGGCGTCGTGAAAGAGACTTTGTCTCAACGAGTTCGCTTTTAACAGGAGTAGAAACTGAGTCGTTGCTAAAAGGAGTTTGCGAACAATCTATTGTCGAAATTTTCACGTTCTGTAGCGAAACGTTTATTTTCCAATTGCGAATTCAGGTGTAGTTGACATTATTTGTTATCGTAACACAATATCTTTTAGTGATTGCTCATTTTTCCGAAGCGAAGCGATGTTGGCCGTACGGTACAGACCAGTGAAACAATTGGATTTCAACCTCGCGTGCGGAATCAATTTCATCCTTCATAGCTTCTCTCGGAGTGACATTAAAACTGAACTTCAATGCTCTCTCCATCTCTCGCTTTCCTGCAAACTCCGTTTCGTTTGAAGCTGTACAAACGATGGAAGTTTAGTAACGACAGTTTTCAAGTGTCGGCGCAGCCGTCACTGCCTTCCGTCTTGCGATTCAAATTGGCAATGCAGCCCAACGCTGGTAACAGGTTTGGCAATTATCTCTCTGATCGTTTCGTGATGAATTGGCTTTCTATCGAGTACAGGTGCTCACTAACCCATAAAACAGCCCTAGTAGTTGTGAGGCGAGAAAGTTCATGAACTCGACTACCTCGACGTCTCACAAACACAGAGCAAATATATGTCATTTGATTGCCTCGATATACTAATTTTATTTGGATTAGGGACCTAAGTTTGTACTGTCTACGTAATTCATCATGGTCGGTTTTCTCCGCCTGAGATTGCGAAACAATTAAATTGAAAGTTCATTCATGTCCAAAAGGGAGAAAGTACCTGACCAGGCAGAAATAAAAATCCAGAAAATCATCAAATTTTCCTCTCACTAAAAAAAACCGCTCTAATGATTTTACAGTGTTTTATTGCCTCTTTGGTTCCGTCATGATTTGGAAAGACCATAATTATATAGTTCATCACCCAAACTCGAACGCCACTATTTTTTGTAATTTAGAATATTTTAATTTTCCGCAATAACTTGATTTTAAGTAAAATTTATTACCAAACGATTCACTGAAGAGAGCGTTAGACGAGCTTTCCAGCGAATATATATATATAGATCTACAAATTATTGAGTTATACCATCTTGCCAAATATCTCAAGATCTCGAAAATTTCACATAAAAACTGCGATAACTCGAGAATCATGAAAGCCATCGACTCGGTCATGGTCCCATTGATCCAGCGTCAAAAATCTGTATAAATTGACACCAAATACACCTTTGTCCGAAAAACGTTGGATAATACGAATTTCCCCCCTCAAAACCCTAAAAAAATAACCTCGAAATTGAGGTAGCTATTAAGCTAAGGAATTGAGCCGTTGTCAGACCAAGAATGGTTTGTGGTGATAACTTCAAGAATTTAGCTTTTACAGTTTCGTCAGAAAAGTGTTGAAGGCTTATGGCTTAAGACAGACGGACAGAATTTTTTTAAATTGCATATTCAGGTTCTACATGCCTTGAAACGTAAAAAATCAAATTTTGAGAGTGTCAGAATTTTTTTCGTGAGCGATTACCAATGATTTATATGGAATAATAAACCAAAAACAAATAATATAATTTTTCACTCTTCCAGTTAATTTCTTCGGGTGTGCAATTTTTTTTAACACGACATCTTGCAATTAATGTATTTATGGTGTCTGATGAAGCCACTCGACCAAGAAGTTTCCTTTATAAAATTTTCCGTTGAAAATGAATTTTTCTCATTCCAAAAACCAATTTTTCGAGCCATTTAGATTTTTTTTATTGAAAAAATTAATTCTGCTACACCTTGAAAATATGAGATTTACGAAATTGACGACAGCTGAACGTAATATCAGTTTAAATGCAATAACTTGGTGTCTTCAAATCCTCATCACGGGGATTTTTCTCATATTCTTTATTTCGTTGCACGATCATTTAATTTTTCTAAACAAAAACTTGCGACGACCAGACTCACATCTCGTCACCATCCCGTAGTAAGGCCACGGATTGATATGAAACTACACAACTCCACGTCCGACGGGGATTTGAGTTTCCGATTTTCCGCCGGCACCCTCATTTCCTCGGACCAAGTCGCATTGAATGGAACCAGCCTTGCAGGAGGATTCTATAGCTTCGAGCCGGAGGTGTTCTTCTTCCAGTGTCAACGTGAAACCTGACGAGATACGGTCAACGTCACTGGGAAAGTCTTTGTATTGTTATCCCCGTCGCAGCACGAAGTTTGAACCGTCTCTCCGAGATAACAGTTTGTCTAAAATGTCTCCAGATGAGGCCGGAACTAGAGGAAACTTTTGCGTTGGAGGAACATGTCTTGCAAAAGATGCGATTCTTTTGCATACATAGCATTCAACTCATCGTTGAAAGTTCAAATGATACGTGAAAACGCAGAAAAAATATACATAATAAAATAGATAAGTACCGATATACTTAAGTAAGTAAAATAAAAATAAAATATAGGAAAAATATAAGGATTAGATAATTGTACATTGAATGGCTCATATCGAAATCAAATATTGGAAAAACCAACATTAAAAACTTCTGAAAAAACAAAAACAAAAAAAAACAGGTTTCTAATACGAGTTTCTAATTTCTCGTACATACGTTTTAAGTGTCTCGCTGAAAACAAAATACTCTACCTTCATAGCGTTGAAGTCGTGAAGGTGAGGAATTCCTCTTGACTGTTCACCCTGCTCAAACGAAATCAGTGAATCTTTAATCAGCAGTCGAACTTTCGAATGTTCAGTAAAGTCAAATCTCGGCCTTTAGAAATTATACGTGCGACAGGATAAATGAATTGTTACTAATCTTGACAAGAAAGAATTTATCACCGGTGAATTGCATTAAAATCAATTTTCTCGAGCCTTCAATAGATGAGAAACGAGATGATAACGAAATAGTAATTAATTAGGTAATAGTAGTAAATATCAGCCTCTCAAATCGCTACTTGATCTTCCATTACCATTACAAATACTATTGCTAATTGGCATACGTAGAATGAAATATCAAGAGCGAACATGGTAGGATATAAAGATCACCTGACCTTAATAAAATCAATTGGGGTTATATATATTGACTGAAAAATACACATGATTTACGCTTCGTAGAGTAATACCATACTTTAAATCCCTTCGATGGAAAAGGAAGTCATTAAGCCATCGCTGTGGAAATAATTGTGAAGAAGAAATCCCACTCAACCGTCAAACATTCGGGGTAACGGGCTATCGATAAATCGCCCACTTCGCAGCAACGAGGAAATCCGCCGGAAAATTCGAGAGCGGAATGAGCGTCGAGGATCATCTTGATGAAATCCCACAACGGAACAAATCACATCGATGCGGATTAGCAGTTCACGTTGTGGGCGTTGCAGGAAAACGAAATTGCCAACATCCAAATTAGAATCCCTCATCAATTCGAGGCATGCACAGCAGATTGAAATGTACATTTTTTTCTATTAATCATTTAATTTTAAATACTGTTGTCATTCTTGGTTGTCAGACGAACACAATGATTTTTCTCACGGTTGGATACAACTGATCCCCAGTGCATCATGATTATATTTTTCTTATCTTATATCTTCTTCATGGTTATATATCTTCTATGCTGCAACTTGGCTCCGATATATTGGTTGATTATTTTGCGCATTAGCGTTTAACAGTTCGTCATCAAGAACAACAAGTTCAGGGCCAATTTCACCGAAAGTTTCGCAGATTGATACCTTTAAGGATTTTTAATTAAAATCTCAACATGAAGAAGTCACGAACTTGACGATCATCTTGATCAGTTCACCGAAATCATTAGCGAATTCGTTCGAGGGTCTTTAGAGTTGATCGATGATGTCAGCGAATGATATTATATTATATCGGTTGAAATCAAAGCACGGAATAATTTTATTGCATATTTTTGGATTCGAGGTAGATTTGGAAACGCGAAATGTTTTTGGAAACTAATTTGAATACACCTGGAATATACTATTAAAAATAAATATAAATCATAAATGACGTAGCTGCCACAGGTCGACCAATTAAGATATGGCCAAGTTAAGCGAACTACTTTAATGGACCGTGAGAGAAAGCCAAGGATGTCGTTTGTTCGAGTCTTGTTTGTAGCAGGCATCAGGCCTAAGCTACGTTAAGTGACCTGGCGAAATTAGCCCGCGCTGCATCTTGGACATTTTTTTAACACTGATTTGTCAAACGGATGGCACCGATCGTGCCCATGAAATACAGCAAAAAATCTATTGATTTCTGAAAACGAGTCACGTTTACGACCAAGTCTGTGACATGCCTTCGGCAAGGGGATCAGCTGCGATCAACTATGCTAATGAATGCTCGAATACTAAACCCAGACGGAGGGAAGTTGGGTCCGTAACGGTTGTATATCACTCAATATTGGATGGCCGACCTCGAAACATGTTCGTCGAATCTAAATATCCAGCCAGACGGGCGTGGTTGACAGTCGTTCTTTACATCGCCAACCGACCATTCAATAGCTACCCCAGTTGAGTACTTCGTTGGATTTTTCCACTTCCAATCGAATGCAGAATTGCGACTAGTTGGCCGTCACAAGCTTTCGATGTTCTAACCTACACTTCCAAGTCTTTCAGCAGTGAATTCAAAAGACTCTTGTGCTTGGGTGTTCGATGAGTCGAACCGACTGGAAATCGTTTGGAAACGTTGGATTTTTACTAAGCCGAATGATCCGCGACTATGATGTTCAATGGCCTGAGAAAACGCTTTTTCAATCGAGCTTTTACGATCGCTAGTGTCGAACACATGAACTGAGCCGATGCAACGCCTCGAACTTGGCCTTATTTAAAAAGAAATAGCTCACGCTATCGTCGTATGTAATTGAAGAATATTGGGAAAACGATCAATATACTTTGACTTAACAGTAATTCCGCACATATCTCATTTTAACGTTGCCGGGTTGTATACCTTTACAAAAAAAAAAAAAAATAAAAAAAAAAAAAAAAAACATTGTAATTTTAATTATCTTTATTTATAACTTAATAACTTTATAACTTAATTTAAAGTCGGGTTAATTGCGCAAGAATATCGCATAGAAGAGTGTTCAACAAGCATTCCTACGAGAATAGAACGATTTTTATTGCTCCATAAACTCTAAAATTACACCATCATGGCGAAATTCTCAAAATCTCAAAAATTCCGCAAAATAGCTGCGATAACTTGAGAACTATTATACCTATCGACCCCGCTATGGTCTCGTTCGGTTCAGCGTGAAAAAAATCTATAAAAATAAATACAAAACACGCCAATTTTTCAAAAGCATTGGAAAATATTAGTTTTCCCCATGCGAAACCCTTTAAAAGTACCCTTAAAATTGAGATATTCATTCGGTTAACGAATTGATCCATTGTCAGGCAATGAATGTTTGGGAACATTTTAAATATATGGGTCTAATAGTTTTCTCAGAAAAGTGTTGACGGCGTAAAAATACGAATTTCTTCATTGGATATTTGAATTCTTCACGCCTTGAAATTTTGATGGGAGGGGTGGTTTTTCCTGGGCGATTACATAGGTTTATTATTCAAATAATAAACCAAAAGGTTATACACGTGATAGAATTATAAATTTTCACAGAGGAAGGATGAGGACAGTTCTTGTTCAAAAATGATGTAATCAAGTAAATTTTTCATCACTACAAAACATTGTAAACAGCCCCAAAAATTAGTTTTTGTATTCTGAATGATTCGCCTTTAGAGGAGCTATTGGTTTAATACTTTCAAAAATGAGTAGGTTCAAGGCCCGGAAAATTTCATACGGTTGATTCTAGTGACGAAAGTGTCATGAATTCGCTCGTTTTTTTCCGATCCTCGCCCCAGCAAGCACTTTGCTCCCTAGTTTAGACGAATATTTAATGTCAAGGGCCGAATCTTCTCGCTCTCTCTACCTTTGAATAAATGAACGCGATGCTGTTTTACGGCCTGCTACATTTTCACTTTCCGCCGTCGCGAATCCAAGATAGATGAAGCCGTTGATGAACGTGCCAGAGGAACTTGATTTCATGACTGTTGAAGAGCCCGTTGCTGTTTTAACGGCCTCATCAATCATCCGTGAATGGCGAGCAAAGGATAGAGGAATCCAAGTTTTATGAAGTGTCCGTCCGCTGTTCTGGATGAATTCGCCTCGAATTGGAGAGTGAATAGGCGCAGTAGAAGAGTAGACAATATGCTACATTGATGGCAGCGATAGTCAAAAAGTTTTTAATTATCATTTCGCAAGATGAAGTTCGGGTGCCTATTTTTTTATGATACTTTTCAACGCTTCACTTTTTTATTTGGGAGATATGAAAAGTGAAAAGTGGTTTGGCTTTTGTAACCATCAAAAACTTGCAGAATTTTCTGTTTTTCAACGGTGGTTTTTGTAAAATGCAAAGTTGCAGAATGAAACGCGAAAAGCGACGAGTAAGCAAAGTGGTAAGTATTTTTAGAATGAAAAATAGGAGTTTTTTACTTTTCAACTCTGCGAAATAATTTGCAGAAATTTTCAACTTTGAATCACGTTATTTCAAACTGTTTTCACGGTCGTTTTTAAGTCGTGTTGCGTCCTATTATCGCAATTAATTGGATGAAGACGTGTCAAATGATGAAGAAGTCTCAATTTTTTGTCGGCCACGATGATTACTTAGTACACTTCACTTTGGAGGGTTGGGCAACTTCAAAGAAATATTCTGTCTGCTCCCAAAACGGGTGGGATATTATGTTATAAAATTATAATTTACTAAAGCAGAGGTTATAAGCAATAATAAACCATTGTTGAGTTTTTTCTTCTCGGAGATGAGATCGAATCGAAAATAAATTATCACTGATGATAACTGATGGTTTCAACACCTAAACCGAAAATTGGAAGGAACAGATCCGTCTAAGACGAGTTCTCAATTTCGAGTCGATTGTCTAGGGACTCAGCCTCTGTCAAATCGGAAGCGCAGAGCTCATTTGAAAGAATACAGAATACCACCAAAACAAAAAGAAAAAAAAAAACAAAAAAAAAACACCGAACTCATCACTTTTCCCTCTACAATGAAAAATTCAAAAAGTAAAAAGGTTAACTTTTAAAACTCTGCCTCTTCGAAAAAAACATGCTCTGAATTATCCCCAGTATTTAACCCGGAAGTCCACTATAAATGTTGCTAATTATTGACCTAAAAAAAATCGCCGTTATTCTGTCTGATAATCTACAGCACAAAAAATCCAAGGCATCACAGGTTTAATATTTACGAAAACGACACAAATATGAAAGTTATCCAGGTTCAACTTGAAATAGCTCTAATTACTCAAATAAAATTGTTATTTATATTCGAAATTACTTTTTTATTTGATATATTCTCACACAAAAATTGAACTGAAAAACTTGCCTTGATCCTTCCATTTTCGATTGGTAAACTGCCAGTAATCACAGCCTATATTGAATATATATTAGTAAAACTTGAAGATGAGGGTCATAAATAAAACTTGTCTCGATGGAACTCTAGTTCTTCAGATTGATTGATGGGGTTAATTTTATACGGAGGATAACGGAAAAGCCGAGCTCGGAAAATGATTTCCGATAAGACTTTTTCGAAATCGAGTCGAACGAGGGCGTGACGGAGGGGAAGGGAATCCAATTACCGTAATAGATAAGTTTCCTTATTGACCCTCGCGAGATGGTCCTGAGTGAAAAGGTGAAAACCCGAGGTTGGCGAAGGACTCGAAGCAGAGTGATGGTAAGGTTGGTAAATATAAATCAGAAAAATATTTCTATTCAGTTCCCTCCTTCTGAAATTTGATCGAAAGTGTGTCCATTCAATTGTTGATATAATGTCCCTTGATGGTTGAAACGATTTTTAACATTTCCTCTCCGTGTTCCGATTCTTCGTGTCGTTTGTGAACAATAATTCCTCCGTCCGGGTTTACAAAATAGACTGTAGAACCGCCCCGTCGTAGTTATAGTCTGTTGGAAAACACCCAACTCGCTACGGCGATAATTCGAAGATAATCGAATTTCAACAGCCCGTAGTTATTTCGCGCGGTTCGCCGAACAATGAGTGGAAACTAAGCCGGTCGGGCCACATACGATTTGTTGTGTTAGGATAATTAATTTATTAGGGACAGCCTCAGCTCTGCTTATCTATGCATTGAGATACTCGTAGTACATGCTCCAATTCCAATCCAAGGGTCCCTCGTGTTGAAAGAACTTAATTGTTTCAATATTCATATTCCAAAGCGGAGATGGTTAAAAATCTTCGGGGAATGAGCGAGGATCTTTTGGTTTGCAGTTAAATATTTTGGCTATAGAAATATTTCTATGAAGAGTTCGTCCAGTTCTAATTCAGCTCAAGCATAAATAAGACCCAGAAATTTACACAGACCTCCAACTCGAACAGCTGGGCATACCCGGGACAGAAGTTGACAACATTCATCGATGTTGTCCGCTTTGCATTGTAAAGAGAATACCAAGTCACACGAATTGCCCGACGGAGGGTTGCTTTTCGGGAAACGTGAATGTGATTTGAGGTTGGATTTAAATTTCCGGTCTACGCGGATTCTGGACCAAAGATGCCCATGGAAGCAGAAGTAGAGAAATTGGTAGTTGGCGAACGAGAAGTTGGGAATGGCAAGTTTCGAACTATTTCAACCTGACAGGAAACTCTTTGGCGCAGATGGCAGACACTTGCCAAACATGCGAAACAGCTGATTAACAAATAACCGGTAAACGTGCAGATACAACCATAGAAATTAACGTACAGTAATATTGGCTTATTTTTATTAATTTCTTATTTATAATAAATCATTGTAATTGTCAAGAAAAAAAAATGCTGCAACTGATTGTGTACTGGTTTATTATTCCTTTTCTTTAACAATGATTAGGAAAGACTATCCACTCTTTATAGTTGGTACCTAATCCAAACTCTTGGTCAACGTTTCCCAATTCAATTCAGCGTCAAAAAACTTATACGAATTGATATCGAACTCACCAATGTTTCAAAAACCTTGGAAAATGCGAATTTTCACAACTATAGTAGCTGAAGTCTTTGAATTTTCACCAAACATCATTCAAAGATGGCCAAGATGGGTTCTAAAGACGGCTCGATTTTTTAGCCAAACCGCTACCTCAATTTTAATACCTAGTATTTTTACGGGTTTTAATGGGGGATTCGTATTTCCCCGGGTTGTTCTGTAGAAACGTTCCCCAATGTTTGGGGTAGTAACAGTCGAGAGTGGATTTTCATTTTAAATTTTAATCGATACATGGTAGAATAAACCATTGTACAATCATTTTCAGCGTTTGTTACCGACAGGAGTCAGGCAGAAATTTAATGACATATTCAGGATTCCTCATGTTAAAAATTAATTTCGAGAGGAGCAATTTAAATACTTGATACACTTGAAGATACACTTAATACACTTGAAGTGTTGTTGTAATAGGACTTTCAAAAAAAAAAAAAAAAAATTAATAAAAACATTTTGGTAAAAAAAATTTTTTTTACAATAATTTTAGGAAATAATTTATTGAAAGCCGAGAAGGATTGCCCCAAAAGCACTGCATTTCAAATTTGTTTTACGACCGATCCTTTGCGCAGATTTTAATTCCGTTAATTTTAATCAGGCCAAGAAACTTGGCTAGAAAATAGAAGTGCTTTTTCGAAAGTAAATTGATCGAATAGAAATGGTAAAATTTGTATGTTGAGAGGCCTCTAGGATGGGGAGAATTGTAAGGAACTATTAACGAGGTCGTATTCAATTGAAATTCAGTAAGGCCTTTACTCTAATGTTGATCCAACGCCAGCGAGAGCGCAATCAGGACGCTTTGGGAACGGCCTTTTGCCATGAGTGAACAGCACAGATGACATGGAAGGGGACCGCTTCAAGTTAACACTAATTGCCTACAGAGTTGTACCGAGTACAAACTTACCAGGAACTGATTAGCGCTCGACAACTACCAACTGAACAATGAAGATGTGGAGGGTGTTGTGGAGAATGAAGGAATCAACAACCATCCCAAACATTAATGACAAAATTACAAAAAAAAAAAAAAAAAAAAACTATGAAAAGAAAATTTTTGTTCATCTATGTCTATCTATGAAATGGAAAGCTAATTGTAAGGATGCAATAATTAGTTAAAAGTCAAGTTCAATTTCATCGTGACCTCTGGTAAGACAAGATAAACTGGCACTTCTATTATTCTTGTTTTAAAAAATAGTAATCCTTCGGTAAATAATTCAGCTTACAACAATATAGATATGTTAATAGAACTTTTATTTGCAAAGAATTACTATCAACTGGAGCAAAGTAGTAGCCGAGGTAGACGTTTCAACTTTTAAGTTTTCCAAGATTGGTAACTTGCACAGTGGATAATTTGAACAAAAAGTCGTCAATTCGGATGTTGGAATATACCAAAAGATAGGTAATTTAACTGTGCACATTTTCCCCATGTAATGTACCTATTCATTTTTCGACCGTTTGTGCGTTATTCAACAAAAATTAGTAAATATACACGAAAACACCACATTTTTCAACTTTAAACGTTCTTTTCATCTATTTAGTGCAAAAGAAACAAAGAATGAAGCATATATTATTGATATGCACATCATCAACTATCATTATGCTGAATTTGAGCAGAATCGGTTTCAAAAAATTTTTCACGATAAATTCAAGGGGTACCCCTGCGATTTTTTCGAACCGATCAGTTAACGATTTTTTACTCCTCTCTGAATAGAGATAAAAATCTGAAATTTTCAGGAAAGTTGTATTCCATCAAGATGTATTTTTGTGATTTTTTTCAATTCTCGGAAAAATCTGCAAATGCTCCAAAAAAATAAGTTTTTGAAAGCTCGAAAATTGGACTTTAACAGTGATTTTCGGGGTTAAAATTCATCCGAATCAATTGTTTTATTATGCAGAAGTCTTCATCTAAACGCCTTATACACGTGCAAAGCAAAAAAATTGGCGAAAAATATTTAAACAGAGCCACAGAAATTATTTTCCGTAAATCGAGTTTTTCACCGGCCGAATTCGAGCTCCGCTGGCATCGGCTGGGGCGGGAAACTAATCCAATGTTTTTGAGCGATTTTGAAAGCTTCTTCAAGGAAATTTAACGCTGAATCCGAATTTGACGTCAAAATGACGGAAATTTGACGACAACTATGACTTTTTCCCAGTTTTAGTACTATACGTTTTCATGTTTTTCAACTTGGAAAATTCGTTGCAAATACTTACAGTACCGTTCAATTTTAACTAATTAATGATTCCTACAGGAAATTAGACGTAAAATTCGAATTCAATAAATATTTTTCAATTTTTTCAGTTTTTGAACTCTCGAAAATTGAATTACTACCGAGCTTAATGTGGTTAAAATTCCTCAGCACTATTTTCTCTCATGGCAAGCCGCATATAGAATACTGTCAGGTAAATGAAGTAGCAAAAAGGTCTGAATCTTCCACGACCGCCATGTTGAAAAAATTGAACTTTCCAGAATAGAACTTTGGCAAAACAGGTCAAAAATGTAATTTATTGTGGAAGAATGACGATCATTATCAGAAAAGCGGTTTGCGCTGAATTCTCCAAGTTATTTAAAGTTAATTAAATGTCCGGAAATGGAGGAGCAACGGTTGAGGCAAATATTTGAGATAACTGTTTAATCGAGGCGGAACAGACTGAGAAACGAGGTGATGTAATTTCAACGGGAACGCGGCGCTAAGAAAGGTGAAAGAAGAACATAAATCTAACGATTATCTTAGCTGTACGTTGTTGGCCGACTCGGCTTCTTTCACCAGATACGCATTATATTCGAATGAAAATCTCCTTCAGTGCCGATAATGCTGTATCCACAGTCATCGTGTTATTAAAACGAGAGAAGATCATTTATTATTAGAAACTTTTTTAAAACGTAACAAGATCATTGGAATTTTCAATTAAATAACTCACCTGCGATATGGATGTTATCTTAGTTAAAAATAACCACGAACGCTAATTATTTTCAAATGAATTTCGCCAGCTTTTCTTTGTAGTTTTATCTTTTTCAAAATCCCAGCCTTCATTTCTCAATCATGGTGAACAATTTGTACTTCGATAATAATCATCAGAGATGTGTAGCTTGAGTAATAAGCCTTATAATTAGCTTTAGCAGCATTCTTTATGGCAAAATGTCGTTTTTACGTAGTACTATGGTGAGTTTTGAATTTTCATTAGAATTGTTTTAAATCTTTTCTGTAACAATGAAGCTGTAAAGCCGTCGAATTTATAATGGAATTGGTTGCATCAACATCAGCGCAGTGAAATTATTCATTCGAGGAACGCGAACCATTTTCATTCGCTAAACTGGACGGACGACAGTTTGATACTTGAAAGGCGAAATCTCATTCCCGATTCACTATCCCTACCGTGGCGTTTGAAAAGAGTCTCGTTGAAAGAAAGGAAGCGTAAAAGGAAGCTCTCCGGACAGAATCAGAAAAGGTCGACAGATGTGACAGATGTGTGTGCGATCGGACGAATCTGATGGAACGACAAGGTGTAGCTTCTCGAGAGAACTTTAGGGTTGGATACGAGAACCGAGGGTAGGGACTAGTGTGTAGGCTGGGTATTGTTTCAGACCCCTATATGGGTCAGAATTCGGAGTCGAATTTAAGGAAACTAGATGTCGCTATCTAGTGTCAATTTAGTCACTTCAGCATTTTGACTTGAGCAATTCATTTTTGGCTTCAAATTCAGTGATGGTAAACCGTTTTCTAACCATTTTGTAAACACATATCGTATTTGTAAACATAATTATTGTATTCTGTGATTATTTTGTAAATTTAGTAAAACACTTTTACTTCAGCTAAAAAAAGGAAAAAAAAAGGTTTTGGTTTACATTTTGGCTTCAAATTCAGTGATGGTAAATAGCTTTCCTCATCTTCTTGATGACGTTCAATTTTCCTTTCGTGGATGGGATTTTCATGTTTCACATTTTGTTGAGACTCTTTCAACTCGTCTATTTGAATTTGTGAAGTCGTTTCTAAATGGGTTATCCGTTTTGGCCGCATTCATTCAAATTCAAATATTTATTCTTCATAGTTTATTCTTCAGCGGACAGTATAATTCCGTATTTGGTTTATTATTCAGTGATAAAACATTGCAATCGTGCACGAAATTTTTTTCCAACCCCTTTAAAGTTTTATGTTTTACCTTTTAAGGTACGTAGAATCCGAATAACGAATAAAAAATTCCTGTCCGTCCGCGAAAATTTCACCTAAAATCAATCGTGCCCTGACAATGGGTCAATTATTTGGCTAAATCGCTACTCCAATTTTAAGGGTATTTTGGGGGTTTTAAGGGAGGAAAAACCTGCGAATAATCGTATTTTTGACGTTTTCTGGACAAATGTGGGTTGGTATCAAGCTATATAAAATGAGACGATAACGAAGTCTACTTGAGACTTTCTAGAGCTATAAAAACATTCTATGCACGTTGAAATACGAAAATTTGAGTTTCAATTAGATAATTTAAAGAAAAGAAAAATAATTAAAATTACAATGATTTCCTATGGAATCTCCCCTTTCATTTACCGTTCTGTTGTTCAATGAAAAAGTGTACAAGTGTTCGTAATATTACTAACACAAATGCATTGTTTTCTTAAATCATTGAAGCTAAGGAATAATAAACCTCTGTAAAATCGTATACAGTGCCGATTCATCATCGGAATCAATGCTATCTGAAGAGGTGAAATAGTTAATCATGACTACACAGAACAATGGTCCACGTAGGCTGGAGCTCGAGTAACGATAACGCGATAAGGCCGTTCCCATGAATTCACGGTTGAACAAGGATCCCGTACTTGCGTACGTCGTTGAGTCGCTTTACTCTGGCTGTGGTGCGAGTCAATTTGCAATAACACTACCTCTGATGCGACCTTTGTAGTGCTACTGCCGCTGATGGTCGGAGGCTCATACAGCGAACGATAATGACCCCGGCAACCGATGCCCTGGGGACCGTTGCACCGTTGAACACGTGCAAGAGCCGCAAGCAAGAGCTTTCTGATCCTCTAGTGCAGTTAGACAAGTCGCCATCCCAGCCGCTTTCGACATTCTCTTCACGCTGGATATTGCAGTTGACGATAATGGACGATATTGGTGAACTGCAACGAGTAAATGCGGTTTGAACTTTAATCGAATTCCTTCCCACTTGTTTTGAGGTGGAATTGCCATCTGCGACTTATTGCAATTGCTTAAGCGTCGGGATCGTCGGGAAATATAGCGGAACATCGTATTGTTTTGTTAGATATAAGAAACCTAGCCAGTTTTGGGAAACGACGCCATCACGAAAGAAATCAAGTATATTTCGTGTCGTTCAATTCAATTGAACATATAGTCGTGAAATTCAATAAACGTAATCGATTTGCATATATACAGAGTGTACACGATAAGGTTTATTTTTTTAAGAATTTTTTTTGTGATTGGTACTTGAATGATAAGTAATTTAACGTTCTTTCCAACAATCGTCAAATCCAATCGCGCATAAAAAAAGAAGTTATGGTGTTATTATTGAGTTAAGGTCAAAAACACGAAGAAAATCTTAAAAGTGAAACTACTGAGGAAAACGGGAGGTAGAAAAAAAAAATGTTATACGACACTTTTTGTCGCAACTTTGTAGAATAAGCGGTCGAAGTGCTGCTCACTACATCGTGCCTACCTTGTACAGATAATGAATTGTAATTTCCCGAATATTCCGTAATTAGAAACAGCAACTCAATAAGAATGTATCTCACTTTATAAAAAGACAATAGTAGGCGTACAGAACTAAACTTTCAGCGATTGCGACGAGTTTTCGTCGCGTTATTGGTTCGAATCTCACTTTATTCGGCTTGTGGTCGATCGGCCTGGAAAATCCCACCTTCAGCAAAGCCACATACAACTATCTCCTGCAAACCATTACTAACCGCAGATATCGTTCCCTTCCCTCGACTAAGCGCCAATCCAAGTTCAGTGAAAGTCATAGCTGGTGTGGAGGGCTCAGAAACAAGAGAGTTCCAGACCTCCGCAACTTTGGCCGGTCTAAGTGCTAGGAGACGGTACGAACTAAATTTATGCCAATGCCAAATACTGCTGGGGACAAGTCGCTGCCTGTTTTCAGGTAGAAAAGTTTTTTTATAAGGGTCAGAGAGCACGCGGACTGTTTCTAGCCGACCGATATTAATTTGACAGCATTAGCAAAGGATGGAAGTTTGTTGAAGTCAAGGTTATCGAGCGAATTCGAGTATTGCGGAAGAACTCAAAATCCGTAGTATCCAAGTGATGGGATATCTGGGATATTGTATGTATTGATTAGTTGAGTCACTTTCGAAGTGCATTTCACGGTAGAATATCTCTCATTTTTTTGAAAAGGTGAATTTAGAGGCGAGAATACCTCTCAGAAAAAAACACTCTCTAAAACGCTGCAAACGATTGTACTGTCGTTATTATTCCTTTGCTTCAATAATAATGTATGAAGGCCATCATTTGTGATAACTATTCCGAAAATTTGTAGACGTTTCCAACAAAAAAAAAAAAAAAGAAAAAAGATTGGCAACTATAAGGGAAAACTTCGTAGCAACTATTGCAATTTCAACCATTTTTATTTTTCTTAATTTTCAAATTAAAAGCTAAATTATTCGACTAATGGTACAGCTGAAGAGACCGACTATTCTAATGTGTTTAGAACGGGTTTTATAGCTTCGAAAATTCTTGAGTTCCAAATGTGCCCATAATTTCTGAACATCTTGAAAATTCTAAGATAACTCGAGAATAAGTAAAGCGATCGACCAGCGATGGTTTCATTCGATTCAACGACCAAAAATCCATTGAAATTGATACCAACTACACCTGTTTCTGAAAAAAAATTAGAAAATACGAATTTTCTCCTCCTCAAAACCCTAAAAAATACCCCTAAAATTGAGGCAGCGATTTGGTTAAAGAACTGAGTCAATGTCAGTTCAAAATTGATTTTTGGTAAAAACTTAAGAAATTTAGCTTTTATAGTTTCGTCAGAAAACGGCGTTGACGGCGGACGGAGAGATTTTTGTTTTACTGGATATTCGGATTCTACCTTGAAACATATAACATGAAATTTGCAGGGGTTAGAGGGTGTTAGAAAATACCCTTTTCATACAGATTATAATGGTTTATTATTGAACAAATAAAATAGTTTATTATGGTGGTTTACTATAAAAATTTTTGTTATAGATTAGAATGGTTTATTAATTAATAATTAATAAAAACTGAAACATATTAAAATTATAGAATTTTTTTTCTGATGTGACGATGAAAACGGGTGGAAAACAATTCAAGTAATATCGTTTGTCGAATAAATTCAAGTTAGTATCACTCAAATTTCCAGCAATGTTTCAATTGGCCAGGCTAAACACACTTTGTCGCAAGTGGGAATTCGGCCACAGGATTATGCTATTCGATTAGGCCGGAATGGAATGCGAATTTTCACCGCGCCGATCAGCGAAGATAAAAGAGTGATAGTCATTTAGGAACAAAGACAAGAATTGCTCGACTCTGTCGATTCGTTAGTCTCTTTTATTTGTAAGCCGCAACGTGATTGATCACCGCACATTCTGAAAAGCCAGCAGAGGCATTGTTCCGAACTTCAATCATTCGATTTCAATGCTTTAAATTGACCCACCTACGGGCGATAGCAGGGGCTGAAAAAGATGAAAGCGATGTTTCGATTTATTCGGAGGAATTTTGAAAAAATTCACGTGATAAATTGGCCGTCCGTAGCTTCCGTGCCTCAGCAGCTCGATGGTTAATCGGGTTAGAAAGAACAAGAACGATGAATCGGGTGGTCTGGAGTCATTACGTTTTTTTTTTCGGGCAAAGGTCGAGTTCGAAATGCGGATGGTGGCTTGGACGGGTAAGGATACAGTTGCAATCAATCAGAGCTTCAGCTTACGATCGCCTGTTCCGTGAGCTTGAGTCGAAGTACGCAATAATCTAGAGTCATCCCTTTTAATCCACCTTTTCCAAACGGACCATTTTTCCCCGCCTCACAAAACTATCCGGCAGTCTGATGATGGCATTATTTTCAAATGCAGCCTTTCACTCAATTTCACTTATTTGGCTATTCAGCTCGCCCAATAGGGAAGGGGTGTTTTCCACATGTTTTCGAAACAGGCATCAACTTCAAAAGTAATAGGAGTGATATTCGAATGAGACCATAACGAAAGCGATATTTTCGACGGTTCTCAATAGATCGGTTTCAATAGATTGTTTTCAATAGTGACTCACAGAAACAGCTATTCGGCTACTGCAGGTTAATTATCAAAAACTTTCTGCCTTAACTCGAATTTATATAACAGTAAATTGAGTTCCGTGAGCCTTTATCGTCGAATATTCGATGTCAACACTGGCATAAACTGAGTTACTAGCTGCAAAATGCGTTCATAACTGCATCTTGGTGGTGCTATAGTAGGGCGACACTTCGTTACAGAAAACCATGGCTTATTCTTGTGTAACACACGAAGGATGAGTTTTAGCTTCAATAAAGTCATTTGCCGAAAAATTAGTGTCTTTTTTTGGCCGTAAAAAATACAGGATTGAAAATTCGTTTCATTAATATACAAAATCCATAAATTTATATTTTCGGTGTTCAAGCATGCAAAATAAAACTCGTCGACTGTATTTATGCGTTGGACGAAAATAAGAGCTCACCAGGTTCCGCAAGAAAAAACTTGAAGAATTAAATAAACATAAAAATACATCTTAACTTTTTGCGTGCTGCAAGCTCGGAATTAACCCACCAGGCGGCCATCGAATGAATAAAAAGCATTATTGTTGCATCTCAGGACACAATGGCGGAGGATAATTCATCTTTTTACATGAATAAGCTGAGCAATTTGCTAAACTGAAATAAATGAACGGCCAAAACGGTTGATTGATGAAATATGCGGGTGCATAATAAGAAAGCTAACGATGCTCTCTAGTTCTAAAGGGTGGATGAAAAACGAGCGCTATCCTCGCAGTGTGAAAGTAGTGCGAAAGCGGAGATAATCACAAAATACAATCGTCCATGTCACGAGCTGATGGTTATTCAAGCATTATATGGCACTAAGCTCGAAACCTTAGGCGGTTTAAGTCGGCTTTTCTCAAACTTTAGGTGCTAAAATTGCACTAGGGCTTAACCCGTGTGAATTTTTATAAGGAAATAGATGTTTTTTTACACAACGTTGCTCCATCCTTAGCAATAGCCGCCTCGTATCTCGCTGCAACCGTATGTGTTTCCCCGTTAGATGGTTTTTTTTTTCATGGTACATCCATAGCAATAAATTACCAGCAAAGAAATATGCATTTATTACACAGTAAGTACAAGTTTGATTCGATGGGGTGATCCCAATTACCAACACCGAGGATAACCAACATTTAAAATTCTTGAGCGTGTAATAAATTATTCGAGTTCAGCAGCCTGTAAAGTCATGGTTGATATCTCCTAACGCATTCGCTATTTTTGTACCGTACTATCGAAAATTCATTACCGTCTAATTTCGAGTAATATACAATTTGACCAATTTATTGAGAAGATTGAAGACTTCGGTCATTTTTGCCCCAGGCATACAAAAAAATTAGCAATTGTTAAGAAAATCTCTCTCAGCATGTCCCATACCATTTTTACGATTCGTTTCATATTTATTTGCAATCGCAATACTTTCGCTTACATGGAAATACTCGTAGAAGCGTCTCATGGCAATATAGCTGGTATTGGAAGGAACGAAAGGGGCGCGAGGAAGGGAACGAAAGAATAAATTATTCTCCTATTAATATTCCAACAAGGACGTTCTCTGAATTTCATTTGACCAATGTGCGAGCGCCAACAATATAGTTGGCTTCAATATAGTTAACTGTTCGTCAACACGTGTGGTGGAAATTCGCTTTAAATCGGTTAACACCGCTGGCTAGTTGACTTATACAGTGGCCGAGTGTTAGCAATTTAGAACGTTAGCAGTTTAGAGTTGAAAGCTGTTTCTCGCAGGGTAGCAATTATTTAGTCGTTTCCACACTGCTTGGCCCTAGCCCTCTCGGACACATCTGTAACTGACTCTAATTTGAAGATTCACCTATTCTCTAGCCTGCAGCCTAAACTACGGTCCACGCTTCAAAGGAGGCTTTCATTAACGTCCTGCCGGCGAGGGAAGCCTTGCGGGTTTATCCCTTTTCCATTTTATTATTAGGTTGGTAATTGAGATAAGTGCGACCAACTTGCGATTTTGCAGCGAGAAAATAGCATCTAATTGAAGCGTGATTTTCATGGCCTAAATATGAAAATTATTTTTATTGAAATTCAAGTGTAATTTGGCCTTTTAGTATTTTTTTTATTACTCAATAACATTTTATTTATTTTAGTATTTTTCGAGTTCAAATATCTGTTTTTGAGAGAAACAAAAATAACTGATTGTGGCGGATGAGAACCTACCGAAGGAGAAGTTATAATGTTTCTAAATTATAAGTTATACCTTTTTAAAATGTCCAAAACAATAGAAAAATATATTTTATACATTCTCCAGAAATTTTAGTAGGAAAAATGGTTTCATCTGCTCTAAAATGCGATACTTTCTCATTATTAGAACTTCGGTTTTGTTTTCTTTTTATTAGTAATTAGCTGTCACCGCTTGATAGTTGAGTGTAAATATTTGATTGGAGGGTGCGGCCAATGATATTGGTGGATTGTATAAATAAGTAATTACTGTAATCCAGCGCCTGTACTAGCAAAGAACTTCCGAACGATTAGCCCTCTAAGAAACGTTGGTCAGTTTGCTAATCTTGAAAGGAAACTTTTTCAAGTTATTAACTTTCAGCTCATTTCTCTTTACACAAGGATACCTTATTGGAAATTTCCGGATGAAACGACTAGATTGATTTTAAATTTTATGGTTGAAGTTATAAACGCTAAGTTAATATTGGTATTTTTTATACGGTCATTTATCAATGCCAATGTGAGATTTTCGATTCCCAGTTATGATTATCTATTTTTGGAAAAATGTCAAACCAGTTTTCTTCATTTATAATTTTTCACCGCACACATTTTTCTTAATTTTCACTCGTAATTTTTCTTCGATAAATTATTAACGTCCACTAGCTAAGAACTAATTACAAAAATGATCTTTTTATATTTCTCAATAATTGAAACTTCGATTATAATTAAATGTTGGTTGAAATATTTGTTAAATTTTTTCTAGTTTTTATTACTTATTGTTAACATTTTCCACTCGAGGTTCTTTTGGGTTTCTTATTGCTTTTGTAACGCTGTTGGGCTGCTATTACTTCAAGCGGAGGACGGTAAAAACGGCCATAATAGGTGTGGTCTGATGGTAAAACGAAAATGGGGTCGGTGGGTCGTCAAGGTGAACCAATCTTACTCCGTTGTCCGCATCACGTACACAACGGTTCGCAGAATAAACGTGATTATCCTTCAGGGGTGAAAGAGTTGATATTTATTCGGCCACAATAACTGGGCGCGCAGTTAGTTAAAGGAATTTTGAGCGAGAAACGTAATGTTTCATTACGGAACCCGTTGCCGGAAACAAAGGCATCCAGCAAGATATTTACGATTTCATTAGGAGCTTATCCCATTCAAGAGCGGACTAACGGGTTAGATGTTCGCGTCATGGGGACCATCTCGAAATATCTCAGCCCTCATTGAGGTAATACATCTTCAGACATAGTCTATTGTTGTGCGGACCTTGAGCCGTTTCATTTTGAAAACTCTATTACACCGATTTGTCATTTTATTACTGTTATTATTATTATTATTTTTTTTTTAAAGAGCCGTACTCAAATTTTTTCGGGTGTTAAACATTTTTCGCTGGCCGAAGTTAGGATTTTTTATTGTTCAATAATAAACCATTGTAATCGCACAAGAAAAGTTTTTTCTAGCCCGGAGTTTTTCGCTACGGAGTTTTACCCTATAGTCACCAATCTGTAGTTTGGTGGAAACGTTCACAAATGTTTGGACTAGTTATTATCGCAAATGGATGGTCTACCGAAATCATTATAGAAGCGAAGGAATAAAACCTCTGTACAATCATTTGCAACGTTTGTAGTACCGACTCATTTTACAATAGAAATTCTGTTACTGGAATGATACATGACTTAATTTGAGCCTTTTTCGTGGTTGCAATTTTTGGAAAAAAATACCGCGCGGATTTTCTCTGAATTATGTCAATATAGCCTGAATGAGAAAGGTTAATTTGCATTTTTGAGAAAACAAAACAATCCCAACTAGCTTAACAGATGAAACAAGATCAAATAATTGAAATTAACATGAATTGAGCTCCACCCAAAATTTAGTCTTCTTTTGGCACCGTCATGTTTTTCATCCAATTATGTAAATAATTTACCAAGCGGTTTTCTGATTTCGAAGAAAGATATGTGAGAAGTGACTTCGCCTTTAAAATAATTTCGAAAATAAAATAGAACGTGATTAATTACTGCTCAACAAAAATTGGAGGGAGAAAAAAATTAAATAAAGAAAAAGTGAACGAGGCGCCACAACTTGGACGTTTTTCGCTTCGTTATCTCCGAGATCGAAACCGTTCCTAAAAAAATCCCGCGGCTGATTAACTCGTCGACTTTTTATACAGCCAGGCTAAACGAAAATTAAAGGTTCTTTTGTGCTCGCGATAAAGCTCAAATCTACAAAGCTTTATTCTGAATAACTTGACCTCAATGTAGCGATCAGAGGGATGCTAATGTCGGATGCTGATGTCAGGAGCTGCTTCTGATACTTTCGGTTATGGAAAAAAGCAATTCATACAGTGAGCGGTCCGAAATTGGGGGAAAAAGTAAGCGGACACGAGCTAGGCAATATTTTAACTTAGTTATTTGTATTTTGCCAAAAACAGATCAACGATTTGACGAAATATATCAGGAAGTAAGATTAATGGACTTTACCGATTTTCCACCTTGAAAAAAAAGGCAGGAAAGAACCTGCGGTCAAAAAACCCTTTTCTGGTTAGTGAAGAATGTTGCGAAACTGCCTTCTCTAAATCATGATTAGATTTGTTTGACCGGCTGATTCCCCATGAGGAATTAGGCACTTTTCTTGATTAAAACCATAAATTCCAGGACGAAATGACGGCGATCTCTCGTCTTGGAGGCTCGTAGCTGTCACGGTTGGGTGAGCTTTGACCTCTCTTCATCCTTCGTCATTTCAACAGACCTAAGCCATCGTAAAGCGGAGAAAGATATTAGAGTACAGTGCTGTCGGCATCAGTCGGTTGGACGTGTTCAGAATCGCAACGTTTATCATCTCTATGGTTTCGCATTGTCCGCTCAATTACATCTCATCATCTTGTCAGCTGGGAGCGCCAGTTGGGACGAAAATCGTCCGACAATTCGGTCTAATTATTGACACGTCATCTCGTGATATATTGCAATCAACGACGAGATACTATATATGGATTCTCCTCAGTTTCACCAGCACTTATGTTCATCATCAATCACAAAGTTTGTACCAACTGGCAATGACTAACTTTTGACCAACTTTTTTTGGCATTTCTGCGACCTTCACCAAATCTACCGAAACATCTCCCCTAAACCGCGTACGAAATTTCTAAATTAAAAATTAATTGGCAATTTACGGGAACTGGTAAAAAGTAATTTACCGTACATAGAGCTCAATTTTACCTTTGCGGATTTTTCAATCTCGATAAAATTTTTCGGTGGCGAAGTAACGCATTTTTATGGTCACAAATTTCTGTTTAGTGTTCCTTAGATATATTTTTTCAATTATAACGTATCGTCGCTGTAACGATCAAATTGTAATGCGTTCATACTGAGATAGTTAATAATCGTTTTCTTTCCTGTTCTAGTGGCGACAGGAAGTGGGTTACGGTGCTACCAGTGCGGACAATACACGGATGGAGTGGGTTCCATTACGCCTTGCATCAATCACACCGATCACCATCTCAAAGAATGTCCCAAATCAAATCAGAAAACTTGCATTGTAAGTAATTCGGTTTGTTCATAGTTTTCATGCTTCTGGTAATTGTTTAGTAATTGAGCGTTGGATATCTAAGTAACCATTTTTTCCCCTCTTTTCCCTATCGCATTGATGAGGCGACTAATTGTTAGAGTCGTCGAAGAAGATAAGAATTCTGCGGCATATTGGAGCTCTAAACCTAATCTACAGCCTAGGATGACAGGATGTGCGAAAGCGCTCGGCCAGCCACCAATAAACCTCCAATAATAAATCAACTAAAACCCCTCATCGCAATAATTTTTCTGAAGAACGATAAATCAAACAGTAAATGAATGTTTCCTAAAATCATTCATTTTCCCTTCCCGAATTTTCCTTCTTTTCGTCAATTTCATGATCTCATGTCCGTAATTTTTCACTGGAAGTTTTGAAATGGGATGTTCCCTAGAATATGCGGCAGGAAAAATATTTTAAGCGAATTTACGTTAAAGCCATGTTCGTTGACGATGCCGAAAAAGGATGATGGTGTCTGAAGATCAACGGTTTAACGCGGTTGGCACCTACCACAACACGATCAATCCTCTTTTCTGCGTCGTTTTCCCTCTAGGGACGCCCGTCGTTCTCATCCTTTTATCCCGTGGATAAGGAACGGATATTTGCTTAGGATTCGTTGAGCAATATTAGGTCAGCTCTTCTCTCGTCGGCCAATACATTCCTTTCCGCTCGAAGAGAGCATCGACGGGTCGAAACTGGCATACCTGCCATACCGCCCCACCTCGGTCCTCTGTACTACCCTCCATCGAAACGTATAGCTATTATAGATAACCTTTCGCTTCACTGCAATCCGGTTGTCTGAATTAAGGAAAATGCCGGTAATCGTCGGATTTCAGATGCCGGTTATACCAGTCAAAATTTCGAAATGAGCTTTGTAACGAATAGAAGAGCGAAATTTTTTGAGGGGTAAATTTTTTGTTTACGCCTTAGTAATTGCCCGAGAAAGAAAATTCTAACCCTCACTCGAAAAATCGATGTCTCACGTTTCAAGGGATCCAGAATCCGAATATTTACTTTTGACGCTGAATCGAATGATACCATAATTATTAGCTTTTATGGTTCTTCTGTGTTATTGTTGCTCTCTCGAGCCGCATCTTAATTGAAAAAGCTTAACTGAAAAATACAAATATTTAAAATTACGATATTTACCAAGGATTTTACCCTTATAGTTACCAATATGTTGGTAGATACATTTAAAAATTGTCTTGAAAGTGGATGGTTTTCTTTGATCATAATTGCAGCTAGGAATAAAAAAACATTCTACGATGCACCGCATATGTTTTCATGGCGCTATTATTTTGAAAATATGGACGACCTTTTTGAAGCGTTTTGTAAAAAATGAACTCAAGTCATGGCAGCCGATGGCCGATTACCTCTTGAAGAGAATTAGCCCGAAGTCCAGCGGTTCGGACCCCCAGGCTTGGTTTTGAACGTTTGCCTTCTCGAGGAATAATTAATTTACTCTTGTCGATCTCTTAGCTCTTCAGCAAACTAGACAATCAAACTTTGACTCGATCAACAATCGCATAATCAGCAAACATCGGTGAAGTCAATTATCGAAATCGCTCTCCATCTGTCCGCGTGATTGATAGCAATCATCCACTTTAGCCGACCTGATAGGAACCTATGGATTCCATTTGAAACTTGCTAAGTTCGAATTTGACTCACAGTTCGAGCGAAACTGCGGTTTGATACGGCATTACTATGCTTCCGTCGTCCTTAGGTTAAATCACGGAACTCTGACGCGAGCGCATCATAATGGGCTATATAAACGAGGGTAAGGGTGCCAGCCGAAGATGAATTATTCAAACGTTCAAGGGCACTGATGTCCAGTACTGGTATGGAAGCTCTCAGGAAGGTCCGGTCTGGTAGGACGGAAACGAAGTTACGTACCTATCTGACGGTCAGACCGCAAATAGATGATGAACCGGTTGGGAGGTCCGGGCGGACGTTGTTATGGTTAAGAGCCCGAGGGTATCCCACAGGCAGAGTCAGTCGTACGATGTTTACACAGCAACGTACTCACGATTGGTAGTAACTAGATGGTCGTACCTATTCGAAAGGAACATATTTCATGGCATAAAATTGCTAACTCCTCTGTGAAAAAATTATTCGAGATTGCGTTCAAAGAAACTATTTCTCGACGCTGGATCCTCCAATAGTTGATGGAGGAGAAAATAGTCTACTTGTGGCATGACTCTTTTTTTTGCCATCAAGCCATCATCTGCAGCTTCGATTATAGAAAAATTCATTAGAGCCCATTGGAATAATATCGGAAAATTAAATCAAAATCTGATCCACATTTCAGTTGTTATAAAGAATCGCGGAGATGGGCAGTGAAAATACCGTCGATTTAATCGTACTGAAATTTATAGCGAGTCGTCTTGAGTCTAAGTTTGGGACACGCAATAAAACTTTTAGAACACACCTTCGTGTTTAAAACACGCATAAAACTATAAACGATATTGAATTCCGCGTGCTTCGACTGTAATTTCGTTCTAAACTGCTTCACCCGCATTCGAAGGGTTCAACTTGCCTACGTACACTAAAATGGCCGTACTCTCTCAACACAAAGAAATCGAAGATAGGCAAACAGCCAAGAAGGTATAGGCCATAGGGCGACCTCCTTGACCTGTCTCATCGGTCAAGATTTATTGAATGTCTTCCCACCAGCTGGTCGAATGAGCCGAAAGATAATTTATTGGCTTTGCCTAACATCCGAGCTATAAATCACGCTTCGGCGCTGAAACCTTGAAAAATAGCATTGTTGTTGACTGCTTACTTCGCGAAGTTAGTAAGCTTTGGATCTTAACTTGTCATATAATATTAGAACAGAATATATTCAATATTCGGGTGGTATTCGGTCAGGATTTTCGAATTGAAAAAAGAGAAAAAGAAGCGATTCGTCGCGGAATTCAATGAATTTCAATCAATAAATGTATATAATTTTCTGTAGAACCGTCATTATGAGGTAAACTAAAAAAAATGTATATAATAAAATCTGGCAGTTCGCCGCCGTCTTGATTATCTATCTATAAATCATAAGCAAGTATCGTTGGATTTCTTTAGATTTATTTTTCTCAACCCAAGAATATAGTGCTATACATATTTTTGTCCACGTAAAAAATTTTCTTGCGACGGTTTGACTGTACAAAAGTGATGGCTCCTGTCAAATCAATTGGTAGCAGAGATCTCGCAGCACCTGGGATCTAGGCGAGTTGTTAACGTCGAAGGACGGACAGCGTCCGCCCTCGCAGACGAGAGATATGGCTACGCTAGGTTACCAACTCGCCTTGTTCTCCGGCCGCAGTTCGAGGGCTTTGCGCAGAGGATACGGGCAGTTGGCAAACCGCTTGGACGGAAAATGGGTAAACTTTCAGCTTCTCTCAACATCGCTAGCCTGAGACGAATTTCTCTCGCTCAGAACAACGACATGAAAGAGCTTGTAGGCGAGGGCGAGCGTTAATTATTCACCGACGGAGAAACATGGCCTCGCGAGGAGCCGGTTAACTGAACGCACGGTGTTAATTGGCGTTGGAACAACACGTCGCCACATACGGCCCCTCGAGGATGAAAATGTACGCGAACTTGATCAAGTTGTGTATCGTGTGCGAGTATTAGACTTGTTTACATAGGGAACGAATTACATCCTAATCTTGCATGTACAAGATAAATACATGTAGAAACAAAAGTCACTCTTGGGGTCGAGGGAGAAAATTCGACACAATCGCGAACATTTTTGTGAGCATAATTAAATAATAATGAGATTTATAATCATTTTCACTTCCAAATTTAATTATTAAATGGAAGTATTTTCACCGAATAAAAAGTTGAATTCGGAACGGAGGTGAGTATAGTGCACAATTTCGTAGAAGGTCTCATAGAAGCATACTCATGACAAGTTAGTATGTCTATCCATAGTACAAACTTTTACGACCCTGATATATAATATATCATTTTAGTAGCGCAATACATAATTTTCTGAGGACGTTCGTTATTTCATCTAATTAATTGAAGTCCACTACAACTCAATTACACTCGCATGTTTGAGAGAAAGCTACTTTAAAATAACGCAAATATGATAATCAGGTAAAATGTACAATACCAATAGAGTGATAGATCCAGGGCTGAATTCTAAAGGAGTTGTTGCGAGGAAGTAACTTATTATACTTGAAGAACGAATCTACCGCATATTTCTTTCGTCTATCTCATTCTGTATGGAACGAGAAAATTCCTACTGAATGTGATACGATTTATTCAAAACGTCGCGTCGCGAAGAAAATGGCTCGACAGAAGAATACAGCGTTGCTCCGAACCCGTAACGCATAAGACAGATCAAATAATGCAAAGGAGACCCAAAAGTGTGTAGAAATAGGGACCATCTTCAAACTACAGGCGATCTACTTATGCGGAAAGGAAATGGAGTTCATTTTTGTCAATGCAAAGGTAGGTGGGACGGGGATTCACGGATAAAAACAAGAACCGACAAAAAGAAAACACCGACATCCGACTATCATACTTGACGACGAAGATGACACAGTTTTACGAACATTCACGTCTTTTCAAGTCATCTTTTGGTGTCTTCCTGGCTTCACAAACAGTTATGAGCCTTTTCTAACCCTACTTATTTCCGCCAATGGGCGATTGTCAGCGAAAATGTTCACCTCCTCTCCGCCAATTTGGAGCGCTTAGTTTATCTATCGTAGCTTAAGCCGAGATACTCTTGAGTTAGCATCACCTATCAGTTTTGCGTGAAAATTGCTCGGTTAAGTCTAGTATAGCTCGGCTTTATATACGATGGAGATTGATAAACGTACCCTAATTGACTCAATCAGCCAGTACGAAATTTGTCGGTAAATGACCATCAATTTCCAGTCTCAAATCGTCGACCAATTGCAGATGAGACTGGTGAACCATAACAAGTTTGCTAACGGTTTCGTCGGTGCGAAACTGCGTCAAAAAGGTTTTCTACCCTTGCACCGAGAAAGAGGGTGGAGATAATTGTCGAGATCGGATGCTCACGATATCCTCCGGCAATATCCTATCCTTCCAATTGGATCCACACAATTTCCTGTCGGGACCAATTCTTCTTTTCTGCTTACTCGCCCGCACTAAGAACGTTTTTCTTCTAGAAGACGATCCTCATTTTCGAAAGCTCTCTTACAGTAGACTACCATAGCTACCTTATCCTCACCGCGGCCATTATCCGATCTGGAATTCCCTTTCTCACTCAGTGGCCTTTCTTCTCACAAGGTACAGTTTGTTACTTCGCGTTTTTTCATCTCTCCTCTCTTGACGGTTCATTCTTGGCCCTGCCAAGGAAAAGGGCGAGGAACGCTCATTTTGCCGCTCCAATGCCTCCCAGACGCCCGTTCTCTTCTCAACCGGCTCGCATATTTAAAACCTCGAACTACCTCCCTTCTCGGCTGGGATTCTTCTCCGATTCTAAGACCGTCTGGAATACCTAGTTCATAATTTCGCAAAGCCGTCGGAAATATGCTTGGTAATCTGATTTGTACATAGGCGACTTAAGGCTTGGTGCAATTTTTTGCATTGCATCGCAGTGACGAATCTCCGGACGATAAGTCAATTATTGGCTTCATTATTTTACGATATTTCAATTACTCAAAAACCAAACACTTTCGACCTATTTTTTCCTATATGAGGTCAAGCTCACTGATCAAGAAAGGTGATTAAGGTCACCTACTCAACCTGATAACATAGAGTATCAAAGGGGATAACATCAATTTATCCTAAAACAAATTTAAAAACCTGTTCAGTGAATAAAGGACGCAATGGCCTTGATACGTTCCTTTGTATCTTAATTTAAGATCAAATACGTTGATAGGTAAATATTTCAGGAATTCCAATTCCATTTATGCTAGTGCAAGGATGAGAATATTACGGCGGTGTTGCCGCTCTTCATCAAACTAATTTAATTTCAATTCATTCTTTGAGCGAAATGTATCAACTGTTGGTACAGCTGTTGCTTTGTTATTTTAGTACAAATATAATCATCCGTAGCAGTTTTTGATATCAGAACATATCCCTCGCTTCTAATCTCGCATTCTCTTGCGTCACGTGTAGCTTGAAATAAGTGCCCGGAATTTGTCAGGTTAATCCGGTTGCTCCCATCAGTTAACAACCCTCGTGTAGTCGGGATCTTCACCTGGTACAAGCCCAGGAAACACAGCCCCGCAGTATTCCCAGTTAATTTATTTACTCAACGGCGTCCTCGGTTACGGGGGGACACAACACTACCGAAAAACCCGCAAGCGGTACCTTATATTTTGGGTTAAATTTTCTTACGATCCACGCCCCCAATTAGTGCCAACCCTTGTTTACATAATTTGCCAAGGCTTATCCCTTTTCATACAGAAAGACGTCGCCTGCTGCTATCCTTTACTAGAGCCACCTTCATCTCGTTATGCTGCGTAATACGCTGCCTTAGCTTGCGCAATCTTAATTTTTAATGCGGCTCCTTTTTTACCCGATCTGCAAGAAGATAGACTTTTCAGTTGGCTTCGTCTGAAGTTTTGAACTATTCAAGGGCCAGAAGCCTCTTTTTGCAGACCACAAAAAATATACGAATATATTTGAACGCTGGAGGACTAATAATTTTTCTATATGACAGCTGAATATTGCTTGATTTTTATTATTGGGGTCACATGCAGTACTTCCTTGTAAAACGCATTTTCAGTTATTTTATTCAAGCCTTATTGTACTTTTTGGGGCTCTTTGCTCTCAAAACGACCAATTTTGACGATGTTCCCAAAACTTGTTTTCTATAGTTTGATAACACACAGTACTTCCGCCGTATGCCGGTTTTTTTGCTTTAAAGATCTTTATATATAGACCGCAAAAGTGAATATACTTTACACTTTAAATTTTTCTATATGACAGCTGAATATTGGTTGATTTTTATTATTGGGGTCACATGCAGTACTTCCTCGTAAAACGCATTTTCAGTTATTGTACTTTTTGGGGCTATTTGCTCTATATTTGACCAACTTTGACCTCGTTCACAAAACTTGTTTCGTATAGTTTGGACAACACATTTCGATAATATTGAATCAATACGTCGTATGATTTGTTCTTATTGCTCCAGCAGGGTGACATTTTCCTTTTAATGTTGTTTGAAGTGAGACAGCCTTGCAATTTATTTTCGAACGCGCTTGAGAACTCATTTACCTCAACTAGTTTCTCCTAGTATTGCACAGCAATGTGAAGTGCGAAATTCTTACCTTGTGGCTATGTAACCACTTGAGTGGAATGTAGGCTCATCAATAAACAACGCTAGCTACCAACGTTCCATCTTCTTCACGCCAGTTGAACGCACCTCCGTTCAGGCAGCGTTGTCTTGAGGTTATGGCGGTCGCTACCAAATATTTATGTAACTCATTCCTACCGTGCAAAAGGTAGGCACTTAACAGATGCAGAAATCTAATGGGCGACCCAGCTGTTATTAGAATTGAAGCAGTTTTAAGGACATTAAAGACTTCTACCTCGAGTCTGGTTTATTAATTAAATAATCGACAATAATTGAAGAAGCTGCTGATCATTTTTTTGCTCACCAGTTGTGATTTTTGAAGTGACAATCACTGACCCATCTCGAGACTATTGTATTTTAACTGGGCTCCAACTTTTTTTACCACGACCCTTCAACGTTCAAGGGTGAACGCCTTGTACTTTTAAAAAGTAAGATTCTAATATACTACAATACTTGAATAATGTCAAGCGAGAGTCACGTAAACTCGCTGATTAAATGATTCTCTAGTCTGTAATTTCATTGAAAATCGTCAAGACCCTGTACTTTGTGTTCCTTAGCTGCGAAACTTTTGCCTGCTCATCCGCCGAAAAGCCGACGATTTCTAATATAAATGCAGAACAGGCCCTTAGCTAACCATTTCCTCTTCGTCAAATCCTCATCGACTGCTCGTTACTCCAATTTTAATCCTCCCCTCGTGGCTTTTATGTTTCCCGTGTTCGGCTTTCTAATTGCTTTTGTTCCGGGATCAAGTTCAATCGTGGACAGGCTAACAATTCAAACTTATTCGAACGGCGAACTTCCCCGTCTGTGCGTTTATTGATGTTTTAATGAAATACGATTTGAAAAAAAGTGGGAAAAGAGTAAAATTGAGGCAAAAGTGTTGAAAAAGGATAAGTATTGGAAAAAATTCCCCATGATATCTGCAGATTATCTACTGACGGTCTACAGACGCACCTGTTGAGAAAGTATTTCTGAGTACATTACTTATTAAGAAGAAGAATTTTTCTCTCAAAAACCATCTTGGTTTCGTATTGCCAAAAATGTTAGGAAACGGTTGAATTATTATTTAGAATTCGTTTCCGACTACTTACAAGCTAACTGAGAAAAGGACGAAACGCTGTTGTAAAAAAGACACTGTACTTATTTTGGCAATATCTCTTTTCCAATCTGCGGTCTCCGGAGCTGCTCCCGGGACGGCATTAAATTGACCCTATTTTACGAGAAGCTAATCACTTGAGCAATCGCCCCACGGGACAGACGGAGGTGGACGGGGAAGGGTAAGCCCAGACTCGTCCGATACTTTTCCCCCCCGAGCAACAGAAAGTTGGTTGGCTGTCTGCCATGGTGAATAATTTTTCAGAGCTACGATTATGTCTGCTCCAAACCGACTTCGAAGCGACGGTTTTCATTTAGAAATGTACAGAAGTCTTATTGCCATCTTGGTCCGCATCCGAATCAAGTTTGACAGCCAGTAATTACTGTAGCTATTAATTTTTCAAGGAAGATGAAGAACTAAATTAATTTTGAGTTCAATATTGCGGATGATGTATATTGAATTTCTCCTAAAACGAAATCGATTCTATAATGGAAATTGCATTGATCTGCAGAATGAAAATTGGAGGATAGAGATAATCTTCGTGAAGAAAATTGAAATAAAATTAAAATAAAAATTTAAAAAATCCAATAAGAAAAATCTAATTTAATTTCTAATTAAATTTAATTAATTAAATTGGAAATAAATTTTATTTTACATTGGCATAAGATTAATTTACGCTCGTTCGTGGTTAGACCCTTTTGATGGGTGAATATGTGTCATAATTAATTCAGGTCGAATCAACTACGCCTTCAGTGTACATTTTCTTGAAGTTCTGAACTATGGTGATGGTCTGGGGCTTGGCTCGTAGAATTGAAATTTATAATTAAGATGAAATCCATAATTAAAGATGTTGGGGGCTACTGGGAAAAATTGCTACCTACTAACGCGTCGGATACATAAGCACGGATGTGGTAATTAATTTCCCTGAGGATACCCTAGGAGGCGAAAGTACTCAGCCGTTCAATAAAAGCTCGGGAAATGATTAGCATAGTTTTTCCCAATCACCATTTAAGCGATAAAAGCTATAATGGATAGCAATCCATACTCAGACCATACAGAACCATATATGGATAACAAATCATCGTACTATCACTTGTAACAAGTCCATATCGTGCACTTCGTTCGAATTCGTTAGGACGAAGAGAGTTTTTGGACAAGCAACATGAAAAAATTGCTAAGGTAGATCCGATAACCAATATATATTTTAGGAAATGAAGAATGAGAGGAATACTTCTTACGTTTTTAAGGATCTTATCCGCAAAGCGTGACTGGGGATTTTTATACCCATCCCAATGGCTTCTTTCCATTTCCTCGCCTCTTCCCAACGACGGCAAGATAGAAGCTTCTTTTTCACCCCAAGTATGGGTACACTGAAGATCTATCGTTTCCACGTTATTTCTTTTTCAGCAAGCACAGCCGAGAATTCGAGAGGAGATTCCGTTTATTTTTATATAAAAAATAGGACTTTAAAACGACCTGAGGGGCTTGTTAGCATGAAACTGATACGAAATTCTCAGATACTATTCGAAAAATAATGTTTGTATCCTGATTTCGGCTATTTCGCGTTTCGACGATAAAATATAAGTCAGTTCCATTAATGAGTTTAAACGACGAAATCATGTCAATAACTATTAGTTTTTAAGCGTATTCTTATTATTACTTTCTTGAGTCAACTTAGTAGATTATTGACGAAACCGTCGTACCTACCGTTTTTTATGTTGAATTCACCAGCAAACGTTCGCATATCTGACCTTCGATTGAAAGAGCGAGTTATTCTTGAAATAACCGAGCTGATTTTTCCTCCCGCTTCTTCACGCCCTGTGAAATTCTTCTAGTCACGCGAGGTCGGCGTTCTATAGAATACACGGGTCGCTTTTCCAACTTTCATCAACCTCGCTCTACCTGTGAATTCAAGTAACTACTGACTCAACTTCTCTGTGAGTCGAGCTTACTCGCATACGAGGTATTAACTTTGCTCAATACGACTTAAGTCACATTCGGATTAAGGTCGGAGGAATTCGCTGATTACTTTTCAATCGACGTTCGCGCGTGGTCGGTTTTGATTACTGAGAGCCAACAACGAATTTCATCAGCTCCTATTAAAACTGCTGAAAGTAACTTTCACACGGGAAACCTCACTAGGCGCTATTCAGTTGCTTCGGCGAAACTCGATTAATTTTTCTCTTCGGATGATATTTTAATTTCTTCCCAGAAAACTATCCTCTCATTTTCAATTTACAAGTAATAAAGTCATCTAAATGAACAGACAATATAATATATTAAATATTATTTAATTAAACTTCAGAAGGGAAATTAAAACTGCGTAAAGGAATATAAATTTGACTGCTCGAGTATGACGTCAGACGTTTATGACGAAGAAGATAACAGAATACTACTCTCTTTAACGTTGAATTAATTCAACGTTTTAAAACCGCTTGTTAAAATAATAGACAAACCCAAGTATAACCATTCCTCAATAGTACATTCCAATGTGAACAAAAATCTCCGTCGCAATGAATACTTTTTGAGTTCACGTTGATTCAGTCACGAGCATTAATATTTAGTTGTAATGTGCGAAATTTATTTTCAGAGCCGAAAATACATTTTATAGGTAGTTAGGGTAATAATTATGGAACCCCTAATTCGCACTAATTTTGGGTTAACTTGGTGCAAAAATAAATTTCGCAATCGAAGACTTCAGGATCCGATTCGAATATGAGGAGCTCAAAAAACGTGTTCAGTTTGAGGTACTTGCGATACAATCAAGTATTGGTTGCCGAAAGAAAATGGAAATTCAATACAAGAATGATCATAATTATTGTTGGAGCAGTTTTGTTTATTTGTCGATACGAGATGATGTAAAAATAATATTAAACGTCACAGTAATATTTATGTTCCATAAAATAGAAAAAAAACTTTTTTCCTCTTGAGATACTTTTAACCTGTCGGAATCGATGCTGCGTTTCTCATCTCAGCTTTGTAAAAAATTCATACACCCCGTAATATACGTCCAAGGCTAACGGTTCAACGAAAGCGCTTGGCGGACGTATAATTTATTGACGGCAAGAGTGAGGGGCGACTCGGTTTGTGGAAAATTGGGGTCACCTGGAGCGTTACCTCGTTCTAATCTGAGGGCGTGGAAAATGTTTTTCATCGTAATTACGGGCTATGAATTTTTCGAGCGTTCTGTATTGCGACAGTCGGCGAAACGCTTCAATTGTCGATGTTGGATACAACTGCCAACCATTGTTCGTTACTGTTGGAAGTAAATAATAGATCTCTCAGTTATCTAGTCAGGGAAGAAACTGGAGATTTCCTATTTAATTGGCTCTAATTTATTATGACGTAGAACATTTTGACATGAATATGACTGTCAGAATTTCGCGACAGAATGTCACAATTCTATTTATCGTACGAAGCTGTAAGTGAGCCTTTACTTTAATTTCTTCAATCGCAGTTAATAACGGTACGAAATAGCAATTACTGAAATACCGATTTTCGGAGGTCTCTCACGCGTGGAAAATTTAGCGCGTGACACCTCCAAAGCCAATCTGGTTGCTAAAGCAAGGTAATTTGAAGAGGGATTCCCTCCGAGATTTCCCTTGCAGTTCTAGGGGCGTGGTAAAGGCGCTGTTTAGCAAGACAAGGAAAGCGGTCTCGGTCAGCCGAGCGTCGTCCTTTGGAAGTGAAGCAAAACGGGTCACAAAGCAAGCGAGGTCCTAAACAAATGACCGCCCATTCCGTCTCTAAGGGACGACGATCAGATGTGAGCGGTTTTCTGTAATTTGTGGGTGTGATGAACATTGTTCGACTTCCCGATATATTCCCTCTGGAGAGTTTTTATGTTTTTAGATAAATCGACCGATTAACTTTCATTAAATCAGATGCCCTGTTATCTCTTGTATTACGCCATTTTCGTAAGTCATCGGGAAACGATGGTACATAAAAATGGCCAGTCTATCATCCTAATGTTTCGCGGAATTAAAATTTTGTTTTCCCTATTTTGTCGTCTGATGGTTTAAGAAAAGTAAGGGCCATAGAATGAAACATCGCTCGTTGAAGAGGAACAGGGTAAACACGTCAAAGGTACAAGGCGGTATACTCACAGCTCTGATCGCAAAGTCAAACTCCTCTCCCAAACCCTCTCGACCTTCCCCGAGGAAGCGAATAACATAAGAGTTGCTAAAGTAGAGCTTGTCGATCTTCTAGCAGGCCTTATAGATAACCGAGTGACGTACAGGCAGTTGAAGAGTTGTTTCTGAGAAAACCGGTTGACGGAATACTCGGAAAGGATCGCCTTGATGCATGGAAGAGTGTGTTTGTATGCGATGGAATCAATATGCACGCCAATATTACGTATCTCTCCTATCTACCGGAGACGACATTGCCTCTTTTGTATTTACTTGAGCGTTTCTTCCTTTTCTACGTCCTCAAAACAAGTACACTTCATTTGTTCTTCTTTGAAGAATATATATCCTTTTCCAAGATTCGTGCGGTTGCCGAATAAGAGAAGTAAAATTCTAAATCAACGACAATGATCACCAATGACGTATTTGAGTAGTTTCGAAAATTGTGCGACCAGCCAGTTCTTATGCGAAAGGTTTTATATTCGAAATAATTATTTCAATTTGCAAGAATTAAGTTGCAGTCTATTGTTAGAGCGTTGATTTATAAATATATTTTACTTTGAAGGTTAAATTAGTCCTAACTTGAGGCTTGATGAATATTAATTAGTATTATGAACGTACTTAACTCTCCAAGCTTGTAAGAATATGAGGAAGAGGACATTTGATTCAATCACTATTATACCTTTGGGGTGGGAGGATTCATTTTTTCATAGCGGGTCCTTTATTCGCCACTTATTGCTATGACCCGCTGTGATTCAAACCTACTTTTCCACATTGCTTCTCAACACAAATGATGATGGATGTGTATGCTAGTAAGGAGAACACGGACTCGAAAAGGATAAAAGATGGACGAAGTAGCTGAAAATCCGAGTTCTTTTTTTCTTTTCCCGTCGATACGATTCAGACGGTGTTTTCTCCCTCTCTTGGAATAACTCAAATCAATCACTGGCTTTTCTTTTTCGTCGCAAAGATAGATCCGACACGAGGCCAGAAAGAGCGGTGTCCCAACTGTTCGAGACTGAATGACCTTTTCAAATGAGATTTCCAGATTTTTCACTTAAGACGACGTTGTTTTAAAGTCAACCTTTTTACGTTAAAAAACACGTTTCAGACAGTAGATTCTTCGATCATGGTATAGAAGGATTCCTTTATTATGACCGGTAATTGGAAGTATTGTTGAAAAAAGGAGAAAAGATCAGTTGTGGTTTTTCTAAACCAAACGAATCATCTTGATAGTAAACTCATAAACAAAGAAAAACAGCCTGAAGATTCGTGTCAAATCTTTCGTCATTGGTGTGATAATTCATTGATATCTTCCTGACCAATTCCAACTTGGAAAACATATCTTCATCGTAAGAAAACCTCGCCTTGATCCAGTTTTGCCAGGCAGTAAGCAGTTTGGAAGTTTTTTGGTCCTCCCCCTTTCCTTCGCCATTGGACCAATTAGGCGTCCCATGAAAGTTGGAATTGCCCTCATTGAAGATTGCACAGGTCTCTAGGAGGAGGGTTTGTAGAAGAACCTGGTGTGACCGAGAAACAACATCGCAGTAAACCTGAATGTCCTTCCCTGTATTTTAGTCTCGTCTCCACTGAACCCTCACGCTCAATTAGCAAAAACTACTTTTCCAATTGTAAATTGTAATATTAATTCAGATGACATTTAATTTTCATTTGACAGATTCAAGAGGGAAGTAGAGAACTGTCAACTATCGAGCCTTACTTCTGTCTCATAGAATAAGACATATTACATTCAAATCATCACAAGCTCTAACACCTCAATATAAACCGACTCTAAGGGTGGGGGTGGGGGGTTGAAGTTTTCTTGCGGTTTCATTTAAATTTTGTGACATTTTTGTGTCTTGGCACTTTGTAACGTTAAGTCTTGTAACGTTCATGAATTTCCATTTTGTGCAAACGTGCAAGCAAAACAAAAAAAAAAAAAACCAGAAAAAGAAAGATTAGAAAAGGAAACAATTTTCATTGAATGAAAAGGCGACCTCCTATATTTTTCCATTGTTGTCGATATGTTCCCCCATTTAGAACTCATTTGTCAGGGGTATTTTCATCAATAATGATCGATTGGATGCTGCAAAAAAAAAAAAAAAAAAATACGCTTTGTTCGAGGGCAATTGATTATAAAGATGAAACGATTGGAAACTAATACACAGCCACCTCAGTCAGATTGCTTTCTCCGGTCTCATGAAATAAAGATTTGCTTGGGAAGCAGCCGAAAGCAGCTAAGGGCTTCTAGGGAATTGGAGTCTGAGTTTGCAGGAGCTTTGTAATCCACTCGCTGAGTAAACACAATAACTCTGAGGATAGTGGAGCTGGAAGTTTGAAAATGGCAACTCGAGAGATTCGTATCAACGTTGAAGAGGTTTCACGCTGTGATCTTTGTTTTGTTTGTAAGTAAAAGGAAAGTAATACTTCGATACATTTAGAAAAAAAAAATTAATTATAGACCGTTGCTGTTGCGTTCAGCGATCTTGGATCAGTACTGATGAAAATAATTTTTGCACTTGAAGCTTCAATATTAACTATTTGAATTGCCGAAAATCCATATTAATCGTCGAACGAAACATCTAACATTTCAACCGTCTGGCACAGAATTACTTTTCCTTTTGCATTTCAAATTGGCTCACGTCAAAGTATTACACCCGCTAGAGGCTAGAGGCACTGAATATTCGTTGTCAAAACAATTACTATAACGCGCTCATGCATATCTCGATTGTGGCTGGTTGTACGGCACTTCAAACCATGTAGTTATCGTTATCGGCCCGTACAATTTTACCTCTTGTATAATTTATTTATGTGCTCAGATAGAACATACAGAGGAAAGCAGTTCAGCGTCGAGATATGGATATTAAGAGTCGCAATGGGGTCCTTAAGGTAGTTAACTTATTTCTGCAAACCAACGCAGATTCTCTCGGTTCACCCATCCCAAACGGTCTCTGGGGGTAATATTGCAAAACGACTGAGTAATAATCGAATATTGGGCTGGCAGCGTGATGTGTTTCATGGAAAACCGGCTCTTTGGTTGCAGTATAGTAGCTACACTATAGTCTTTATAGTAGTAACTATAATTTGGTATGTACGTGGTGGGTAAATTGCATGTACTTAGTGTCATAAATTATTGGAATTCAACATTCGCAAAGTTTCAGCCGAAGTAGACATATCAACTTTCAAGTTTACCAAGATTTTTCACTTGCACAGTTACTAACCTTAACAAAAGTCGCCAATCCAGATGTTTCAATATACCAAAAAATAGATGATTCAATCTACCACATTTTCCCCAAGTAATCTACCTATCCAATTTTCAACCGTTTTTACTTTATTCAACAATATTAGTTGAGTATACGCGAAAATATCACATTATTCAACTTTAAACGTTATTTTCATCTATTTAGTGCAAAAGAAACAGAGAATGAAGCATATATTATTGATATACTCATCATCAACTATCATTGTGCTGAATTTGAGCGAAATCGGTTTCAAAAAATTTTTAACAAAAAATTCCAGGGGAACCCTTGCGATTTTCTTGAACCGATCAGTTAACGATTTTTTACTCCTCTCTGAATAGAGATAAAAATCTGAAATTTTCAGGAAAGTTGTATTCTATCAAGATGTATTTTTGTGATTTTTTTCAATTCTCGGAAAAATCTGCAAATGCTCCAAAAAAATCAGTTTTTGAAAGCTCGAAAATTGGACTTTAACAGTGATTTTCGGGGTCAAAATTCATCCGAATCAATTGTTTTATTATGCAGGAGTCTTCATCTGAACACCTTACACACGTACAAAGCAAAAAATTTGGTGAAAAAAATATAAACAGCGCCACAGAAATTATTTTCCGTAAACCGGCCGAATTCTCGAGCTCCGCTGGCATCGGCAAGGGTGGAAAATTAAACTTTGGTTTATAAGCAATTTCGAAAACTATTCTTCAAGGAAATTGATTGCTGAATCTGAATTTGACGTCAGAACGACGGAAATTTGACGACAACGATAAGTTTTCACTAATTTTAGTATTACGCCGCTCTTATGTTTTACAACTTTGAAAATTCGTTGCTGTTCAGTATTACTTTATTACCCATTCTTATAGGAAATTAGACGTAGAATTTGAATTTCAAGTGAAAAAAATCAAATTCTATGAGCTAATAGGCTATTTTCAATTTTTTCGGGTTTTTAAACTTTCGGAGTTGTAACTTTGGAATTTTTTTCGTCACGTTCGCGAATTTTGAAAAAATAGGTTTTTTGTATAACATAAAAAATTACATGGATTATGTTTTATTTTTGAGATTTATTCCAATTTTAGGTGAAAAATTAGTTTTGGATTTTCTTCGAGTGCTAATAGCACCGCGGGGACATAACATAAATAGATAACCAAATACACCAAATTGTAGGAATCTGTTGGCGAGTAATATACGAGTACCTCGTACCTATGTAAATTCCTAAATTGCCCAAAAACGGGGTTATAAAATTTTGAAGTGCATTGAAACTAATATGAAGGCCTATAAAAAAGACTTTTTCGGCCTATTAACTATTATAATAATCAAAATTAATAACGATAATAATCGATAATCAAAATTTGTCTACGCACTGCCCCAGTTTCTCATCTCATCCCAAGAATTTTTGACTCCGGTAAAAATCTATCAACAAACGAATTCTGGTACTTTTTCGTTCAAAGAATTTACTTATGAACAAAATGTGCTCATAAAATCTTATCGCCGTGACAGATTTGATTAGTTCATCACGATCAAAAGAGCGATTGCCTTTGTGACTGCATAAAAAAGCACGAGGCTCAGAATTTTTATTGCGTGAGCGATTCGCATAAGAAATTGAGCGTGATTGCAATAAATTCGACAATTCAACTCGCTGTGGCAATTCGCATTAAATTATCAAATCCCCGGGTACCGATTCACGACTCGAAAAAAAAAACTTATAAAAAATGTAAGCTTGTCTTCTGATGGGAATCACGCATTTTTCCCATTGACCCGTCTAGTATGAGTCCCCAGGGCTCATGAAGTGCTGCGACTGTGGGAAAAGTCAACTTCCCTTCGAGTTTATGTGATACATTCATTCGCTGCCGCTGACAACCTGGTACATTCAGTCAACGTTTTGAAGGAACGGCCGACCGGCAACCTCGGGCCGTCCTAATCGTTTAGCCATCTGCTCATGACGTCGTGCAAGATTAATGGATTTTAGAGTTGAAAATCCTTGCTTACACATGGCGAGCTTTCCTATACTCTCCGAGCGCCTACTCTTGTCCGTGTGAATTGCCAAGCGAAACGTTCTTGGCTTTATTAATCCGAGTCACGTTGTTGAAATCCGCCTCTGCTAATATCAACCTCGATGCCACACTCTCGAGCGGCACAAAGCTTTTCGAGGCGGATTTTCGTCGGCTCATAACAAATTCGTACGCATTTCAAGGGGACTTTTCCTACTTCGTAAGCCATCGAGCTAAAAGCGGAAAAAATAAGCAAAGAGGCTTACGAACTTCCGAGGTGATTATTAAGTTATCGCACACGAAAGTAAAATAAATTCACAACCAAGGAATTATTGATATTTCAATACATTATTGAACCATTCGCTATGGCGTGCTTTTTGACCTAGGTAATCAACGTTAGTTCTTTTTTGCTGAAAATTCTATGAATTATGGACAGATGTCTTTCAGCGGGGAAAAATTTGAATAACATATCACCCTTCAGTTCTTTTCGCCATTCTGCCGAAAGCATTGATATCGTTCCAATAGCCAACTGGAGGGAAACGGAGTGTTTGTAAAGACCGCTTTTCCTGCCACTCAGAAACTCGGCAACGTTCCACCGCATTGTCTGCCGTTTTGTTTGTTCGCCGATTTTTTTTTCGAACCGTGTCAAAATGAGAAAAAAAATTCACCAAAGAGTTCGGGTATCTCACTATTTTCTCTGCCTTCTTGATTGAAACACCGGCTATTCTACGCTGACAACGATTTCACACTGACTTAACGAGACGGTGTTTTTTTTAAGCATCGCCGCTGCCTTTAGGTTTTCAATGGACGACAATTTTCGGCTGTCAACGAACGAACCTTTTTTTCTTTGGCAAGTATGCTTCGTCTAGAAATAAATTCACCCCACAGCCATTTCAGCTTACTTGAGGCAAATAGTATGCTCGCGGGTATATAGATTTTATGCAGTTTATCTTAGATACGAGTTGCTCGAATGAATACGGAAAAAACGAATTGTATGTAATTCTTCTGAAAGATTTTTTTGCTATTTGAAATATCGCGGTTATATATCGTTCAAATCACCATTTTTTAAATTATGGAATACGTTGTCAGAGAATTTTGTTAAAAGATGGGATGATTAAGTTGTCGAGCCCAATCTAAATAACAACCCCATTCATGGAGTATTCACAATTTCAGTTTCCGTATCTTCCATATACCGCTGTATAGTATTTATGTAGTTAAATTAGGAGCATTCTTGAAGGTACAACGCAGTTCAAGATAACGGATCTCTTCTCGCCCGAAAGAGGAAAGACAAACGACTGTTAATGGTCTGTATTATTTCGCGGTAGTGGTATAAAGTAATATTTCACAAGGAAGCTAAGCTAGGCTGTTGTTTTCCTTTGCGGATGAAAAAGAGAAGAATAAAACTTCAGCCTTTTACCTTTCTAGTCTCCACGTGTTTCTCCCTCGTGATATATATCCCTGTTTCTAGCCCCTCTCCATTTCAGGTCAACGTGTCCAGAAGAGAGCATCTTTTTCAAGTATGAGATGCCCCATTTTTTCTTCAAGAAGGGGCATTTCACACATGACTTGGCCCTTTAAATTTCACTGACCTTCTATTTTGTACCCAAACGGTTGGAAGGAGTTTTCAAGTTGCTATCTTCCGATTAGTTGACGATTCTTTTAAAAATCTGGCCTCTTAGCGGAGAGTTCTCTGCAGACATCAGGAATGATTTACTTGACATTGGTTAGTTTCAATCTGGCTGGGAACTTCCGCTTTTGGCATTAGACAAAAACAATAAAATTCAGTTTATCTTCTTTTCATCATAGTGCACATGGTTCGTTCCGGTGAGTGTTTCTGTCACATCGTTGATTCTGTTATCTGCTGAAGTTCGTTTTCAGATCCCAATTAGAGCACTTCAATAATTCCCGCTTGAATTACTATTGCTTGAGGTAATAATATTTTGTCTTAGAACGACCAATCCATTTTTTTCGCTTCTCCCGGTACAAATCTTCATCAATAGTTTCGCTGAGTGCATCGAAATAGCACGTGGGACTCGTGGGTTCTAGAAAATAATTCGACTTGGAAGTGATTTCGCGGCAAAACTTAATAAAATTCTCGAAATAGGCGAGGGAAAGACAAATCTTGCGACGGGAGAAATAAAACGACCGAAGAGGAGAGATGCTGCACGTTAGTAATATCACCAAGATTGGATACGAGGCCAAAATACGGGTTGTGGTACGTGTTCAGCGACAAATCCAGGCGCTATGTGCCTGAGGGACTTACGCCAATACCTACCTGTTCTCAAATAGCATTACGATGACAATTCGTTCTTCGAATACTAAACTGCTTCGAAATCGGCCCTCGAGAATCACAGTATGAACCTGGAATCAATTTTAATGTACTTTGATGCAGCAGCAGTTCGGTACTGAGGAATCAATGCACACAAAATCCCAGTTAAGCTAAGTGACCTAGTTAAGATAGTTGACCGAGCTAAATTAGGTTGATCTCGGGAATATTATTTTTTTAATGAAACTTTCTGTAATCTCTGTTTCAGAAATACGTAACTGAAGGTAGCATCGTAAGAGATTGTTCTGCTGAATGTGCAGAAAAGAGTAAGTACGATTTGCCATGCATAATTATTAAAGCATGGTTTACATTTCCCGTTGTACATAAAATTTCTTCAATTCTTGTCACTTGTATAATTGTTACCATCTAAAAAAATATAGATTTCTATAGATTTCACAGCTCACTTTTCAACATTTTTTCTCACAGGTTTTTTCCGACGCTTTTTTTTACAGCAAGCTTCCACGTTTTCATCGCTTGCTTTTTTCCACAATTTTCGCTCAGCTTTTTCGTCCAGTGTTTTATCGGAAAAACGTCGACCGAAATTTCCACAGTTTTTGCAATAATACAAGTGGCAAAATTGTGTAATATAAAAATCGTTTTGTGTAAAACTTGACTTCCTAATCCGGAGAAAATATTCGACTTTTGGTATGATCTGCATTTCGTAAATATAAGTCGTATTACCGGTCTATTTTTTTGTTCTTGTTTCATAGTAAACCAACTTCATAGTGATTGGGAAGTCACTTCTAAACTAACTTGTACATATGTGTTAAATACTTTTTTGCTGAAAAACCGTAACCCTGACTGTTTAAAAAAATGAAGAACGGAACTTAGCTTTTATAAAGAGAAACTTCAGATAAAAGTTTTCTAACGACTACGCACTAGCATGGTTTTCTGAAAGCTTGCAAACGTGTGAAATGCTGCAATTTCGCGCTCACATTGCAAATAAATGAGTACGCGGAACTTTGCAGAATTTGTACATAATTTAAATTGTGAAAATATCAGTACGGAGCGCATTAACGTATTTTGTCTATTGCATACGTGCGGCGTGCTTACATTCTAGAAATGAGTGGCAGGTCCAATTTCACCATCAACGTCACTCTAAATGCAATGTCCTTGTAAAAATCGACTCGATATTCATTTACTTTTGACAATCGTTGAAAAATGGTGAAATTGGTCCATAGAGTTTTTTTTTATTTTTTCAGAAAGCGTTTAGTGGCTCGTAGTGATGTTTGTTGTTCAGAAGCACTGACCGATCAGAATCAGTCCATTTGACCGGAAATTTGTCTGAGTTACGTTTACGATTGTGTGATCTAGAATTTAAGGTATCATTCATAATCATCATGAATTACGATGGCCAGGACGTCGGTTTGATGCTGTTTTCTCAGTCGTGCACTAAGAAGAAATATTTCTAACTTGTGGGGCTTTTCTTTTCCAGCTGAACTAGGATTAGGTAGGTAGGTCTTTTTGAAAGTGTCTTATGTATTATCTGGTTGAAGCTTCATAACTGTATACATCCAAAATTGACCCAAACACGTACTATAGTGGAAAACACTTCCAGTACACAATTCGTATTTCAATAGCCGAGGAACCAAATTTTGGCATGTTCTAATAATAGTTAAGTTATTGCAATAAGTAGTTCTAACGATGATATCGAAAAAATTAATAATACAACTGTGTGAAGTTACGCAAACTGTCTTGGTATAAAAATATTTGCAAGAAAAAGGATCTAAGTTTGTTCAAATAATGATCAAATAAAATGAAATTACCAGCACAATTTTTATGGTTAACTAAGTTCACGAACACGTCAATTTTAAGGCATCAATACCTAGTCTATTTAATTCCATTGCTGGCAAAATTGTTTGCGACGACTTCATATGAAAATTTCACCTGTAAACGGCCAAATTTTGGTTCACCCGACCTAATAAATTTCTCTTGACACGTAAACGTATTTTGCCCGCATGAGACGCTCCCCTGATTAGCATTAATTACGCTTTTATCGGTTTTCATAATTTCGACTAGAAAGTGATGAAAAACACATCTAACACTAAATAAAAAAACACTTGGCGATCAATTGGCACATGAAAAATATTTTTTATCGTTTCAAGGTGGATATCTCTTTATGAATTGACACACTACCTCTGAGAATACACTTTTCAACATACGTCCATGACCATCACTCACTAATTTGACATTGCACTCGCGAGTGATGCACAATATGCACTTAGCAGCCATACTTTATCGACATTTCTTCGTTTCGGTGTTTGTAAATAATAGTAGAACGAATACTGTACATAGTAGATGTCCATTGCGCATGAGTAGTTGCATGATAGATTATCATTGAGATCTGTGATCATTGTGACGTAATAGAGAGGAAACAGTCCCAGGTTTTTCCCTTTTCGTCTCAAAAAAAAAAAAAAAAAAAAAAAAAAACTTAGGTAACCATTATTATTTTTAGTGTTAATTTCTTATTGCTATCAAAGCGCATGGATGGCCAAAAGTCACAATAATCACGTTCCATGAACGTATTTCGTTAACAATTTCGTAGCTAGCTTTTGATTTTTTATATTAAATTGGACTCGGATAAGAAAATTGTTGAAGTAAACTCTTACTGAGTTTACTTCAAATTCATAGTGAGTATTTCCTTAACAAATTTCCCTTTAAGCTGAGTATTCATGCGGGAACTTCTTGCGGTCAACGAATTGATTTTAGCCTCTTTTGACTTTAATATGAATCATGTTCGGACGTGTAGCAAAAATTACTTTTCATGAAGTGCGAAAATTTACTGGTTCGCCAGCCTTGAGTTACAATGATCAATGGCAAAATGATCGACGATAATAAACTCTTGCCTCAAGTCAAAAGGGTGACCCTCATGTTTTTGCTTCGTCGCTGAACTACAGCCAAGGAAGGCTGCGGATGAAAGATGACGCTAATGGATGTAATTGAAGTTGGAGAAGTTTGGGCAAGGTTAGGACTGGCATACCGAAAGGCGGCCGACACTTACAGTTTGGCGTTGGGCCAACCAAGATCATCACCCTCTGACTCGCTAATCCAAAGAGCTGATTTGAATTTCTGCCTAAAAACAAGTGCTTCAGTTCTCCAATGACGTTTTATTACTCTTCTCGATTTATCTTTATAGCCCCCGACTTCTTTATGCGCTTGATCCGAATTGCCGTTCAAATTGAAGAGTAGTTGTCGAAAATGATGAGCCAGTCGGGAATTTTTTTTATGGAATCTCATTTTCTCAGGGAAGATCATTTTACGTCAAAGAAAAAATTACATTTATTCGTCGTCAGTTTATGATGATTGGCAAATTCATATTTTGTCTAAAGAATTTTTTGGAGAAATCATTTTTATTTTTCCTTGTATTTTCAGCGTAGGACGGACGACCATTTCTTTCATTCGATAATCCATGTCGTCAAACGTGAAATATCAATTTTCGTTGGTACTTGACATTTTTTAACGATAAAAATGGTCCGTCATTGAAAAATAAACTGCAACTCACAGGGTTAAAGCCCTGTCAAAAAAAATGCTAGGAGCCAAAAAATTAAAAGTGCTGTTAACTGCACGAGCGCGAGTAACTCGATCACGTCTTGTCACAAAAACGATTACGTCTTCCATTATGTCTTCACACTCACTTCTTCCTCCTTAAGTCATTCGTTCATTTAATTAATCCACCGGAAAGTGATTAATTGGCATTAAAAACCGCAACTAATTTCTCAGAAGAGGGTGCGATAAAAACGAACTTGACGCCTAGAGAAGGCAAAAAGTCTGATTAATGACGAAAGGAAGGAAAGCAATTCGTTCTTTGAATAATAGCTGTACGTTCGTTGGTTTCTTACCAGTTTCCAAACAAGTTCTACTTGGAATTCTGAAGAATTCAATTTATATTCTACATTTGATTTCTTTTGGGTCGAAATAAAAATAAGAGAGCTCACGAGGGAGTTGATTGTCGATTTTATATTAAATAAATTAACTGCTATCCTTTTACTCCACTTTATATTCAAATTTTCAACTTTATAATCGTTTTATAAAGCGTCGCAGCAGCTTTATCTTTTGAAGAAAGCCTGGATTAGTCCGTGAATTCGTTTCTGTGTACGTTCCATCACCTGTGCGAGCGAAGAAATGCAATGCCGTTAAGATGACAAACCCCCCGTCTTATAATTTCGAATTCAAATTTCCCTCACTCTTGGAGAAAACTGGAAAACTTTATCTATGCAGCCTAAGGCCTTCTCTCGTCAAGGATCTTCTCTAAATACAAAACTCGGAGCTTGATATTTCGAGAAGTTAGTAGATGTCTCTCTCTGCGAATGGGTACAGTCGGACATTTAAATACATACATAATACAGAGTCTAACTTGATGCTTAGCATAAACGATCTCCAAAAGAAACGCAAAGGCTTGCGGAGTAAAGAAGACGCAAGTAAAAGAAACCTTTGCTCGAGCGTTGACAGTTTGACACGCGCGAAAATGTAAGAACTCGGTTTAAAAGTGTTTGTAAATAAGACAATTTAGAAGTTTCAGATTATGTAGTGTTCTATCGTAATGAATTAATTGTATTCAGTTTTGTGAACGTTGCAAAACGAACCATCCGTGAAATGCGAGTGAACATTTATCATTTCCTAGTCATTATGGTCAACAGTCGCCGAATTAAATGTCTCTGGGGAGACTTTCCAGTCATTGTCTTTCTGGTCACAGGCGGCGAAATTAATGGCATTCCTTCGCCCATTCTCGTATGAAAACCCTTGTTATTGTCGTGTTTCCTAATGGGGAACGTATCTCATAAGAAAAGGAATTGGAGCAACTATGATTTACGCTCATGAATCATTTGTGAGGCGCAATAACCCGGAATCGAGAATTCAAATTTCAATTGCTTTCTACTCAAATATTCAACGCACGTTAAATTACATCAGGGGTAACGGTAATATTTCATCAACTGTTAACCACAATCAATCTAGAAGCACCTGAGTCACTTTATTTTCACTTTTTATTTTTTGAAAACTTGGCGTAATAATTTTCTCTTTTTTCCTACTTCGTGCCCATCATAACCTAATTATTTCTACTCTGCCTATCGTGAAAATTCGCACTCTTTCGAAACGCATCATAAAATATCAGATTTCGAATATTTATCTTATTACAATATGGATTTCTCATCTTTAGAGAAGCTGAGCTTTTCAAAAGTCGTTTCATACTAGAAAGTAATGGAAAAATTGTAAACATCTACGCAGCTAGGTACATAGTTTTATGGCAGATAATATTTTTTGTCCCACAGAATGGGTGAATATAGACATAGTCAGGTGTCTTGATACGAAGTCGACTTCAAAGTCGGTCGGGCAATGTCACTCCAAGAAAGTAATTTATTGTGAACGTCGTAAGGCTTCAACTACGTGAGGTGGAACGAGAATTACATTTGCTCCAGAAAACAACTTCTCTCCACCTATTCTAGGGCCAAAAAGTAATTCAGAGTACTAGGACCAGGTGTCGTGGATGTTTTCATCTCTGGAAGGCACTTTTCATCTCGATCTCAAGCCGTCGGATATTTATTGGCACGTTGGGAAATTGTTACGGGAAAACTGCTGCAACCGAAGAAATGTTTATTAAGCTCTGTAACAGTGGCAATAGTTTTATAGTGGGTATATACCGTGTTTTAGATTATTATTCAATAATATAATAGTGCAATTGCTCACAATAAATTTCTAACCCCCTCCAAGTTTGAGAAAAAAATTTATCAGCAATTAGACTGTTTTATTATTTGATAATAAAAATTAAAAAGTTGTGCGACAAAGGCAAAAGAAGGATTTCCCTATTTTTCATGTTTATTTACTTCGTTTATTTCTTCGTTTATTTCTTCGTTTATTTCTTCGTTTATTTCTTCTCCGAACATTGCTAAGCTCTCTCAATAACGGTTCTAACGTCCATAAATGAAACACGAATGAAATATCTATAACTACCTAATGATTTGTAAGCGAATTTTGGCCCCTTGAGTTGATGAAGTATTTGCGAGCTGGATAGAAACTATGCTGAGTTCCTAATACAGTCGCAGCAACTTCCGAAAGGTTTCTAAGGCAGGGTAGCCTTTTGAGCAAAATTCTTGCCCCCGGTTAAATAAACTTAGCACTCGACCTCGAGAGAAGAAGATTCCCAAACTACAGATGACTATAATATTTTCGACAGTAAAAAGATTTTCATCCTAGCCCGAAGGAGGTTGCGGGAGTGATCAAAATTTAACCGGCTATATTGGGGTTGAAAAAAGTTTAAGCTGTTGAAAGCGGAGTTAATATAAACTTTTAATTCTGGGATCGTTAATCTCGAAAGCGAGAAGTACGCTGCGAAGAGATCGGGTGGAAAGGCGGGAATACTATAAAAGCAAGAGAGAAGGGAAATCCTGCTTCAAGCCTTGGTATCTTCTCTTTTTTTACGAGAGACATGAAACTCAATGTCGCAGTACACTCACAAATTAGCTGTAAGACTAGAAAACCCCTCAGTTTTGCCCTCTTTGCCGCATTTTCCTCTCGACCTAACCTGGAATTTAAATTACTTTTCGAGCCAGAAGGAACTCGCGTTTCCTTGATACCGAGTGGGGAAACTGCATTTCCATGAAGCTACCGTCTTCGGCTGCGTTCTTACGCGAACTAAGTAACGCTAAAAAGAGACCAACCTTGCATAAAAATGCGGCTAAATGTAATTGAAATACTCGCGGCTTTTGCGAATTCGAAGGTCGGGGTGAGATCTCTTTTCTTGAGGAACATATTCATTGGACGGTCCAAAAATCAGAAACGGTTTCTGACAATTTTGTACTTCTTTAAAATTTAAATTATCACGTAACCAGCACAACCATTGTTATTTTAGTATGCATTTCAACACACTCATTTTGCAAGGGTGATTGGACATGGAAATTTATCTCCTAAATTGATTATTATTTATATAAAACGAGGATGAGGAGAGGTATACGATTGATTGAAGAACTGGGCGGAGGGATTTGAATTACAAGAATACGGCTTACTTAAAATTTAAGGCCATCGGCTGAAATAACTGCCCATTCCATTTTCGACCTTGAAAATTTTTAAAAATTTGAAACATTTGAAAAATTTTTACTATTGGGAGCTATAAATAATAGCGGTTCAAATATTGATTTCCATAGGTACCATATGCATTACAGATCGGTAGTGCGGTTAAGCCTGAAGATTTTCGTCATTAGGATCGGTCGGATCAGACTCACCTCCGCAAAGCTATAGAGATTCAATGTCGAAACTTAGAAACATCATTTTGAGAAAACTTTCACGGGTGGAGCAAAATTGTGAAACAATAAAATTTATCTAATGACGTTTTCGTCAATTAAGTCAAAATTCCTGATGCGGTTATTCCTAATTTTCTTTTTTCAACCGTCATTTTTCTCAAGGAAGGTTTCTAGAAATTTTTTCCCTTTTCCAAAAACACGTTTTTCCGCAGTTGATCGCGATTTCCTCGATAAACTATCATAAGGTGGCTGGAAAAGTCTTATTATTTTATTAGGCCTTCGTTAAAAGTTTACTACACTACTACTTCGAAAGTGTGAAAAACCGAAAAAATTATTAATTGTTAGAATTTGATACTTTTCACTCGAAATTCGAATTCTACGTCTAATTCCCTTTAAGAAAAGCAAAACAATTATATTGAATGGTACTGTTAGTATTTGGAATGAACTTCCAAAGTTTAAAAACATGAAAACGGTGTAGTACCTACTAAAACTGCGAAAAACTCATAGTTGTAGTCAAGTTTCCTCCGTTTTGCCGTCCAATTTCGATTCAGCGTTAAATTTCTTTTAAAAATGGCTTTCAAAATCGGTTAAAAACAAATTTTTAATTTTTCACCTTCACCGATGCCAGCGGAGCTCGAAATTTCGGGCGGTGAAAAACTTGATTTACGGGAAATAATTTCTGTGTCACTGTTTAAAATTTTTTACCAAATTTTTTGATATGTACGTGTTTAAGGCGTTCAAATGAAGACTCCTGCATAATAAAACAATTGATTTGCATGAGTTTTGACCCCGAAAAGCACGGTGAAAGTCCAATTTTCGAGAGTTCAAAAACCGATGTTTTTGGACCACTTGCAGATTTTTCCGAGAATTGAAAAAAATCACTAAAATACATGTTGGTAAGATACAACTTTCCTGAAAATTGCAGATTTTTATCTCCATTCAGAGATGAGTAAAAAGTCGTTAACTGATCGGTTCAAAAAAGTCGCAAATTGAAAATAGTCTGTTAGCTCTTAGAATTTGACTTTTTTTCACTTGAAATTCAAATTCTACGTCTAATTTCCTATAAGAATGGGTAATAAAGTAATACTGAACAGCAACGAATTTTCAAAGTTGTAAAACATAAGAGCGGCGTAATACTAAAATTAGTGAAAACTTATCGTTGTCGTCAAATTTCCGTCGTTCTGACATAAAATTCGGATTCAGCATTCAATTTCCTTGAAGAATAGCTTTTAAAATTGCTTAAAAACCAAAGTTTAATTTTCCACCCTTGCCGATGCCAGCGGAGCTCGAGAATTCGGCCGGTTTACGGAAAATAATTTCTGTGGCGCTGTTTAAATTTTTTTCACCAAATTTTTTGCTTTGTACGTGTGTAAGGTGTTCAGATGAAGACTCCCGCATAACAAAACAATTGATTCACATGAGTTTTGACCCTGAAAAGCTCGGTTTACGTCCAATTTTCGAGCTTTCAAAAACTGATTTTTTTGGACCATTTGCAGATTTTTCCGAGGAATAAAAAAAATCACAAAAATACATCTTGGTAGGATACAGTTTTCCTGAAAATTTCAGATTTTTATCTTCATTCAGAGTGGAGTAAAAATTCGTTAACTGATCGGTTGAAAAAAATCGCAGGGGTACCCCTTGAATTTTTCGTGAAAATGTTTTTGAAACCGATTTCGCTCAAATTCAGCACGATGATAGTTGATGATGAGTATATCAATAATATATGCTTCATTCTCTGTTTCTTTTGCACTAAATAGATGAAAATAACGTTTAAAGTTGAAAAATGTGATATTTTCGCGTAAACTCAACTAATATTGTTGAATAAAGTACAAACGGTTGAAAAATGGATAGGTATATTACATGGGGCAAATGTGGTAGATTAAATTTTCTATTTTTTGGTATATTGAAACATCTGAATTGACGACTTTTGGTTTATTATTCAATAATAAACCATTGTAATCGCCCAAGAAAAAAAAATTTATAACCCCCCCTCAAAATTTGATGTTTTACGTTTCAAGGCATGTAGAATCCGAATATCCAATAAAAAAAATTCTGTCTGTCCGCCGTACGCCGTACGCCGTACGCCGTCAACACTTTTCCGGCCAAACCATAATAGCTACATTCTTGAAATTTTCACCAAAAATCAATCTCGGTCCTACGACGGACCAATTCTTGAACCAACTTTCTAGCTCAATTTTAAGGGTATTTTTGGGGGGTTATGAGGGGGAGAAAATTCATATTTTCCACGGTTTTTCAGAAAAATGTGTACGAGGTATCAAATTATATAGATTTTTTGACGCTGAATCGAATGAGACCATCGCGGGGTCGATAGCTCCATTGGTTCTCGAGTTATCACAGCTTTTGTGCCGAATTTGGGAGATTTTCAGAAATTTGACATGAGGGTATAACTCGAGAGTTCTTGGAGCTATAAAAACCGTTCTATACTCATTGGAATGGTCGTGAAACGCTCTCTCCAGCTGTACCGTTAGGCAAAAAATTTAGTTTTTAATTAGGAAATTAAGAAAAATAAAATTGAATAAAATTACAATAGTTGCTACGGAGTTTTCCCCCATAGTTACAATCTGTTTTTCGGTGGGATTGTTCCGAAATGTTCGAAATAATTACTATCACAAATGGATAGTCTTTCTAAATCAATATTGAAGCGAAGGAATAATAAACCACTGTACAATCATTTGCAGCGTTTTTGTTGAAGTTATCCACTGTGCAAGTCACAAATCTTGGAAACAGCTGGTAGGTACGTTCACTTCGGCTAAAACCTTGCGCAAGTTGAAAACCCCACTACTTTATGAATCATAAACCATGAAAACACCACCCCCAACATACCAAATTATAGTAGCTACTATAATAACTATAGATTCCGCTTCCCATACAGAGTGTAAAAACTATATAGTAGTGATAAGGACACTACCCCCGACTAACGAAAGGGGTGTTTGGGTGGAGCCCCCTGACGAGGGTTTGGGCGGCGAAGCCGTCAGGGGTGCTCAGCTCATAGTGTGTAGATATAATTCTAACAATAATAACAACCTTAGAAATTAAGAAAATAAATCAATAACAAATATATAATTCCTAGTGTGAATATTTAAAATACTTTTCCTCTAGTGACATAATTTTACACATCTTGAATCAAGTTGCTGTATATAAACATGTATATTCTGTACATAAAAACCTTCTTCATCAGCATTCTAGCACGATTAGCGAAATTCGCGTTCGGCATTCGCAATCATTAACAACTGCAGCACGAGTTTGTAAATAAAAAATATCGAACTTGGAAAAATTAATTCAAAATGCGTTTCATGAATTGTTTCAGCTGAAGGTAACGTACGGTCGTCAGGAATCCAGTGAGCGTATTATTACATCAATGCAAATGTTCTTAAGCTTGAAATGGATTGCTTGTAGTAAAGCCGTGCATAAATTGTACATAAATATTCAGCTACAGCACTTAGCTGGTTGTAACACGCTCAAGAAATATTGATGCATAATTTTTACATAACTTTTGCCGTCGAAATAATTCGCTTTCCGTGTAAAACGAGGATTATTTCAGTGATACGATATTATATCGTTCTATTTCTTACATCGCTATTAAGGAAAACGTTTAAACGAAAAATACCATAATTAGAACATTCATTAATTGGTATTGGTGACCTGAAATTCAGCATCCAAAACAAAAGCACCATTTTCGTTTCATCGACCACTATCCTCTCAACGTTGACAGTCCATCTTTGTGTTGGTATGTTCAAGTTGAACAAAAAACATGGACATTCACTCTAACTAGTCCAAATTATGGACTAAGTTTTATCTCCATGAGAGTAAACACTAGTAAAACTCCCATCACTCAACAGAAACGTTGGCATATTAGGCCGGGTTTTTCCAAACTCATTATCCCGGAAAATCCTTCGCTTTCGGGCGTGAGGAGTTCCACAGTAAGGAGAGAAGGCCTTACGTTTGGCAAGCGTCCAGTGACATGTAAGGATCAACTTTATTCATAAAGCAGGTGAAAATCCTTGAGCAAAGCACTTTTTAAACTTCCCCAACTGTCAGGTGTTTCCGCACTGTTTATAAAAGCGGCCGTTTTGCTTTTCAAATGCCCACCAGAATTATATCGTGGACCGTTTTCAACGAGCCTGACGCTTCAGGCTTCCATTTTTCTTCATGTTTTTCAAAAAAAGAAAAAAAAAAAAAAAAAAACTAGCGGAACAACAACCGAGCTAAATTGAATGATGGATAGCTCACATTTTTTTCAGCCTGCTGATCGGCTGGATCAAGCAGCTCTGGGAGATGATATTGAAATTTCTGTCCATCGCACCTTTAAAACCCTCGCAGTGGTTTTCGTACAAAGCAACTATTTTTTTGGGCTCTAACACTCTCTTCTGAAATTTGAGCGAATCCTACCGCCAGCGTTTCAACAGTACTCGATAGTGTGAGAGCACAAAAATTTTGCTGCACTTCCAGGGTATACCATCATCCAATTCTCTACTTCGTGTCATATTGATTGCGCCCTGAGTATCCCCTTTATTGTTATGCGTTCACTCTTGCATGACAAAGTGCCCTGTTTTGACTGTGAAACACAAACCCATCAGTCGAATTGGATGTTCCGCTCTGCTCTCAAGCGCTCAGAGCGATGCGGACGAAATGTTCGACTACGTAACACGATCGAAATACATTAGTCGAAACGTGTTGAATAACCATAATTAATCATTTTTATATCCGGTGGAAAAGATTGATTCTTTTAAACCTCATATAAAGTGCAGAACGAGAAGAAAATATTTTTAATTCGTTTCAGTAATATTTTTTCAGTATAATATCGAAACAGCCATAGTATTAACAAAAAAATAATGGAGAATACCTAATAAATTTTAAAGAAAAAAATCTCTCAGCATGTAGACATTTATTGGCATATATAAATACTTAATTAATACCCCTCTTCATTATCTCCGATGAACGCATTTCCGCTATCGAAATCCACTTGGTTTCTTCAAAATACAACCCCCAATTTGTAGATTTGAAATGCGCGGGAAATTTCACAAATACTTGATTTTTATTACCTCTTCAGCTCACAAAGATGCCCAACCCTGGAATTCAACCATAATTAGGATGAGAATAGACCGCAACTGTAATAGATTCTTTGCGCCATTTTTAACGCAGAATCGCGTTGTGATATCATATTCACGATAACACCTTATTTTCATTGTCTGTCAAAAGTTCTTCATGCGGAGCAAATCGATGGACGGACCCGTCGAATGAAAAACGGAATTCGTTTGGAAGTGTAGGCTTCGACTGGCACAACATAATTGAGTCGACGACAACCGGGTGATTGATGTACTGCCAATATCCGATACATAATACAGTTGAAGCTGTTGATTGATTTAGCACCGTCGATATTGAAATCTCAGCTCAAACGTGACGAATCCGATCTACAGTGCAATTCAGCGCATCGTGCTGAGCCAGAGATATCAAACTTCACTTGAATTTATCGAAAATCCGTAGAAAATATTTTTAAACGACACTTGAAGAACAAAAAACCATCCATAAAGAACACCTACGTTGCGTGAAAATCAAATAAAATATCAAATATAGTTCCATTTTATTTCTCAGTATTTCAAGAAAACGTTTGATGTGGTAGAGATGCATCCGTCATCCAAGCATGAGAAATTATTACAATCATTATTGTCTCTCGTTCATGCATGCCATTGCTGCATCATTGAAATATCAATCGTCAGTTGATTTCAGAGGCGCACGGCCAGGTAAGTTAGCAATGAATGTATTCATTCAGTCCAACATTGATTAGGTACTATTAAAGTGAAAATTTAATGACAGTTCTTGCACGGTTCGATGATAAAATGAAATAATAAATAATTCTAAATAACGGGCGAAAGTGCTCGGCCAGCAAATAATTATTCCGAGAATGAGTTACCTGGTTTTCCTCCCAATTATACCCCCTTGGTCATCAAAAATGCGACAACAAGGAAAAAAAAAGAAAATTTATTTCGATATATTGCTGTCCCGTTAAGTTTTTTGTACTCAGGTGGGGTGAGAGAAATATCTGGCGACACTTTCTCCGCAGACCTAATACCAATGCCCACATAATGCCGAAGGGGGGAAAGTTCCTATACAAAAAAATTAATTTGGTCTCATATGACCAACTAATCGAACCATCTTTCACATTTATTTGCCCTCGCAAGACATGCTTGTTTTCTTGTTTGACCCTTTTCCAACCATACACGTATTTGTATGGTTTTCGCCCACGAAATTGCCCTCTCCGGATCAGAATCGCATTTACGCTGAAATAGAAACACATTGTGTGTGGCCCATCAGCTTCCGGGCAGCGTGCCAGTAGGGGTTACAGCTCTCAGTAAACATCTCCTCCCATTTACAGTCGATCAATCGCCACCACACGTCCACTTCTTCAGACACGTGTACTCTGACGTCCTACAAACATTCTGGCTAAGAAGGGCTCACGAGTTTTTCGTTTCTAATTTTCGTAGCCAATAAAATTGACAATTTTCAAATAAAAATTATTCCAAGATTTCTATCACACCAATAAATATTCCGTGTCACCGACCCAAGGGAAAAGTTGGTCAGCTAAATTCGCACAGATAATGGACCGGACTAAAGTGGGAAACAATTTGATGTGGATTTCCACAAATCTGACAAGCGTTTATCTCCGTTAGAGCTGAAAGAGGCGAATCTCCCCTCTCCGCCTCATTTTAAACCGCCAGTATAATTAATGAAGTTGCGGGCTAGGTTCATGAAATGCCTTTTTAGAAGCCATTCCGCGAGCAATTATTTCTAACCATCTGTTATCTGCACTTCGCTCTATCGAGCATTCTCAGCAGTAAGCATTAATGGCCGGGGAAACATTTCCAACCATCCCGTAGCTTTTACCTTTTCCCGCCGTTTATACAGGAAGCGAAATTACGCCCAGCATAAATTTCAACGCCGGAAATAAATGTCCGGTTTTCTATTTCTCTCGACCGGCGTGAGCTGCATTAAGTGAATTTCATCCTTGGTCGTCTTTCCTGGAGAGGAATCGTGGAAATCAAAGGCTGCTTTGATGTGTTGGAGAGGGCAGAATCACACGTATGCCGTGTGTTTTTGCTGTTCTATGACAGCAGTTGCAACTGTTGCAAGCGAAACGCTAAGTCAACGGTAAACGGTAGCCGAGAAGCTCGCTCGAGAATGACCGGTTTTGATGTTTATTGTCAGCCCGTTTAGCCCGCTCGAGTTGAGCATCAGACACGTGAGACCTGAAATTTAGAAATGTAAATGCGTTGCGTTTGTTATCCGCTCAGTTTCGGCATTCGAAAACCGACTGCAAATATGTAAACTGCCCTTTGAAGATGGAAAGAGGAAATCCGATTGAAAGAACTTATGGGATTTTCATGGATCTGTGGAGTTTTAAAAAGCAGACGAATTCACGAGAAGAATTTTCGATTTTTATCACAGAAGAATGAAGACGGTGAAGATTTTAAAGGGACCGCTTTTTAGGAGACTGTTATTTTGAAAGTAGGTCAATTTTCAGTAATTACTTGAGTTATTTTCTATCAATAAAACTGTTATACGTTATATATTATATAACGGTGATTTTTCATGCAAAGCACCACACAAGCAGCCTCAATTGTCAATTAGCTTGCCACCAACAAATCCGAAAATGGGGTTTATGGCGGAGATTAAAAACCGAATATTATCACCTTGTGTTTTTGTGAAAATTATAACATGGCTGAAATTGTTTGCTATTTTTGGCAAAATAACTTCCCAAAATCGTTTTTCTTCAGCCATATTTGGCGAAAAACCATATACGCATATGAATTGAATCATTCTTAAATCTTCAATTAATTTGGCTTCCTCGGGTTGGTCTGCAATGGACAGCAATTTAAAATAATTTCCTACTAGGCGTGTGAGGCACACGATTTCCGCAAAATGTAGACTGTGGATGTTCAGATGATTTTGAATTTTCCAGGAGAGTCTTGGGGAACTAAGGTGTTTTGCTGCACGGAGGACGCCTGCAATGCAGCTGTCCGGTCGTTTTCAAGTGAATCGGCGATCGTACCAGTGGCAATACTCGTCTTATGGCAATTCGTCAAGATCACCTTCTAAAGTTTCGGATAGGCCGATCAACAAAGGCCTTGTCCGTCTTCGAACGCTTTAACTTCTGGCTCCGTCAACGGTTCGTACGATTTTCTTTTGTTATACCCTCCTCCTCAAGTTATAAAGATCTCGTAGATGATCCTCCTCGAATTCTATATCGAATAGTGAATTGAAATTCTCTAATATCAGAATGGTACAGTACTGTAGGTCACAATGCCCTTCCGATTTGCAAGATTTTATCAGCACGTCATTCGATTATTGAAGACGTCTTGCAATGTTTTCAATGAGAATGGGTTCGATTTGGACTTGAGTAAATCATTTGCAATGATCGATTGCGATCAATCAAGCAGCGCTATTGAATTTTTGCGGAAGGCCGAATTCTGATTTCAAAAAAAATTAAACCGAGGTGGAAGGTAAACAGAATTTTATCCTCATGTGCTCTTCAAATTAATCTTTTCCCGATGATTGCTAATCAATCGAGCGTGATCAATAAAATTGATATTTTCCTTTCACCATTCACATACTCTGGGTTGTGCGTTTGTTATAGCTATTTTAAGATAATAAATGTAATTAACTACGTAATTATAGAAGATATGCCTTGAAAATTACGTTCATCTGATACTGGATGGGTATTATCATGTTAAGCTCCACGTCCAACGCTAGAAGGTTTTTTCCATATTATATGAAATACATGCATGCTCTGCATTAATTATGAATATGGCTGGTCGGTTTTGAGTATGAACCTTGTACGCCTCGAGGTGCTTCGGTGGAAGCGGGGTAAAAGCTTTTTCAGAAAGCGAAGGGTTACTTCTCTGCCTTATTCATAGCTGGGCTCCACTTCATAGCAATATATCATATCGGTAAAGCCAAATGCTCCAAGGCGGTAGTTTCGAACTCCTTTTGCAGCAGATTTTTTTCGCTTCGGTCTCTTGTACGTTCTTCGTTCAGCCGATTTTAGGTATATACCATCTCTCAGATGAGAAAATTGTATTCTTATTGTAAGCGAGAAAAATTATTTTAATAAATTGGCTAGTTACGGTAGGACATCAATTATCTACCGCCAACGCGGGTCTCTTTTATTATTGGTCCAAACAAAGATCAGCCAATGGATTTCAAGTATTCTTTCAAAAATTTGAATTTATATTTTGTGAATAATCGAAATTTTTTAGCTGAATCGCTTGTCTTTTGAACTGGTGAATATTCACGAACGATGAATATTTCAAATCGTTTATTTCGAGTATTTCGTTTTGGAACGTCTGGGTCGTCATCGGGCGGTAATAATTTCATTAGAGACCAAAAAAACCCTAATAGCTGTAGAGAGGTAATTTCTCATCTTCAACTGAACGGTGTCATTTCATCTTCTAGATTTCTTTCGACGATTTTTTCCTCAAATGTCGTATATCTGCGGAAGATGCTGCTGGGAAAGATTACAGTTATGAAAAAATTGAAAAATTAAAGGGGGGAAATACTTCCTAGAGAGGCTAGAGAGGTTTCCCCGAGGATAGAGGTAAGAAAAAGCGGTTAGTCTCGAAAATGGGATGGAGAGGGACCTTCTCGCACCGGATAATTGCGAGCGTGTACGTGAACGTATTGCCAAACCCGTTAAAAACTGTTAGATGAGAGAGAGGTTGGTACTCTACGCTTGTAGATGTTCAGAATCACAATGGGCTCTCTCGTCTTTTACGAAAACTGCTATGGGATCAAGTGATACAGAGGAAAAGGGAATAGAAGACGTGGGAAGATGCCTCAAGTTTATCTCCTGCCCTTTTTTCTCGGAGGTTATGTAATAGGTTATTCTCCGGGTTGACGACATTAACGCCTAGCGTCAAAACCTGAAAAATATTTCAGTCGATAAGTTAAAATTTATATAAATTACCAATACCTATAGGTATTTTTTGCTTTTAATTTTTGATAAGCGCAATTGTGATATATCTAAATAAGCAAGTTGTCGATAATGTTCAATTATGCGCAAGCATCAACGCTCGAGGAGCTTGGTAAGATCATTCATGCGGTTCTAAAACGGCTCATGTCGGTTGAGCAGTGTTCAAGTAGAAGGTTCCGGTTCGCTATCAGATCGATTTTGATTGGACGAGCACTAATGTTCGCGCTAAGTACGCCACCGCACTTCATATAGATTGAACTGCACAATTAATACATTAGAGACGATGCACTGTAATTCTAATAATAATTAATAATGTAATCACATGAACGTTATAATCCAAGTATCTTAGGATCGCTTAATTTTTGTACCGATATTAATTTAGTTTGTTAAATTACTGTTGAGTTTGGCAATGTTAACTGAAAAACATTCAAATTAGTCTACGTTGATTTAATTTTCAATCGAATTAGTATAGTATTGGCTATTTTTTCTCAACAATCATATCAATAAGGGAACGAAAATAGTTTGGATTTGATTCTTCCGTTTAGTTAAATATAGTTAAGTCGATAATGGCCTTCTTCTCTTTGAAGCGCATCATAAAAACACGTAATATGAACACCGTAATCATATGCCAACGTTAATTTGCGCTTAGCGATTACTCAGTTCAGCACTCACGCTCATTCATTACATTCCTAGGAAGGTACGAAGTTCCACTCCGCTAGATGTAAGTGAAATAATTGTAAGTTTTGATTAATATTGAAATACTATAGTTAGAGTTAGTTCGAATGTACTCTATATGTAGCTGAATCAATAAATACGGGTCTAGATTTAATAAGTGAATGCAGCTGTAATTCGGCGGAGCTATAGATCGATACTGATTTGCCACCGAACATGTTTGACATTGTAACGAACGCGAACAAGTAAGTAAGGGAATAAAAAATAAAGAAACGAAGCAATGCGAGGGAGAGGCTCGCGCTGGAACGAATTTGTGGGAAACGCGTGGGAAAGTTTCGTGGACATTCGTCGGAGCGAATTCCACTTGGAAAGTAGAACGTTAAACTTGTTCGAACGAGTGCTCCGGCTGAAATAGTTTATAGCATTAGCATTTTACAGAACGAGACAGCGAGAAAAAAAATCGTCTAGTATATTCGTAAGAGTTGTTGAAAATAGTTAGTGCAGTTTGTAAGCTATTGAAGTTCTTCATTTTCAACCAACAATTCATTTCGTCGTCTATTTGAAAATGTTATTCTTGATTCTATAACTGTGAGGAATTTTTTGGGAATTAATTTTTTCTCATCTTGTTTATTTGAAATTTAGCCGGAAATTGTTGGCGACAAAGGGGCCTAAAATTATAAAAATAGTTCCAACTGGCCATAATAGTATTTATGAAAATAGCCATCTAGAGTGAAACGGTGGTTTCTCTCGTTAATATGATGTATTCGAAAGTTTCTATATCAGTACGGGGTGAAATCGTGGTGCTTTCATAATAAAATTTTGTTAGGTTTCGAATTTCTTCCAGGCTAGGCCATTTCTGGCTCGTTAAATAAATATATCAATTACGTTGACGAATTTCACTTTTCATTCAAATTCATTCCACATTCGCCTTAATATTTTACAGTAGTCGATAAGTGCTCTTGTAGTTTAGAGTTATTTCTGCTAAGCCTAATATTAACTAAGCGTAAAGTAAGTTAGACGCTATTAATCAAAAATTATTCTTGGTTTCACGCACAACCCACCGAAGAATCTTAGAATGTAATTTTAAACCTCAGGAAAATACACTCCTCTCAAGAAAAACTGTCAATTTTTCTGAGCAGGTTGTTCTTCTCTCAAAATTTTTATTGCCATATGTATAGTGGTTTTGATGGTGGTCAATACAGACCATATTTCTTGTTTTGAGAAAATAACGTAAACATCGGACTTCCCAAAAATTCACGAAATATTCTACTGCTTGATTGAGAACTACCCATACTGAGAAATCTAATGGAAAAAAATCAAATGCATGTAAAATTGACATATATGTACTGTATTATGAGAAGATTTTATTGTACGTCCTATACCGGAATCCCCTTGCGACCCGGTCCCTTCGTAAAGCTCAAATTAGGTTATTATAGTGCCAGGAAATCGTACTCATTCGCCTCATATTGTAAGAGCAGCACGTGATCAAAAGTATATCCTCTTAGTGCAAAGTTGGAGAGCCAGGAGTCTCTTTATTATCGCGTTATATGTATTTTTGGGTCCTTATTTGATCTGAAAATTTGTAATAGAATTAAAAAAAAGGAAACGAGTATCGTACGGATATTGCGAGTTTCAAGCATATAAAAGAGGGTTTTTGTTTTACAAGTAGGATCACATAAGTAACTTACGGATAATTTTTAGACGTTAAAAATACTTCATGTCCCCCTCAATAGAAATGAACATTTCCCACCAAACAATTATTTCATATGGAAAAAATAAGATTACAAAATTAGTACAAAATGTTCTACAAAGAAATGAAAACCTTAATAATTAACAGTATCCATACGTAAAATACGTCTACTTGTAAACCAAAAGCTTTCCAATATTCGTGTCGCTGCCTATCGAATTTAGTTTAAGCTATCGCGCACGCGCAGAAGTTGTTCGAGGTGCTACGTTATTGCTTTACCTAAGCGAATGATAATTAATGATCGCACGCCTTTGGAACGATTATTATATAAATAATTTCCAACTTTTTTCGAAATCGAATCCAATAATCCACAAAACAAAAATCTGATAAGGATTTTCGCAGTCAAAAATGATAAATATGTACAATTCTAATTTACTTATCTCCTATCTATATTTTTCCCTCGAATTTGTAGCGCTTGAAATGAACTTACTTCATTACGAATTGGTATGAACGCTCCTCGAAATCCCGTCAAATCGCTCATCAGAGTAAAAAGTGAAGAATTTGTGAACGCTTATGTTATTTCGGATCGTGAAGTCGTGTAAAGATTTTGTTACGTCGTTGGTGTATTCCGTTGATGCTTTCATGTCTGATCAGAGGAGAAATGTCTAAAGTATTTTATAACTAATAGATTTTAAGCTGTTGCATTATTCAAATTAAAACTTATTAGCGGATAGAGCTAAACTTTTTGACATGTACATTGTTTTCGCATTATGGCCTCGTATCTTGTCAGTTTCCATTTTTACGATCGGACAAATCACGCGGGCCTCTGGCTGAGAGTTGACGTTACGTGAAAATTATTCGCGATGTTTTCTTAAAACGGTCGGTGTCTCGATCGAATTCATGTTATGGAGTCAATTTTCAAGGAAATCGCTCATTTTTGTTAAAGATTAACAAATCCAACTTCAATTCATTTGCAACTGACCCAAATAGACATATCACAAATTCATCGCTCAAAGGGTTCCTTGCTATACGTTAAATTGGTGTTATCTATATTTTTTGGTCGTTAGTTAATACACACTCGATCCGAAAACGAGAGCAACGATTAAGAGCATACGTATTCGAGCAGCCTGTAAGAGAATATTTGATTTATTATCATTTATATAGTAAAGCCCAAATGTATGGCTTGTGAGTTTCATCAAGGCCACGATCATAACCAATTGAATAACCATTAAGTTCAATTTCTCGCAATTCTCGTCAAACGTGTAAAATTGAAGAATCGGCTAAACGATCAACTGCTGCCAGACGCCCCCGTCTAATCGAATGAAACGAAATATTTTTCACATATGTGAAAAATCCTTGATTGCTATTCTAAATCTAACTTGAAATTTCCTCGGCAGAGAGAAGCTATTTTTTGTAATTCCTGGTAGCTATAAAATTCACGATTCCTTGATATTATTATATTCAATAGCCTCATCCCAATTATTGAATCGGCGAATGGTCGTATTTCTAACTTTATTCGAAACGGAACGGCAAAAAATCGAGTTAAATAATTAGACACTAGTACTTATACTATAGCATTTCATTTGCAAGCGATCATTTGATAATGATATAGGATAATTTACTTGCACCGGAATTTCATTTCGTAATCGAATTGTGGAATGAAATTATATTATCAATCATTGCGTTGTTTTTTTCCGAGTCGGGAATAAACATGAAGTTCTCTTTGGGGGATATTCTCGCTTGTTTGTTATACTGCATTTTATTCAATATAAATGAATTAAAATTATACGCTACTATTTTTCGTCTTCTGCGTCTTCTTAATCGCGCTGTATGTACAACATTGGATATTGAGGATATTTTCATTAGTTAAACCGATTATATTGTTCAACTTGAACGGCAGTTGCGGAAAAGCGTTCGACAATCCCGATTGGCAAAAACTACGAGTCAAATTTTCTATCGGAATAGCGCGAAATATCCGCCAAAGGTAACTTTTAGCCGAGATAATTTGCTTTAGCATCTAAATATGTTGATGTATTGAAAAGTTGAAAATGAATAAAGTTTATCGTAAGACAAAACACAAGAACCATATTCTAAAAAAACTACCTTAGCGTTTATTGGAAGTAAAATTATTGTTAATACATTTATACAGTATGAGATAATATTTGGACAAATGACAAATTATCTAGTTTTAGCGTATAGGTTTCCGTTTAGAAAAATACGTTGTATGTATTCTCTGGCAATTTACTATTTCCAATATTCACTGTATAAAATTTACCTACGGTAAAATAATAAATTTTAGAAAATGAAATGATGACAGTTTTTTTTCACCCGAAATACGGCGCTGATCGGACGAGGAAGACGACATGATATGAAAAAAATTATGTCACTCTGGCGTTTGAAGTGGAATTAACACTTGAAGGAAAAAATATTGAAAATTCGTAACTTTGCCCAATGTAAAATGGTGTATAAAAACATTGTTTTTTTTTTTGGAGGGGGATAAAGGGGCAGTTCATGTGGGCAAAATATTACGATTCAACGCGTTCGGAACGGTTGACTTTTACATAAACCCGTAATGAGTTGGATAATTGATCAATTGACGAGGTGATCCATTAGCGAAAATAAAACACTAGCTGAAAATTATGCGTCAATATTTAATCGCAAAATATAGCCAGAGCAATGGATGAACAGGAAATTTCAATGCCCAATCAAGCAGTCGGTTCTCCTCTGCGCGCGGCCATCATTAGTGGCTTAACGAGCCTGCTAAAATCGCATGACAAACAAACGGCCTAGCACTTCATTTGACAAGCGTGGGTAAATATGATTTTCCATTGCTGAATAAGCATTTTCATGCAGCGGTACGAGTTTTAGGAGGGAAAGAGGTGCGACACACATTGTTCGCTGTAGTGGTGTATTGGTGGCTCTCATAAATGATGTTGATGGTGAGTGTGCGGCACCCTGTTTGTTCTGGGCCTTCTAAGGATCGACCTAGTTTTGTAAACATGGTTTCCCCTCCTGTTTACCCAGCAAGGGATTCTATTGGTTTTATTATCCCAGCAGATACGGGGACCATTGGTGTTTTTTTTCTTTCTATCCCCTCCGTTTCCCCTCATTCGCTTTCCGCCAGTTTCAGAACCACCCCTGAATTATTGCCCAACGGCGCGCCCAGGAATGAGGTCGGTGGCCCAGTTGTTTCCTAAAGCTTCCATAGATCCCAGGATGGATTCCTAAATAATCATAGATAGGATAATAGTTCAACTTGGCGTTAAACTGTCACCTGTCTGTCAATTTATTTTTCACATGCAATGAGCTTGATCGTTGCATTGAGCTTATGATCTCGTTAAGAATTATTGGCACCCCTTTTTTGGACTCTGGTTCAATTTCATCATAGTTTTTCCCAATAGTTTTCAATCGTTCATTTAAGTACTCTGATCACCTCTAACAAATAACTCCACCAATGCGATGGTTTATTGTTTCTGTTGTAGAATTTGAAAAATCGGGAAAAAATAAACTCTTTCATGACGATGGTCGCTTAAAATTATCTCTTTCCACCGAGTTTTCCCCCAGCGTTTCTTACTCGATTTTACTTTGTATGAACGTGTTTGAATCGATCTCGAGATCGCATTCAAATAACTGGAAATAGAGCATCCGAAGTCTATATAAAGCTTCGGTTAAATCGTTCGTTTATCTTTCTGCGGTGAAAACTGAAAAAGAGGGAGATATCAGGGTTTAAAAAGGGAAAGTCTCTTGACACAGAGAAACCCTTTGGGAGCTAGCGACACTGATGTTTACCCTAAAGCCTTTGGCGAATTGAAAGCTCCGCTCTACTGCTTTTCACGCCGATTTCAGCCGTGCCGCTTTGTAACTGTAGTAATTTGAGAACCGGTATAAAGCTTATTCTACTATAGCAACCCTGTATTTGATAGTATTACAGCCCTTTAGTGTCCCATTGTTGAGTTGTCAGAGTAAATATTTGTACTTTGGAAGCAGACATGTTTTTGGAGATGAAGTTACACGTAGTATTTTGAATTTTTGCGAGTGTGACTCATGATTACGATTAGTGAACAATTTCCTAATCAATATATCTTCTATCCATCATCTCACTGATACAGGTCAAGAATCCAGTTATACCATATTTATACATAATATTTCTTTTTCCACATAATATTTTTTCAATTGTTAATTTTATTTGCTCAGATCATTCGCCCATTCGGGCATCTTCAGGGCTACATAGGTCCATCAGGTACATATAACCCATTGGTATTGGCTTATAAGTACCTGATGGACCTATGAAGCCCTGAAGATGCCCGAATGGGCGAAAGATCTACGCAAATAAAAGGAAAAATGGAGAAAAAGTCACCAAGTTTGTCTCCCCCTCACTACAACAATTACGTGAAAAATGTAACAAACAGAAATAGAATAACGTGATTTATGATGATGATTTATTAAGGTGATTATTATTAACATAGACTGTTCCCAAATTTTGTTTCTTTTGAAAGTCCTCTTCACTGTTAGAATAAAGTCTCGCTTCTACCTAGTGAATAATGTTCGAAAAATATAATTATATTATTCATGCAACTAGAAATTCGGTCGAGGAGGTGAAGATAATAATTTTGATTAATTGGCCTCGATAGTAAAAGTCTTACGTAGGACGAAAGACTCGGGGTCGGAAAACTTATGCTCGTCGGTCGATGCAGTTTATGATGGTGGTATATTCTGCACGTCACATGTTTATGATGGTGGTATATTCTGCACGTCACATGGGTAAAAGGGTTGCAGCTGATGGAAGATGTTTTCCTTATCGCGAAAAAGCTGAAGGTCGATAGACGATTACTAGTGTCGCCCTTTTTACCCTGCTCGCTGCAACTAGGTTAAATAGATACAGGTTTCTCATACTATTTGGTTTATTCATTAGAATTTATCGTTTTTCAATATCATTCACAATACCTATAATGTTTTTCACAGTGTCGTCGAAGAGTAAAAATCGAATTGTTCGTCGAAAAATGGTAAGTAATGTATAAGGATTGTAGACGAAGAGATAGTCACGAATTCTACTAATTTTAAATGAGTTATATTTTTATATCAATTTCGGCGTTTGGGCCATCTGCAGTAACATTCTTACAATTGAAGATCGAGTGGGGAGATTGTTAATGACGATGGCCTAAACGCCGAAATTGATATAACTCATTTAAAATTAGCGAAATTCGTGACTGTCGTCGTCTCCTATCCTTGTGAAATGGGCCACAATCTTAGCGTGAGTGGTCTAGTAATAAAATGGTTGGTAATTGAATTTTTTCCTAGACTATCCAATATTAATTTTAGTCTAGGTATCCACGATTTTTATTCGCTATTCTACAAGTAGATTCTTTATTGAACGCCCTCACTCTCTCCACATTTCAGTACTAATCCAGCTGTATTTTCGGAGTCAGGGTTTTTCTTCACCGAGTTTCATGCTTTGAATCGTCGACGTATGTCTTCAAAGTCGAGTTGGAAAAAAGTTTAGGAATTATCGTCGAGTCGCCACTGTTGGAAAAATTGTGTGATTGGTCATTTACCATTCTACGCTATAATCCCGCTTCTATTTTGAATACAAATTACCACTTACAGAAAGCTCGTACAGAGCTATTTCAGTGCCTATCTAAATAATTCAGGAAGCTATAAGAAAATTAGTAGCTAAGAAAGCGACTTGTGTGAAAATGAAACGGTAGAGCAGAAAGAGGAATAGTCGCATAAAGTATTAAAGAGGAAGGGGAAATTAAAATAGGTAAGTATACAATGGATGGAGTTAGCTGAACCTCCTCTTTGATCTGCGTGCGAAAGAAGCCAAGTTGGATGGTTAGAGTGACGGAAAATGACGGAATGGGAGTAAAAGGAATAGGAGTTGTTTGTAGTTCAACCGTCCACGTTCTCGGAGGAAAAGCTTTCTAGCGAAGCATGAGAAACTTATCAATGCCTCTATTCGGTTTCAGCAGTATCGAACATCAAACACAGTCCCTTCACAGACCTTTCTCCTTTAAATGTTAGTATACGCTCTCTTTGAATTTTAAACGTCCTTCGACGTGAAGTTAAGAATTCATGAGGGAATGTAACGTTTTGCAATATTGTCACTTAAACTCTTCATTCCTATTCTTTTAACATTGTTTTTAAGCTTATATAAATGTCGACATTTCTTTGAAAATTATGAGTTAGGATTATAGTGTGATTTTATAAAATACAAAGTTAACATGAAGAGTCTTCATGTTATCTTTTGACAGATTAGCTCTGAAATAGATCGGTCTAAATGCGTCACCATTCATCCGCTACACCGCTATAATAATTTGAATAATTCCCAAGAACAAAAATCTACTAAGTAGCGCACCGGGATTTTTTCGTGCATTAAGGAAAAATAACGGAAGGAAAACTGCGTCCTCATTTAAAAACGCTATTCTGCTTCATTCCATCTTGCTTCTCACTGGTGATATTCAGAATGGAACGTTAAGGGAAGAAATTCAACGTCTGAAAGAAAAGACGATTTTTTCCCCTTCAAATTAATTGCGGGCTTTCTGCATCAGTCTAAATGGTGAGGGAATTTCCCCAGACTCACCTCAGAAAATGATTTGTCTCCGAGAAAAGGCGGTCACAGATATTTCCTTACTCGGCAACCAATTAGTTGCTGCCGAGCGCTGAAAAGGTTTCCTCATTTAGTGGCTTGTTTGACCTAATGACATTCAAACAGCGACTAACTTGATTTATATTCCCGATGGCGTTCAATTCGAAAAACGATAGTCAATAAACAAATGTCATTTGAGTTTCTAATTTTTTTGTTTCTACTTTTTCTACTTTTTCTGTTTTTCTTTCTTCAAGTACGAAGACGAAAATGCATTGAAAAGCGTAGGCACTAGCTGATTATTTTTCCACTGCTCGGTTCGTGAAACGATCTGAGGAAGACATAAGCGCCAAGAACAATATTTAAATTTCGACTCAGGTGGGTTTTAGCGGGCCTCGACGAAGGGAAGGATTACGTCAATGACCCTATTTTGCACCACAAGCTCAATAGAATAAAGCTCGTTATTCGCCGAAGTCAGAGACTATCTCGGTTCTGGCTACGAAGGAGATCCCTTTTCTCACAATGAATCCTCACCGCGGGAGGGCATAATATTGGTGTTTCGCCGCCATACTCAGTCTGTACCCTCCTTGGCGAGTAAATATTATCAAGTTGATAAAGTGCCACTTCGCCCTCGACGCCCATTTGCCCCAGCCATTGAAACGGTTCATTTAAATTCGCCGAATAACAAAAGAGAGCGGCGAGGAGTCGATTAAAATTCCACGACAAAAGAGACCAACGAAGGGGGGTTATAAATTTCCAAGGGGAATTTAATTTGACAGGAACGTCATATGCAAGCAAATCAATAGAAACGCATTGTTTGCGCTCGGGAATTAGGTACCATACGTACCATATTATGTAGGGCATACTAAAGCGAAAAATGGAAAGCTTGTGAAAGAAATGTTTTGTTTCTGAGTCCAAAAATGAATGCATTATAGCTTCCAAACTGTCCTCAGGTGTCAAGGGAGCACCCATAATCTAGCTAGGCATATCTGTTTGAAAGTTTGATATTGCTCTTCAAGGGAAGTTAAATGGTTCATGAATTCTTGAACAAGGAGAACTATAGGCGCTTCTATAAAGCTATTAGTTAATAATTGAAAGACAACTTGACAGGTAATTTCGAAGTTTGCAGCAGCTTGTTATGAATTCAACCAAGTCTCGGTGGACCCGAATTGCAGTCAGTTAATGGAGAAAGGCGCTGATGATAAAAGTGAGGCAATGCAGTGGTTGGCCATGCGGTCACAATGGCTGATGAACGGTTTATATTCCAGTCATTTCAAACACCTGCATTGACGATATTTATTAATTACTTTATCCTTTCAATTGCTACATTGAACATCAATGGCATTTTAAAATAATTGCGACATGAAATAATTTTTTTCCAGTAACTTGCTTTAAAATTATCTACAATTTCGAAAAAGAATGGTTTCAGACAGCTCTTCTAAGTATGAAGTATAATAATATTCCCTTCAACCTACTAGGATCAATAAATTCAACTAATTGATGAATCTTTTACGGAGTAATAAAAATTATATATTGTTCTTCAGCAGTCAATATTTTCCACCGTTCACCATTGGAGATCGACTGTGAACTCGAGAGCAAATGAACCATGGGGCGAGTTTTAGAATTTGTATACGCTTTGTCGTTCGTTGAAGTTCCACAAAGCATATAAATTCTGTAACCCGTCTTTTTGACGTACCGTCCACCCGAACTTTCAACGGCACAGAAGTTCGAATGGAGAGTTACTAAAACGCCACCATATGAAGTCTCCTACGAACGACAAATGGTGAGTTGACAATTGACCTCAATTTTATTCGTGATGTTCGTCGGTCATATATAGTATTTTATTATTTCTTAGAACTATCTGAGCAATATAGTAATTTTCTCGGTCCTAAAATTATCGGACGAGAGCAAGCTATTGGTACGAGGGTCATAGTCGTCGGTTCTAAAGCTTTTAAAGTAATGCTTATCCAAAACCAGTGGTGTGCATAGATCACACAGTACTTCCATGATTGAGTCGGTAACAGGAATATTTAATAATAAAATCAAAAAGCATCATCTGCTCGCCATAACGAGCATTTTAAAACCTCGAACGTTTAAAAATATTTTTCTTAAAGCCTGTAAAAATCAAAATAGAAAAAACTTTGAACGCTTATATCTCGGAAGTACTGTGTGTTATCCTAAATCTGGAAACGTCTAGTTTTACAGAATAAGTGAATATCCTCGGGGCCAAAATGTCATTGAGTTTTTTTTCACGGAGATATGGCGATATAATGTTATTTTTTGACCACAGACACAAAGACGCTTGTTCAGAAAGTATTTCTGAGTATAATAGTAATACAAAGATTTCTTTCAAATTCACCTCCATTCCGAATTTGACTTTTTAAACAATTACATGGAAGCAAAAAAATAAAAAATAAAATAAAATCAATATTTTTGAAAAATATAATATAAAATATAGCGTTTTCGAAATACGCTTTTAAAGGATATTTTAAGATTTGATCAGCCTAATGGGCTTAAATAGTGCTTTTCTAACGCGACTCTCACAGTTTGGCCTCTCATATTACAATACGATTGGCAATGCCAAGAGTATGACTTACGTGCAAAACATGGAGTTCTAGACAGTGGATATAACAGCTTTCTGTCTCCAAGCAACAAGAAAGCCCCGAGTGATAATTAATGTAACAGCGTGGTCCACTGTGAAGCCGAAAAGCGCCTAGGGCACAACAGCAGCCAGTGCGATGTCTTACTAGGGCCATGAGAGGTTCAAGGGTTAGTTTGTATCCCTCTCCTCGTCACAACTTCGGCTAGAGTAACGTGATTATGAAGAGTCTCGTAAAGTAACCATTTTCCGCCGAGTGGCGCAGTCTAATCTGCAGGCATTATGATGCATAGTATGTGAGCTCTCCCATTTCACCTGGGCCGCAGTCCGTGCCGGTAGTTTATCGTCGAGCAAAGTTGAGTCCGTGTGCTTTAAAAGTTTTATTCGCTAGATTAGAGAAAAATTGATGCAACACAAAACATTCCCTGGGTGAAATTAATTCCGCAAAGTTTTTGTAGAAAGAATAGGTTTTTTTTTTTTAAATTGAGCTGTTGCAGAGAAATTGCAGCCATTAATATGAAACTACAATACTGAATGGAACTGACATCGAGCGTGTTTCAAGTTTCGCCGAACGATCGTCTTTCGGTGAGTAACATCCTCTCATCTTGTGGTACCACACTGTGAACACTTCGTATCGATTGAGCGGTGTTTACAATCATAATGAGCACGTTCAATTAGGCATTCTCCCTTTTGTGTCCTGTTTGCCACGTACATTACCCTAATGTGATGAGCAAGCGCTATTGTTATGTAAAATCACAATCGGCTGAAGCGTAGCCTGACAAGGCTTGCATTAAAAAATGGAGTTATAGGTAATGATTTAAAGAATGAAAATAATAATCGCTTTTGAAAAGTAAGTCTTATGATAAATTCGTGCGTAGAAAACAAATTTAAAAAATACTTTCATTAACAATAGACATAAATATAAAATGTAATATTCCCACTTAATAGGTATTATGCATTAGTTCTTATCGAACCGTTTTGAAAATATAGCTACACTATTTGTCAGTGGGACAGTTCTATCCTTTGTTTCCACACAATGCATTTAGTCTATTGTTTGAATCGAGGTTGATGATCACTTCGGTTCACGTGACTTCCAGATCTGGTCGTTGGAGCTTCATGATTCTCGTGGTCACGTGTGGACAGTAGTCAAAACAATCTTCATCACCAATCGAGTCGCTGCCGAGTAGTCCAAGGGCGAACTAATTACTGAAGACAGCTGTTTAAACTCGAGAAACAACAGGACGATACTATAAATTGTTTGACTTCGCTCCAACAAGCGATTGAACAGAGATTACTAATAAATGAATAGGGTAAAGTTTGAAAAATTACGATACCTGAAAGACTAAGTCTTTCTTAACTTAAGTCTTTCTTGTATTTGGCATGTTTAATCAAAATTTGTTTTAAAAAAAAAGTTCTAATTATATAAATGTCGTCTTCGTTTGCCGGCAAAATTTCTATTAAACTTATTTCTTCATTTAAAACTTGTAAATCCCGAAATTTGCAATAAAATTCTCTCCACTCTCGCCCTGCATAAACAAGGGAATTAACAAAGATAAATATTTAGAAGCGACTTGACTTGCAGATCCTCTACTCTCGACGTGCACCTTCATAAATAATTTAGACACCTAATTTTCAAGGAATCTGCCCCACCCAGTTCACACTACTTAAGCCCTGTATACCCTTTAATCTGACCGTACCCCCCAACTTCTTAGCTCATGGAAAGTAAGGTTGGTAAAATCCCCTTCTTGCTTTTCGGTTATTCTAAGCGTCCATCGCTGGGAACAAAAACTTGAGCGACAATAGCAGCGACGTTACCACGATAAAATGTGCGTGAAAATAAAAATTTCCAGTTATGTAGCATTGGTTTTCGAGAGAATTTTTGAAGCGAAGGAGGGGACTGCATGAAGAATAATATAAAGCGTACAGAAAGATGTTTACATAGCGTTTTATATGAATCCTCGTGTAATATAATCATTAAATGTATGCATTTGTTCAAAAATAAAAAAACCTCCATAGAAACTGCAGTTACTTGAATTTCAGTACCCAAAATGCCCCATGACATAGGGTAATATATGGTCTTCCGATTTTTCTTTTAAAAAACCGGTTTTTCTTCAAAAGTACAGATTTTTCTTTTAAAAAATCAGATTTTTATCCCAAAAATCAGATTTTTATCCCAAAAAGTACGGCAGAACGATCCTCTAATGTATGAAACGGATTTCGTATGAGTTTTCGGGACGAAATTCGATGGTCGATTTTTTTAACGAGCCCAACAGCAGCATTTTCTGCAAAAATTCGCTTAAAGAAAAGAAAAACTTCACATTTTATTCGGAGACGCGGCTTTCAATGATGCAGCGCAATGAAAAATGTCTGCGGTCTGATTCACTTAAAATTTCACTCACGCAACTTCGTAATTGTTATACGAGGAAGAAGAGTGTCGCCCCGAGGTATGAAGGCGGCAAGCAGTCGGAAGACAGAACTTGTCAAGACGAGGACTAAGATCAACCTCAGGCATAAGGCGAGTTATTCGGAGTTTCCTAGCTACGATAAAGTGGAAAATAGAAAGGGGTCGACAACTTTGAGGCGAATACCTTGACAACTTTTTGGCGAAACTGAGCGAAAGCAGGCGCAAGCGGTGTTGGTACGCTGTTTCGCCAGCCACTATACCACTTGTACTGGTACGAACCTTATTAATTAGCCGAACGAGAGGACGCCTTTGTCCTCTCAAAGAGAAGACAAGAGGAAAGTTTTCGGCTTGAAAGTCTCTTCCGACCATCTGCAGCTTCACTTTCGCAACTGGCATATCTATCCAGTTAGACACGAACGCAAACCGACAAAGGTTGGAAATGAGAATGAAATGATTAATGTGACTTCGGTGAATTTTTGTTTATTCTTGGAAAAAGAGCTTCGAATTTTATTCAACTGATAATGATACAAGTGCGACATAACTATGAAGCTACTTATCTACTTGTGATACTCAAGATCTGCTGAGCTAAATTTTGCAAAACCATTACGGCGAGTAATTGGTGGAAACTAGTTATTCAGTTGGCTTATCGTAGAAAAAAAATTCTGAGCGAAGCAACTAATGGCATTTCCGATTATCAGTTGTCATAATATAATTGATTTAGAAAAATTGTTTCCTACCTCACGCTTACCTTTATATTTCCAACGAAAACTGATTATGCGTTGATTATAACAGTTTGTCTTTATTATCGTTCACTAATAGTTGATCTTGAAATCACGTCAAATGAACTTGGTCTTTTGAGTCTTCGCCGAGTTCTAAACAATATCAAAGGAATGATTTATAACCGAAGTTTTACAGATGTACTAATATTATGAATTAAGAATTCCGTGGGACCTCGATATCTAATCTTCATCTCGACCTCTTCGATCAGGACTGAATAGGCCCCTAACATACCGTCCCAATTCCACCCCTAGTTCATAACTCGAGGACATTTATTGGCCGGCGTTGAACTTCTGGGGAAGGAGATTACAGCCGGTCTGACGTCAAACTTTCGTGCTTATTGGCTTGCTAAGTCGCCGAACATCCAGTCTGCCGCTGACAAACAGAATTGGAGAGGGCCGAGCGGCTGCGGGAATTCGCGAACAACAAATCAAAAACTTTCAATAAATAGAAAAGCTGGCGTGGAAATATCTGCGTACAACCGACGTCGGAGAATCGCGTCCGAGCTTCGCTCTGGAAATGAAATACGAACATCTGCCGCACACATTTCGATAACCGATGGGAAAGTTGAAAAATAGTGGGATTTGTTGAAAACAACAGCTTTCGCTGGATTCAATCCGATCACGTAGGAAACACACGAAAGCTTACTTAAAAAGTCTCACTTTTTTGTTCAAAAGTCACGTCTGTAAAGGAATTTAAGATTGTGACACCACCGAGGATTTATTATTTATTTTATTATCATTATTTCTTTTTTTTTGTATTTTAGACGAGGATTTTTCATATATGTGTATTTCGGTTTCAATACACATGGGGACATTTTGGCGAAAAAGTATTTTAATTGACTATTCGACTCTGGTGGATGGTATACCAATGATTTAAGACCGGTAGCTTTTGTTAAACCTCTTTTCAGTCAATGATAGTTAACAGCCAAGTAAAGTCAACTAGGTTCCAAAGAAACTGCAAGATGATCTGACATTCTTTCAGTTAAGTACTAACCAAAAAGTCACTCCGTTCGGGTTAAAGTTGCTCCCTTTTAGTAACATCTTCTTCCTAATGTATCGGTTTATGAAGTTTCTTATTCAGTTACTACCGGTGTTAGCTTATTACACAGCTTTGGCAAATTGCTGCCATAACCGAGCGATGTTGCAGATGCTCCTGATGTCCTGGTTAAGGTGTCAGAACGTTTCTCAACTTTGGCGCGGTACTAAAGACACACCATCTCCCGATGTTCGCCCGTTTCACTTGGTTGAACTTTTATGGGCTCCTCAGAGTGTCATTGGAAAAGTTAAACCGATCCTACCTACCTCTCACTATTCCAATTGGTTAGAAACCTCTCGTCATCCGACCTACACGCGTGAAGTAGATTGAAAAGGGAACTTAAATGTTACGGAGTACGTTATCGATGCTACTGTAGATATGAAGGGGTTATGAAAAAATTGCATGTCCTTACATACAAATTTTCTTTTTCAAAAACTCGGAAACAAGAAAACCGTAGCTGCTCTCGAAATTCATGCGAGAAGTAATCGCAATTCGTAGTGGGTACAATATCCAATTTTAATCGGCGCACGAGAAATTTCAATTCGATTGAGTTCGCAGTTTCGAACGCAATGTTTGCGGTGACCGTGTTGCGACCTCTGCTAAGCAAATATTATTTATAGCAGGAATCCTCTCGATTTTCCCTCGGGTAACGGGAGGTAACATCCCATTTGTCATGTTGTTTCAGCTCTTCATTATCGTGGTATAGCGAAGCAAACAGATGGCTACCCTATCTCAATGCGACAAGCATCATTGAAAGCTTCAAGCCTACGCTAGGCAATGAAGGCTTAGCAGATCATCATTCAGGAGATATTCACATTTTCTCAGACTACAGCTCTTCCTTAGATACGATTTAGCTTTATGGTAATCCAATTGTTATGAAGTCTAGAGAAAATCGCCTCATTTGTTTACACAATGAGTACTGAGGATTTTCGCCTACGTGCTCTACTGATGAACGCTAAAAGATTGACATGCGAATTAGGTCTAATCATTGTCCGTAGGTTATTAAGGAACCCGGGGAGGTAGGTTCATTTAGGCAATATCTGAAAAAAAAAAAAAACATGATAATATGGTAGTCCAATAATTTTTTCAGCTCGCCGATATTGTGCCAGTTCCCCGCCTACGGTAGTATTCAGAGACTTCAACACCTACTTTCATGAAGCGTTTTTACTATAGTATAATAACAAATAATATTTAATACTCGCATAACAATACAAATTTTAAAACGAGTCGTCTCTACTATCACCATAGAAGAACCTGCGGCACATATTATAAAACTTGCAAACGGATTATTTCTTACATCGTTCTATGTTGTTTCTCTTATTGCATTCCCTTTATCCGCCGGTCAACATCAGAGAGTTATCTTATCCGCAACGGAATCTCTAAAATCCTTTTCGACAACGATGCGAGATGTTCATTGTAAGCCTCGATCTCGCGACAAAGTGAGTCCAATATTTTTCGGTTTGTTATACTATTTCTTCACAAGATGAATAAAACTATCACTTCCGCAATTTTTTAGCCAAAATAATTCGCCCAATTTCAGTTAACCAACGTTCGTAACGTCTACTCTCGACAAGTTCGACACAAACTCGTCAATTCAAAGGTTTGAATATAAAAAAATCAAATTCTCTTACTTTTTCTGAATAATGTACATCCGAATCTATCACAATGTATGTGAATTTCGACAACATTGGTAACATACGCGCGAAAAAAGGTCATTTATCAACTATAAATATTTTTATCATCCATTAAAGCCACAAAAACGAAGGATATCACATATATTGATATGCACATCATCAACTCTTATTCAGCTAAATTTTAACGAAATAAAAATCATAAAAGTTTTAACGAAAAATCAAGATGTTCTTTTTTAAGATGTTGATTTTAGGACCGTTCAGTTTTTGGTATTTTACTTGACCGTCGAGACAGATAAAAAACTGACATTTTCAAGAAGTCACTTCTCGGAATTACAAGTCTTTTTTCACATCTCGGAGTTACAAGTGACTCAAAAAAATCAGTCTTTGAATTCGCTAAAATTCGACTCCAACCGAGACATGCATGTCAAAACATTCAATAAGAAATCTGTTTATTACACAGGAGTCTTCATTTGGATAAACAGCACGAAATTAATATTTATCTGGCAATAACTTTCTGATCGTTGAGAACGAAAAAAAACATTTTCTAATCAACGGCGACCAATATACCAAAAATTTGAAAACTACTTTTTCCAAAAACGAAATTTTTTCGATTAGTTCATGTTTCAGAAAAAGTAAAATTGAGTTAAAAATAAAACAAAGTTGGAAATCGATTTATGGGATTTTTTTCAGTGAATGAAGTGGCACGAAGGGTTTCACTTTGTGTCTATTCAAAAGCGCAACTTCGTGGTATGGTTTGGAATTAAATCGAGGAAATAGAATGATTGTGGTGGTTCTTTTAAAAATCCGTGTAACTATGGCTAAAATGTTTATTTTTACCGTCGGACGTCATCATTGAAAGACAAATTCCGTACAGTAAATATTTCATGTCCACGCTCCGGATTTAAATAGTCGATCGAACGTTGAGTGTGTCGAAGAGCAGAAGTTAGCTGTCCCACGAGGATTCACAGTCTATTACGAAGCAGTTGGAGTGTTAGCCAGTCCTAAGAAGCCGAACAAGAGAATCGGGAATGGAGCAAATGGGGTTTGCGCTTTGCTAACTAAATGAACCTCGATTTAAAGTAGCTCAACATACGGTTATACGTCCTTGTTTGAATTAATACCCCCTGGGCTTGATCAGCGTTGCATATTTATGGAATATGGGGAGTGGATTTCTGTAAAATCTTGTTCACACAGCCGCGACCAATTATTTTCCTTCCCCATAGGAGCAACAGCTCTTCATACGAGCTGTTCTTTGTGAAGATTGCGAATTTATGCCGAGCATTAAATGCAGAAATTATCTTCGCTGAGAATCTATTGTAACTCAATGGTTTATTTGTGTTCTATGAATTGGCTGCAACCAGAAAGGCACTTGGTTTGGAAATCATGCCTTCAGAAAATATCGGATTGATTGGCTCAGGCGAAGTTGGCCTGGTAAGTAAATTAATCAGTATTGTGAAATATCGGTCCCCTACTGGCATTAAATCAAATTTGGATGACAATTTTTATTACTTACATGTTTACGCAGTAGATTGAAGTATCGTGATCCTCTGAAAAGTTGAATTCGGAACGAAGATGAATTAGCAAGAAATTTTTACAGTAATATACTCAGAAAAACTTTCTGAACAAATGTCTGTGAGTCCGTCTGCAAGTGTGTCTGTGGTTAAAAAATAACATAAATAGTCATATCTCCGTGAAAATGAATAGAACTCAAAATTAAAATTTTCAGAGAAGGTTTTTCTAGAGAATGAGCAAAATGAGCTTTCATTAAATTGTGAATAATGTAGGGGGAACTGCATTTGAGATATAAGCGTTCAACGTGTTTTTTGTTTCGATTTTTACAGGCTATAAGTCAATATTTTTTTTATTTGTGGTCTTAAAATGTTCATTATGGCGAGCGGATGATGCTTGATGTTTTTGGACATTGGGTCACACACCGTACCTCCATGATATGAGCTTTTTACGATTTGCCTAGTGCGTATTATGAGTTTCACAGGCAGGCCCGAAAAATCAATTTATTTGAACGATCAAGTTCTTTAAATGCTTGGGACGGCGATTCGATGATCTTTATCAAGTGGGCCACATACAGTACTTCCGCGTTTGACATTGACTATAGTTTGATTCTTCAGACTGCAAAAATGATTATATATTTAAACGCTGGGGGACTTGAAATATGTCAGCTGAATATCCTTGATTTTTATTATTGGTGTTGCTGACCGTGCTTCCTCGTAATCGCATTTTCAGTTATTATATTTGTGCACTTTTGAATATTTGGGTTTCCTTACTTTAAAAATGACTCTCAAAACTTGTCTCCTATCGTTTGGATCACACACCGTACTTCCGTTTCATGCGGTTTATTGCTATTTAGATTTTTACAGGCCGCGAAAAAATCAATACCTTTGACGATGGAAGTCCATAAAAATTATCCCATTTGACAAAACTTGGCTTGTTTCGTTATCACATACTGTGCTTCCGCATTAATAACCTAATTCGTGCGTTTTTCTTTTTTTGGGTTCTCCTAGCTAGTTTTCCATCAACAGTTGTAGAGTAATAACGTTGCGCTCTTAGTGTGAGCTGTTAGATTTTATAATCGGTTATTCCTGTTATCGACTCAATTGTGAAAGTACTCCGTGATCGATGCATACAACTGGTTTTTTGTAGTACCATCATGTCCCTTCATCTAAACGATGTCGTGATTATTTATAGTGATGAATATTATTTATTGGAAGAGCAGGCAACCGGAGGATGGAAATAATGGAAAAACTGCTAAGTTCGACTAAAACAACGCATTCCTCATAAAATATAAAGTCGGTTCATTATTCATAAACTAATCCAAAATTTAAGATACAATCTACAGAATAGGTTTATAAATTCACAAAAACTGAGCAGACATAAATGTAAGCTTCATTCGGAGAATAATGAAACGGCAAGGGAATGTTAGGTATTTCGAGAGCCGTAAATTACTATAGTTGGTACGATTTGTCACTGAATTATCGCCATCTTCAACTGATATGACACTAGTTAGTTAGCTAAATCGAAACTGAGATCATCAAGACCGGTCGCCGGCTGTTCGGTCTATATTATGGGGGATAAGAACCTCATTTAGTCCAGAGGCTCAGTAGGAGTTGGAAGTGGAACAGTGGAAGCAAGTCTTTTGGGAGAACTGATCGCGGAAGAGACAACGACGAGCTGATCAGAGATGAAAAGCGCTCGTTGAGTCACGTGGGCGGATGTTAGTGACCGACGGGCAAAAAAACTAGTTTTGTTTTTCTACCACCACTGGTCTCGTGGAAGGGGAATAGCGTTAAAATAATGAGTGGGGTCACATGACGGAGGAACTAGTGCTAATGGAATCCGAGTATTATAGACAGACGAGCGAGCCAGATCTTGAGATCAACTCCAGCTTTCACCATAAAAACTATTGCCGAGTTTTGATTGTCAATATAGACAAATTGACGGGCTTTTTCAAAATTTATAGTTCGTTCGAACGCCTCAAAATGATGCTAACCCCGATGAGAAAACTCTGCTAGCTGAGCAACACTCCAACTTCGCGGTTTCTTTTACATCTGCGGAAACTCATACCCGACAAGAAGCGAAAATGCTCAACAAGTACATTCCAGTGGGAAAGTACGGACAATACGTCGCAGCTCTGATCGGTGAGTGACAAGGCTGTCATTTTTATGTTTTTATGCTTCTCCACGAATACTACCCAATTTCAAATCATCCATTGCCGCCACTGTATTATTCGAATGATTAGAGCAACGTTCAAAATTACCCTTGGTCCTTACTTATCTCGTTGTATTTGCACCGACAGTATCAACACTGGTCGACAGCCAGTGCAAAGAATGCATCAGGCGAGACGAGGGTTAATCCAGGTAAAATCGAGTAGGTAGCTGTATCAGGACAATGGTCATTCGATTTTTTGGCGAACCGAAAGTATTAGGGGAAGAAAGCCGTCGATAAATACACGGCTTGTAAAAGCTAATTTTTTTCTCGATATTTTACCAATATAATTGACGCCCTGCAGTTTTTCGAAACATGTTTTGTTCAAGGGAATAATTAATTTTCAGGGTTATCTTCACAATTGGTATTTTTATCATGAACTCGATTTCAATAACATTCCTGTCCTACTAATTTTTATATATTCCACTTATTTTTTCATAACGCTGGAATAACTATTTACGGTGTTTCAAAAACACAATAAATCACGGAAATTCTGTATAGAGAATTATATTCCTACGGCTCTTCAATCTCTACCTACATTAATTGTAGTATCCATAAATTTTTCATGACTCTCACAAATAACTGAGTGGAAAGGTAGACAATAATTTTGTAATTTGATACTTCTGACATTTGTCAACTAATTATAGATGGGGTAGGAAACTATAATGTTGGCGCCCAATTAGTCTCAGAGCAACTACGTCAGCTTTCTCCCCTCGAACACGCCCTTAGTTCACCATACACGCGTTCAAAACCTAAGGCAGGTTATGGCCCTTTCCTGTTTCGCCTCCGTCCGTTTTTCAGCCAGTTTTACAGTCAGTCGTTCCTGGCATCCGGTCAGCGTCTTATCTGCCACGTAAGGTCCCTCGTGTTATTATTATTCTGTTCGAACGGCTGCTCCATCGAAACTGGCCGTTGGCCCACATTCGAATCCCGTCGGGTTTCGACGTCATAAACGATGCTCTACAAATACGTTTCATTTGGGAAACACGGGCAAATCGTCGCCGCTATCTTGTGTGAGTACTAAATAAAACCACTGGCTCGAAGTATCGACCCTTTCATTGGAAATAATTCCGACTCTCCCAATTATTTGAGGTTTTTGTTTTAATTGTATTTTCCCGAGCATTTTACATACTTAATTTTTTGTTTACATTTTGGCAAACTCTCGCGAAAATTACTCATATAAAAAATGTAGGTATAAATAATCAAATTATTCTACCCAACATACGAAGAGCAAAAACATCACTAGCAGAGGTCAGAAAAAATTCGAATTTTATGGCTAATTTTAAAACGCAAATTTAAAACCATGACACATAATATGGTTTTTATTAAATCAATTTATTATCAATTAGCTACGTCATAGCTATAAGTTATTGTTACAGTGATCTTCTCTGAAATTTCTCACATATTGAAAACCTCCTATGATACCGAAAAGCGGTAGAATCGATACTGTTGGAGCAATATGTTTAGCGCCTCGTAAAAAATATTCATAAAATCTAGTTTGAGGGGTCGCACTGATCCACTGAGAACGGACCTTATCTTTTCCACCCCACTGCCTTTTAAAAACGTAATGTGGAGCTACCAGTTCCTGAGAACCGGTACCAAGCCAGCTTTTGATCCCCTTAGAAGAGAAAATCCGCAGCAACGTACGAATTAATAGTTGCCACGACAAAAACAAAAATGATATCAAACTAATTCAGAATAAATAGGATCGGATCCAGAAACGGAACAATGATACAGAATCGAAGAGCCACAGCCAATAGGTAGCTTTTCACAATTGAACGAAACGTCTGAAATGAATGGACATAAAGTGGAAATAAGATTTGAGCCATTAGGCTAATGAAGCCCAATGTTGGTCAACAAAGAGAGCTACAATCTTATCTTCATTTTTCTGTCATCGCTATTAACTACATTCCACCACGGTCGTTTTCTCGGCTTCCCTGAAACCGATTTCAACCCTTGACGTTGTTTTCGAAAAATTCGATCAGTATTTGAAACCCTTGATGGTACTATGATATACAATAAACGTTTGGATTCACTTCTGAATCGCTCAGCGCTTTGAATATCCTTCATTTTTTCGGAGTTACTTTCATTTATCGACTGGTTGGCATGGACTAGCATTATCAGTCAAGACCTTTCAATCGAGGCCTTTTTTATTGCTATTCTTATGAAATTTGTAATACCAAAGTGAGAAAATAATCGCGGTGAAGCTTCATAGCATAGCTTGACATATTACGTAAGTAAATAAGTAATCAATAACATCAAAACAGCAGTAATAATAATAACAATAATATTAATTTATTATAATTAAGAACAAATGTCAATTATATATAATGTTTTCTCTAAACAATATTCTACACACCTTCAAAATAACGTATTGATCTATTTTTGTGCAAAACGGATGACCAAATCACCCTCATTTTCCAAACCTGCTAAACAATTTCATTAACATAAATGTGACGTAATTTTATAACCATAATTGTCAAACATTGTCCTTTCAATTAGAATTTATATATTCCTATACACATTGATAATGTCAAGTTCGTTTCGTCTGACATTTACGTAACAAAATTGATAGTTCCATGCCAGTTTCAGACTATTAATTTCGTATATGATTCCCCGTTTCCTGGATATATCTGCCATTCGTGACCTCATAACGGCTGAGGCCGTATGTCTTTCATGACAGCAACACGATCGGTTGCAATATATTTCTCTTTATAGCATCCGAGCATCATTCGGACTACAAAGTATTCAAAGGAACTTGACCCAAATCGTGACTATATTATCATTTTAATTCGATAAGATAGAATTGAATCAAAGTCGGGTTTTCTATTAGACTTGAAAAATATGTCTCGTATATTTCTCGCTCAGATTTTTTTTTGCGAAATAGCAGTAATTTTTTTAAATGCAGGGAACCAAAGAAGAAAAAAGTCAGATGAGTCAAGAAGGTATAAAACCACCCGTGGGCGCTATTATTATTATTTTTAACTTTACGATAAGACTTTTACGTTATTATCAATTCATAAATTTTCTAGATACACAATATTCATGCCGAATGATAAAGTTAATCAAATTTATTATACACTTATAGTTCGTTGTATTGCAGGTAGTTAATTCTTTCATTTTCCGACTTAAAAAGGAGGTTACTCTAGCAGACTATTTTTGGTTTTCGGTATGTGTTATCTGCTGGCGTTCAGTTCCTTTTATTGCTTTCTTTTTTGTAAGGGGAACTATCCAGGTAGATCCAATAATTGTTTAAGTCGAATCCATCCAATAACTACGGCCCCAGATTCCAAGAAATGCCAAAAAACGTGATTTTCATGAAAACAGCTACTTTTGACTTAGCGAGCTTATAACCTGTAGACGAAGGAATGCAACGAAAAATTTGATAAGATTTTCAATTGTTTGATCTTTTTAGATCATCATGATACGTCGAGAAAAAATATTATACAATCATTCTTGAGATTGAAAGTTTTTAACAAGAGCTTCCCAAAAAATACAATTTAAAAAAAAAAATCGTTCTACGTATCATTATGAGGGAGTGGTTGAAATTTTGATTGAGCTAGATACATTGAGCTGATGGTAACAAATAATTTTGAATTTACAATTAGTAGGTACCTAAGTAATAAATTGGATAGAACACTAGGTTGGGTCAATATTATAACTAAAGCATAACTAAGCAAAAATACTGCTGCAACTTAAAACTTGCTTAGAGCAAATTAATGTTAGCTTGATTTACAGTAGATTAACTTGATGACTTTCACCTACCGAAATATTTAATCTTTTCAACGTTTTGAATTCGTTTTCTTAAATATCTGCTTTGAAATTCGATATTCTTAAATATCAACAGACAAATAATGTGAAGCGGTTTTCAAGAAAAGGTGCTAATTAGTCTACCACAAATTGAACTTGTTAACAATCGGTTTACTGGCTTGCAAAATGAAATGGCCGCTTGCTCTGTTTAACTCACATAAAAACTCAAAACCCAAGATAATTATACTCTTGCAAAGTATATCAGCTTTTCCAAGATAATATCGGTTTTTTCAAGATATTATTAGAGGCCTGCCGACTCCAAAAACTGACCATTCTGAAGACGACTGAGAGGTGAAAAGGAAAGTCTTACAATAATTGGGAAATGGTGAAATAGTTAATTTTTTTAAATTATTAGGGGAGGTTTTTAGATCAACACGATTAGTAAAATATTTTAATAGTCGCACATACTTATCATCATAATAGGGAGACCTTAAAATGTATAGTTGGTGACTGAGTTGCTCTGAAGTGGGGACAAGTTTGTTATTTTTTCCTTTTCAAAGTTATTTTTTCAGGCTGATTGTTTTAAAGTCGGTTTTATTTTTCAGATTTTTTATTTTTATCTTCTGTTCTAGCGACGGCGAGCTTGTTCGTCAGCGCCCAGGTTTGCAGTTGGCCTACAGGAGCATTGCCGAAGATTATCGATGGCTCAGCTGGCTTCCAGTTGACCGACTCGCAGAAATCATGGGTCGCCTGTTTGCCCAACATAGGAGCTGTGATAAGTCCCATTCCTTGCGGCTACGTCATGGACAAGATCGGCAGGAAGACGACTCTATCCTGTTCAATATTCTTCGTCATCGCGTCGTGGATAGTTCTTGCGTTCACGCAGAACGTCGTTTGTATATTCGCCGCTCGGCTGATAATGGGAATGTGGAACGGCACAGAGTACATAACAGTTTCCATATTTATCGCCGAAGTTGTCGACCCTAGCGTGCGAGGTTCGTTGATATCTATAACCGGCATGATGTTCTATCTTGGAGCTCTATACATTAGTCTAATATCGTTCTTCAGTTACCAGACGATGACGCTTCTCTGTATAGTATCGCCAGTGCTTCTATTCATTGGATTTCTATTCATCCCCGAATCGCCGTATTTTTACCTTATGCACGGTAAGCGGAAAGAAGCGGAAGAAGCCATAATCTGGCTTCGAGGGGAATGTCAACCCAAAGATCTGGACAGAATGGAAGAAGCGGTGAAAGAGCAAATGGAAAAGCGCGGCTCTTTTAAGGAAATTGTTTCGAAACCGTCGAACCGGAAAGGTTTTTTTTTGGTAGAAGTTTTCAAATTCTGCTCAGCATCTTCGGCTACTTTACTTCTGTTCCCGTTCAGCACACAATTGATACCGCACGGTTGGCTGACTCCCCAGGAGAGCCACATCGTTCTCTGCATCGCTTGGGTCTTATCAGCCATGATATCTTCCGCGTTGATGTTCAGATTCAAAAGGAGAAGCTTGATGATGGTTTCGACTCTTGGCGCAATCACGATGCTCTCGGCCACCGCAGTATGGTATTACCTTCGCGATTTCACTGACATAAACACGTCCACCACAGCATGGTTACCACTGATTTTTCTCGTCGTTGCAGTATTTTTCGAAACCATTGGCATAATTAATATTCCTAATATCATCAAAGGAGAAGTGTTCCCTATCAATATAAAAACAAAAGCATGTGCACTATCATGTATGACAGCTTGCGGCTGCGAAGCGCTCAATTACCTATTTTTCTACGACATAAACCACCACATTGGAATGTATTTTAACTTCGTTAAAAGCGCGTGCACAGCCGCTTTCTCTCTCTTCGTCGTGCTTTTCTTCATGATAGAAACCAAGGGTCAAAGTTTGGAGAAAATTCAAGATATGCTGAACGCGAAGAAGCCGTCCAGAGGTTGCCACGGAGCGGATTGTGATACAGAACTGGAGGCCATAGACCAAGTTGAAAAGACGTGACAGTTCAAATTTTGTACGTAGTACATTGAATGATCTCTCTACGACTTAATGTGATTAAGGCGGTCGCAGAGAAAGATTACGCTTAAATGGTTCAAAGTGCTTTGTCAATATTTTTTATACCTTGGAGAAAAGTTGCTTTTTATAACAATGATACAAAGAACAATTCAGCCGACCGTCCTTTTGTGAATATTTAATTAAAATCGTGCTGTTGCCATGAATTTTGATTTCGACGCCCTAAAACCTTGATAGTTTACTTTTCAAAGCTACAATGCTATATATCGATTTGAATCTTGGAGAATTAGGTATAATAGTTTATTGAATAGTTAACAAAAATTAAACTTGCCCATATCTATTCAGTGAACAAATACGTAAAAGGTTTCCCAATATGTAGTAGATTGTTAGAATTTTCAAACGCGTTTTTAATTGGGTCTTAAACCCTGTTACAACGAGTTGTACGGCTTTTCTCCGGGAAAAAGGGTGGGAAGCTGCTGCAGAGCGACCTAAGTAAAGAATAGGCTTTGTAATGGTCGCGTGAACTCTATCGCTGAAATGGTTTCACGAGAATAACGGCTTTTTACAGATTTTTCTTGCATTTGGAAATATAGACGGTTCGAAGCACTAAAAAACTATTCGCTTACGAGATGAATTTTTACGAGAAAGTTTGTTGATCTAATTATTGTATCATGAATGATAGATTAATATTGTTGAAGAATATCTGTGAACAGGTTATTTGCGATCGCTGTAGGAACTCACGAATTCCACCCGTTGCAAGGAGAAAGCTTTAAAAGGGGAAATATGGGAAAAATTATAGTGATAATAATTTTTTCAATATCTCCCATTACCAAGATTTCTCCTCGTGAAATTTCCAGATACAATTCACAATCTCTTTCAAATTTTCGCTCGTTCTTCAAAAGAAAAAAGTAATATTTAAGTTTATGTTGATCTATTCAGAAATTACCGCGAAATAAATTGATGGAAATTTATGAGGAGAGATAGTTAATGGCTTGAAATCTACCGGAAACATTACACAGGAACCAGACATTATCGAAATGGCAAATATTTACATGCCCTTATGTGAAAACTAAGAAAAGCGGCAAATCGCGAAGCTTATAGCGACAGCGGGAGAACAAATTTGCTTCGAGATTTTACAGTGTTTGCAAGCCAAGATACGAAACGGAAGCTCGACCCTGCTACACAGTAGGACGATGATTTTTTCGCTGCGTGAAATAGATACTGTCCTGTCATCGAGCATAGGAAACATCTGTGGCTTTTGCTTAGACCGTTTGTAGTATCGGGCGAATGAAATTGCCTGAGGGACTTATACTCCGAAAGTGCTATTGATCTGTGTCCTCAGGGTCAAGATGCTTGCAAAGTTGATTTCGTTCGGCCCGTATGGGCAGTGGGTGGCAGCCGTGACTGGTAAGTAGTAATAAGCTTACTTGGCCAAAGACTAACTCCAACGCAAACAGTATTAACACCATAGTTATTGGAAGTTGGTTAAATCAATTTTAACACAATTGGAATCAAACTTTTCTGTGAAATTCGCGTAAAATGCTGGGTATCCCTGGAAAAAAACTTGATATTGGCTACAAAAATTGATATTAAAACTTATTTTCTCATCAAAATTCAACTTTTTTTGGGCACCTTTTCAGTAGACCTTTAGAAAACCGACATTCCGAGGAGGTTTTTTTTTTCATCGCCGATTAATGATTAGACGGCGATAGTCGATATATACAGCCGTCAAAGAAACTAGCGAGTTGAACGATCAAAGATATTTCAACGTTAAGAATTATTTTATTAACTTTTCAACGATTTTGGCCCTACTCAAAAATTTTAATTTCCTTAAGGGGACTGGGAATTTTCCGTTATTTCCAACAGAATTTACTTCATAAATGATGGACGTTACTGAAATTTTTGTAGCCATAAGGTCGATAACCAGAAAATATCTTAAAATTGAAAAAGCCAGATTTTCTGAGGCATTTTGACTAAAAATTATTTGAAGAATCGATATCGAAATTTCGGAAACAAGTTCGGACAACTTGCGAATTCCCCTCGGCTAAGTAGTAACAAGGCTGGTTAATTCATACTATAATTTTATCAATTTTCAATTATTATCGATTTTCAATTTATGAATTTCCAATTATTATTGACTTTCAATAATCAATTTTCAATTATTATCGATTTTCAATTTATGAATTTCCAATTATTATTGACTTTCAATAATCAATTTACAATTACTATAAATTTTCAATGATTATTATTATTTCAGTTTTTATTTTATCAATTCTTCTTCATCTTATTATTTATATTATTATAGATTATTTGATTGATTTTGGCCGTTTAACCTGTTTCAACTGTATCTATATCACCAGATTTTTCAATAATCAATTTGATATGCTTTAATTTAATTATTCCATTGACGGTTGATTGAGTCGATACATTTTTTCAGCGACGGCGAGTTTGCTCGTGAGCGCACAAGTTTGCACGTGGCCGACGGGCGCACTGCCCAAAATGATCGATGGATCCGCTGGCATAACGCCGACAGACTTCCAAATGTCACTAATTGCAAGTTTGCCTAATATTGGAGCAGTTATCAGCCCGATACCCTGCAGTTACGTCATTGACGTTATCGGAAGGAAAAGGACCCTATCCTGCGCCCTTTTGTTCATCATTGCAGCTTGGCTGGTGCTAGCATTTTCAAGGAATATTGTTCTGATCTGCGTAGCACGACTGTTCATGGGCGTTTGGTGTGGATCCGAATTTACCACCGTGTCCATTTATATAGCGGAAGTCGTCGACCCGAAAGTGAGAGGATCGCTAATTTCGATCACTAGTATGATGTTCAATCTGGGAGCTCTATATCTGAGCTTTATCTCCTTCGCAGACTATCAAACGATGACACTGCTCTGTCTGGTGACGCCTGTTTTTCTTTCAATAGCTTTTTTGTTTATTCCCGAGTCACCGTATTATTATTTGATGCACGGCAAAAGAAAAGAAGCCGAAGAGGCGATCGTTTGGTTGCGCGGGGAATGCCACGCTAAAGAACTTGACGTGGTTGAAGAAGCGATGAAACAGCAAATGGAAAAGAAGGCAACTTTCGGCGAGATATTCGCCAAACGCTCGAATCGCAGGGGTTTCTTCCTAATCGAATGCTTCAAAATTTGTTCAGGCTGTTCCGCAACTATGCTACTCGTTCCCTACAGTACCCAGCTAATACCTTACGGTTGGATAAGCCCCCAAGAAAGTCATCTCGTCCTGTGTATAGTTTGGGTAATGGCAGCGCTAGCAGCGTCTGCACTTTTGTTTAGAATCAAACGAAGAACGATGATGAAAATTTCAACTTTGGGCGCTATTACCACTCTATCAGCCACAGCCGTTTGGTATTACATGCGCGACTTCACAAAAACAGACGTATCCTCTACGGCATTTCTACCCCTCATTCTCCTGATAATTGTATCATTTTTCGAAGCCGTTGGCATTTTAAGTATTCCAAACATTCTCAAAGGGGAAGTCTTCCCGATGAACATCAAAACCAAGGCTTCCGCATTGTCTTGCATGACGGCTTGCGGATGCGAGGCATTGAATTATTTATTTTTCTACGACATCAATCGCTATATCGGCGTGTATTTTCATTTTATCAAAAGCGCGGTCTCCGCTGCTATGGCTTTACTCATCGCGACATTTTTCTTGATCGAAACCAAAGGGCAAAGTTTGGAGAAAATCCAAGTTCTTCTGAACTCGCGTGACTCGAAAAATAAAGAGCGACCCGCTTTCGAATGTAATTCCTCTGAAACTGCTGGAGATGGCATCGTACAAGTATAGTTTTCTCGAAATTTTTATCGTAATTTTCGATTTACTCTCTACTGTAAAAATTTCCCATTAATTATGTCCCAGTCAGAATTTCCATTACCTCATTTATCTACCACATCAAGTTCTGATTGAAAATAGTTGCATCAATTGTCGTCACTGCATTCATATTAACTTCTACCTTTATTCGGGGTTAACATTGGAAAAACGCAATGGTAATCGTCCGAAAAAAGGTTAATTTCAACATCTTTTGCCGTCTTTGACCGAGAGAGTGCAAATAAACTAACTGTCTTACAGCATTATCCTAATATTTGCATTACATAATACTCAATTATGAATCTTATCAATCAAGGTAAGACGCTACCTGAAGACGTGGCTTTTTACGTCAAGAAACAATGAGAACGTGATATACGAGTGACATTCATTACGTAAGGATTTGTCAGCAAAGGATAATTACCTAGTGTCTGGGATTGTTTTCCGTTTAACGAAAAATACGCGTTTTTTCAACGCGAAGAAAAACGTGAACAGCACGAGCGATTGTCATGCGAAAAATGTTGGCATTGGGCAGCAATTAAGACAATCGAAAAACGGGCTCCGAATTGAAGAACGCACTGCAGTTACTGCCACTTCGTCAACTCGAGACGTCACAAGCCGTTGACGATGTTTGAGAAAGTCTTTTCATTTGGGCGATACGGACAATGGATAGCAGCGCTTGCCGGTAAATTTGTAACTGTAGAATACATTAGTTCAGAAAGTATACAATTTAATTTGATGAGAAGTTGATTAATTGTGTAGGTGGTCAACAGCAGGATTAATGATTTTTCGTGTTTTACTTTGTCTTCCTATATTTAATTTAACACCGACGAATTTTGAAACTTTCCTCCCAGATAAATTACTGAGACTTGTTTAAATTTAAATTTTAAAATAATCAAATAGCAACATTTTGAACGGCCTCATATTATTACTGGGAATATTTCTTTGCTCCTCCGATATTTAAGAAGCAATAAACATTAAGCAATAAGCATTAAAAATTACTAAGCATTATAACTGGCTATTGAAAATTTTAATACGAAAATTTAAATTTTTTTAGTAATTATTTTTTGAAAATTTGTTTTCGAAATCAATATGTATATATATTTACCTTCCAAGAGAAGACTGTATTTGAAACTATCAACAGCTATAACAAAATAATGCTTTTTTTAATTAAAAAAAATCATTTATTATTTTTATTTTTTAAACTTATTTATTTTTAAATTTTAAAAAATTTAAATAATCAATTCCGCCGATTGGTAGGTTGTTTTCTCTGTTACAGTTTAAAACAAACATTTTTTGTAATCAGTAGCAATATTTGTTATAGTCACCTGGATTCATTTGATTTTGAATTAATGTACTTAAGCCGAATCGCTCTGATTATTTTTCAGATGTTCCTGGAGTTTTTCCTGTTTTACTTTTGTAGAATTTACTCTTTTCATATTTCTTTTACAGTCACGTTCAGCGTTATGATCAGCGGCAATATAGTTGCCTGGCCGTCAGCCGCCTTTCCCAAGATGGAAGATGGCTCAGCCGGCTTCGACTTATCGGAAACGGAAAAATCGCTGCTTGCATCGCTTCCGTTCTTGGGCGCTGTCATCAGTCCTATCCCTTGCAGCTACATAATGAACATCATAGGTCGAAAAAACACACTCAACTGTTCGGTTCTGCTGGTGATCCTCGCATGGCTCATCGTCGCGTTCAGCTCCGACATTTATTTACTGTATTTCGCGAGGTTGATAAGCGGTCTGTACTGCGGAAGCGAATATATAATCGTTTCCATCTTCGTAGCTGAGGCAGTTGCTCCAACCATACGAGGACGTCTCATCTCAGTGACCGGGATGACGTTCTATTGCGGTGCTCTTTACGTCAGTTTTATTTCCTACGCCGACTATCAAACTATGACGCTGCTGTGCATCATTCCTGCGCTATTGCTCTTTATTACTTTCCTGTTCATTCCTGAGTCGCCTTACTATTATTTGATGCACGGCAAGAAAAACGAGGCCGAAGATGCGCTAAGATGGCTCAGAGGTTACTGCGATTTGGAGGAGATGAATCGAATCGAAGAGGGCGTCGTAGAGCAATTGAAAAACGAGGGGTCGTTCAAGGAAATATTCGTCGTCGAACCAAATCTCAAAGCCTTCGTACTCATCGAACTATTCAAAGTCTTCTCATCCTGCACAGGATGTTTAATCCTGTTTTCCTACTGCACTCACCTAATTCCCAATTCTTTCGTTTCCGCTCAGAACAGTTATATACTACTTTGTTGTCTCTGGGTCTTAGCAGCACTCGTTTCTTCATCAGTAATGGACCGATATCCGAGGAGGATGATTCTCGCTGTTTCCTGCCTGGGTACGATTACATTTTACTCCGGCGCTGGAGTCTGGTACTACATGAAGGAGTTCACAGACGTGGATTTGAGCGGAGTAACGTGGCTACCTTTAATAGCCGTTATTTTCGGGTCGTTTTTCGAAATAATCGGCATTGTCAACGTCCCAAACGTCCTCAAAGGTGAACTTTTCCCGATTAACATAAAAACAAAAGCGTGCGCACTATCTTGTATGACAGCCTGCGGTTTAGAAACTATCAACGCCTTGTTCTATTACGATTTGAACAAGTGGATCGGAGAATACATTAATTTTTTGAAACCTGTCGTATCGGCGAGTGTATGCTTGTATGTAACGATTTTCTATCTCTTCGAGACTAAAGGACTTGATTTGGAAACAATCCAACACATGCTTACGGGGAAAATCCCCAAGAAACGTTATGACTCGCAAAAGATCGAAGCGATCAAATAATTTGAATGCAAGAAGACAAAAATATTTTTAAGCGAGATCGAACGTAATTTCACATAAGTCTCAATGTACTTAATGAACATGCAATTAACTAACTGGTAAAATATTTTGGAAGTTCGAATTCCTCTTGTCTATTTTTCTTATCTTCTCCATCAAATATCTAATCTTAAAAGTAACTGAGTGGCACTCCATTATCGATACTAATCTTGGGCATACTTATATACTTCATAAGCGCATATTGTATCGTAAAATCACATGGGTTTTCAAACGTATGTTATCCACTCCATCTACTGGCTCCACTCTTATCATCCCATCTACTACTCTCACTTATGGCTACCCTCGTTAATGTTCACTTCAATTTATTTTCGTTTTATATTTCGACTCAAAATTATTGCTTTCAAATCACTTAGTTTCAGTTTTACAATTTTCATTTTTCGAACATCTGGTCTCCAAATTCAAATTTTCTTAGTAACCAAAATTCTTAATAAATTCATTCGTGTTCGTTCTCTCAACGGAGTTACTCATTTTATAAAAGTTAAACAAGTTCATACCCGCCGAGCCTCAGCCAAACACTAATTCCACTCACTTCAGTCATTCAATTCACTGTGAAGTTTTCTCCAACCGTAAGACCGAAATTATTCCGTTTTCAAACTGAAACTATTTTCCAAACGAAAATTCTTCTTCGCTATTTATTTAATTTTGTAATAAACTTTTGCACCCACGCAGTTTTTTATTCATCGTGTTATCAAAAAGCAGTATAATATGATATCAACAATTGGGTGATCTAATTATTATTTAATTTTAATTATTAAACCTTCGCTAATGAAAGTATAAAAGGGTAAAAATAGTAAGTATAAGTAGTAAAAGTAATAGTCTGGCAAAGTAGTAAGTATGAGTAGTATAAAGTAGTAATAAAAGGTCAGAATGAAATTAATTTCAGAAGGAACAACCTATAAAACCTTAGTCTAAATGATAAGATACATTTTCGAGATGTGATCAACAGACGATTCGAATTGAAAGTATGAGCCGAGAGATACTGTTCCAGTGTAATTAAATTTTATATAAGAAGTAGCTTGATCTTCCAAGCAAGCCCATAAGCAAGATGATGGGGTTCCTTGCATTCAATTATTCTAATTGGATCCCGAATTCCATCAACTGTTCGTTTTGTAGGCTTGCGCTTTCCGACTTAATTTCTTCAAGTTCCCCACTATACTTCCTTTATTCTTGAATCTTGCTCCTACTTTTAAGGACGCACATAGACTTGAATAAGTCCTCCAATTACGAAAGCAACGAAAGCTTCTTCGGCGGGGTACTAATTAGCTGAACGGCAGGCATTCAGATAATCCGAGCGGCAATCATTAAACGTCATTACCTTAGCTAAGAACCTTGACAATGGGCGTTTCTTGGCCATTGTCTTCATCTTTCAAATGGATACGATTCGTTTCTAGTGGATTCGAAAAGCTCGACATTGTTTTCGGTAATATAGATCGCAGATGATCCAGGTCATACCATTTATGATTTCTTCAACACGCATCTCATTTCCTATCGAAAAAATGGGCTAAAGCCGTTAGGAGAAGTGAGAGTTTGATGTTCTTAGAATTCTCTTAAAATTTCAACCTATCTTCAATTTTTGATTATTATTATTTTTTAAATTAACTGAAGATTGACAAAAGACCACATTTCCATTTGGTCGTTTTTCCTGATTATTTTTAGCGATCTTATAGTTGTTATGATCACAAATATCAAGTGTGAATTTCCCCGAGAGAAAAATAAAAACTGTTATAGTACTTTCGCTTAAAAAAAAAAAAATAATAATATTAAAAAATATTAATCTTTTAGGATTTTAACAGCTCAGCCACTTTTATTGAAACTAAGAAGAGCAATGAAATTAAAAAGCTTACGTGTCCGCGTATTAACTTGGTTTAATAAAATGGGATGGTGTGAACCTTGAATTTTCATGGGCTCCCTCGTAAAAAGGTAACGAGCTACACCGAGTGTGTACAAAAGAGAAGGCTAGCGTATTCGGCTTGGAATAGGCCGTCGTTCGGATGCTAAGGCGCCTTGCATTATTCACACGTCTTCAAACCATTATAAACTCAAACCCTTCAACCCGAGCCCAGTCGCACGAGTATAAGCAGCAGATGTGCGAGCAAATAAGGACCTCTCATTGCATTACATGGTAATGGAATGTTTTAGAATATTCGTATAAATTCATGGGATGCTCGAATTCGACGAAAGCGAATTTGGTACAGTTACACAAGTAGACGTTGTTTGTTTACTTGAATCAATGAATGGATCAATTATAGTTTCGTCAGAAAAGTGTAATAATATCGTATGAAATTTTTTCTATTCTACGTACCTTGAAACGTGAAACTTCAAATTTTGAGGGGATACACTTTTTTGTAAGCTATTACACTTGTTTATTATTGAATAATAAACCAAAAGTAAATAAATGAAGCAATCAAATTTAAAAACATTAATTAGTGTGGTGTTGTTTGGAAATATCTTAAATCTTATTATTACCTATCCAAAAAAATTCAGAATTTTGCCGCTCCCTGAAAACTGCAGCTTGGGGCACGTCTTCCTCGAATCTGCTATCCGGTTACTCGAAGATGACGTGGAACGCAACGCGTGGCCAAGGGAACTCCTCGTCGCCCATACTCAGCTTTTTTACAGCCTTAGATTAAATCAACGTAGTGTGTTGGCTCAGACTGTCGCGTATATTCATTGAGCGCCGACGTAGACCTTCAAAAGGCGTCCTCAGTCGTTTTTCAGCGGTGCGTGGCCTCGGAAGGGTGTTGCTCGCAGGCTTCTGCTTCCAAGATCGGATCCATTATGTTAGAGTCACTAATATCGTTCGGCAAATACGGACAATGCGTGGCAGCAGTTACTGGTGAGCTAATCAACTTATTCAGCAAAAAGTAAATAAACAAAAAATGTTAGGTGGCAAGAGGGATGGGATCGCTAATAATTTCTATAGATTTTCGAACTATGAATCGAATGAAACCACTGTTGATATTTTTTTGTTTAATTTTCAAAATTTATAGCTGTTTTTGTAAATAACCTTGGGAACGTGGAAAATTTTAAATTTCACGATTGGACCATTTTCTAAGCTATAGAATCGTTCAGTAAAATTAAGCCATAATTATTTATTCTTCACGATAGCAAAAGTTTATTACAGAATAATTTAAAGTACCTAAAACTCACCCAAGAGAAAAAAAAACTGATTTACAAAACATTTTTTGTGTTACACTGTAGTCCATTAAATCAATCTAACGACAGAGAAAATTAACTGTTTCGTGTTTGTTGAAAAGTTACAGGATTTTTGGTTACTTTGAAAAATCATAATTATGTCTCTAATGGCACAATTCGCCATTCACTTGGCAGTGACCATAAGAAACTATGATTTAACAAAGTAACCAAAACTTCTATGTTCAAGTCCATTGAATGTTATACGCTAAAAAAAAGGTGTTCCACGTTGTTTAATACTTCAATATACATACTTCAATCGAATGAAGACTCAAATATACAATAATTTGATAAAGAAATAATATGACTAAATTTCCGATTATTTTCTTATTTTGCTGTCAAACTTAACAGCCCATCAGCTGTTCCAGTATTATGAAATTTAGTGAAGACAACATAAATTAGAGGCTACAGATTGAATTTAACGCGTGCATTCAATTTAGGCTAGAATTTCACCATTTGATTGAGCGATGAATGGAGAATCGTAAGGTGAATAATACAATAGGAAGTAGGTTAAAAGAACCAGACCAAGGCCAGTAAAGATCATCTGATAACGTGCACGAGGCATCCAGAAATTCTTCAGAAAACCCGCCACGTATTTTTTTACGTTTTGCCGCGGAAGAAATCTGTCTGAGTGTCAGCTGTCAAGGATGCGGCCGCAAACTTTTACCATTAGAGAGCAAGGAGGATATTTTTTCCCTCAAGATCAGCAGTGTCGTTTTTTAATGGCCCAGTCCCCATCCTCATCTGACAAAACGTGAGATCAGATTCATCCTTTATTTCACGCTTCGCATAATTTGCCGTCCCCAAGAGGTTTGAGTTAAGAGCATAAATCAAATGGAAACGATTTGAAAAGTTTCAGCGAAATCCAGCAATGCTGGGAGTTCCCTGTTAGATACTACGATTTGAAGCGGAGCAAATACTATCTATAAGTGACTGATTCATTCAGATTTACTGAGATAAAAAAAGGCAGAGTACCGGTGAGGGAGCTTAAAGTTTTTCTTTATAGAGGCTGGGCAAATAAGAAAAATCAATTAGTGAATTCATGATGATTAAATTCGTAATATCATTTTTCAGTGGGTGAAGACCAACCAGAACACCAAATTTTCATTTCTTCGTTTTGATCCAAGTATTTACGGCAAATTTAGCACGTTCAACTCTTGACGTCCTTATTGGTGATATACGACATACGTAACTAATTAAACGGCGGTTTAAAAAAGCGTCAATTGATGAACGTGGCCCACAACAACCGCACGGCTATTTTTTCACGCTGCAATTGCACACACAGGAACAGACATAGCACGCTCGATACTTTACAGCTTACAGCTCAGGGCTCATCGAATGACATGCGAAATTTTGCAGAAAACCCACAGCTTGCTGACTGATTTTCGAAAGAAATCGACCGCAGGCTGAACGATTTTGGTGCCATTACCCATAAAATACAATTATATTTGCACGCATCTATACCTACTGCTGTGTCGCTCCGCAGGTTCAGCCATCGTCTTCATCAGTGGGATTATGTGCTGTTGGCCGGCCGCCGTCCTGCCAAAGATCATCGATGGCACAGCTGGCTACAAACTTGACACAAACGAACGCTCTTGGATGGTGGCCATGCTTTACGTAGGTTCAGTCCTCAGCCCTATACCAGGTAGTTATGTTATGGATAAAATCGGCAGGAGGAACATTCTGCTTCTCACATCAATCATGAGCATCGGCATCTGGATAATTCTACTATTTGCCAAAACAGCAGCGCCCATATACTTTGCAAGGTTCTTATGCGGAGTATACTGCGGCATTGAGTATACGACAGTGGCGAATTTTGTGGCCGAAAGCGTCGAACCGCGAATCCGAGGGCGGGTTGGAACTTTGATGAGCGTTATGTATAGCAGCGGAGCCTTATTCATAAGCCTCGTTTCGTTCTGCAGCTACACGATGGTCACGTTGATATGTTTGCTGAGTACCTTAATTGTTCTAACTTGCTTCCTGTTCGTACCAGAAACACCTTATTTCTACTTAATGCACGGCAGAAGGATAGATGCAGAAAAGAGCTTCCTCTGGTTGAGAGGGTCTTGCAGCCCGACGGACCTTGATTACATTGAAGACGCGATTAAGGAACAACTTTCAAATTCTGGTTCGTATTTGGATATATTCCGAGATAAAGCCTCATTAAAGCCGTTTGCAATGGTTGAAACGCTAAAATTTGTTTCGGCCTGCTCCAGCAGCGTATTCCTGATGACATACGCGCCGGTCCTGATTCCTGACAACGATTTGATGACGTCGCAGCAGAGCTATATTCTGCTAAGCGTTTGCTGGCTGATCACAGGCATGTTGACCACTCTCATCATGGACAAGTTCAACAGACGTACTCTCATGCTGATCTCATGTATCGGAGCATTGCTGAGCATATCTGCGGCAGCCGTATGGTTCTATCTCAGAGAATTCACGCACGTTGATGTATCTCGAACTAACTGGATACCTTTGGCGGTCTCATTTTTGGCCGGCGCCTTCGAAGTGATCGGCCTCTTCAACATACCCAATATTTACAAGGGTGAAGTATTTCCCATCAATATCAAGAGTAAAGCTTGCGCTCTCTCTTGCGTGACGGCTTGCTTCTTCGAGGGAGTCAACACCTATTTATTTTACCCGATAAACGAAAACGTAGGGGAATATTTCAATTTCGTAAAAAGCAGTATCACCACTGTCATAGGTATAATCTTCACGATGTTTTTCATGGTGGAAACTCGAGGGAAAAGCTTAGAAGCCATTCAGGACATGATGAACAATAGACAGGTGAGGAAAATTATATCCGATGCATCCACCTTGGAACGGGAAAAAATAAAAGATGATGAAACACAAAAAACGGAAACTGCTGAAATTGAAGCTTTGCAAAGATAAATTTGTGAGAAGCAACCCTCATTAGGGGCCACAAAAACGAGGGCCAACAAGAACGACTTCAAGTGTCATCGACGCTCAAAAGAAATAAATTAACGCTAAAAGATAAATGTGAAACGCTTTTTTTTATTGAGACTACGTAGTTCCTTGAAATTTTGACTTGAAAACTTTGAATACTTTCACCAGTGAAAGATTGAGATGATTACGAAATATTTTTTCATACTAAAGAAGCAGAAGGTGTCGCGGTTATGATGAAGACGCATTTCATTCCAAGTGCATATGCAACTTGAAGAGAAAACGGTTGGACACTTACTATTCGTTACAGAAAGTACATTAATATTAACTCTCAATTATAACTGGATTTTTTTTTTGCTATATAATGAGAGAAAATGTATTAGCAGATAATGTTTTTCATGTTGTAATGATTGAAAAATTATGTTTTGATCTCCGTCCGATTGATGACCCAATAAACTTGGTAAAAAGTCGAATAGCTTACGAGCAAATAAAATTAAATCGTTTAAATTGAATGGATATTGTTTTCTACCATCATTATCCACAAACGTCTTACCACCTAATTCACGTTCTTCTCCGTTGACAACGTTAAAACTTGGCTGACGGTGAATAAAACTTGATAAACGGCCCTGGCAATTGACGTTGACAATTTTGATTCGGAAGACACGACACTTGTTCCATAGGATCCGAGAAGTTGCAGTTTGTTTTCAAATAAATTATAATGATCGACCAAAATTTTTATTACTGTATCATTAGCGATATTTCATTTGAGCAACACGTTAATGAAGACTACTTAATTTGTCGACGTTTTTTGATTATTTCGAGTTTTCAAAATAAAATCTTCGAATTTTTACTATTTCCCTCAGTTTATAATTTTTATGCTGCTCATCACTTGAAGGCGACATTTTGAATAGGTACCTAAAATTATTTATCTTCTCCAGGTGGTCGTATTGCTTCTTTCTGCAGGTTGAGGGAGTAAAATTATTTACTTAGTCAAAATTTAGAGTATTTCCAAATCGCTTTCAATTATGCTCCACTTCCCTATTTTTATAAAATATTTTTTACGGGTGTTTTACTGGTTGGAGTTAAACCTCTGCTGCCACATTGTTTACTCACCACTTTCACCCCACTACATCATCGGTCTATCACAATTTCCTCCAGATTAAAATGGGTAAAACTGAATTTCGCTGGATGAATTTTCTTTTAAAGAAAATGTTTCTTGATTAAAATGATTTTATGTTTTATTTTCATCATCATCATTATTCTCAGAGGTTTTAGAAATTGTGCTGAAACATTTCGCAATCCCACCGATATCATTAGTTTCAAGCGATACGTAAATACGTAGACTAACAAAATACGACACGCTAGCTACCCTTCCTGACCCCTTGTTCTGAACTGTATGAACGCTAACCAATCGTGGCCAGTTTCTCGGGAATCACATAATTTGAATTTGACGTTGCGTAAATCATGGGCATCCTAGAGGTATTTTGGGTCCATTGCGTAGATAAAATGGACTTCTCAGAATCCCCAATATCAATAATTGCTCGAATACATTCATAATATTAGTAATATTACTACCAGCCATACATTTTGCGTTTTCGTTCTATGAAATAAACTTTCTGAAAAGGCTTTCAAGTGCTGAAATTCAAACTTCGCATGATATCAGAAACTAACACAATCTTCCTCCTAGAAGATGACGTGAACGCAATGCGTGGCCGACTATACCCTTCATCGCGCATTCTCAGTTTTTTTACAGCCTTAGATTAAATCAGCGATCCGTAGTTGTTGGCTCAGATGGTCTCATATCTCACTCAGTGAACATCGACGTGAATCTTCTTCAAAAGGCGTCCTCAGTCGTTCAGCAGTGGCGCGCGGCCTCGGAAGGTTGTTGCTCGTAGACATCGGCTTCCAAGATCCGACACGAAATGTTGGAGTCACTCATATCGTTTGGCAAATACGGGCAATGTGTGGCAGCTGTCACTGGTGAGCCAATTATTTTATTTATCCGAATTCAAGATAATATCAAGAGCGAAAAGTCGCTACATTACCAATTGTGATTGAAGCGTCTAAATTTATATCCGTAAATAAGAAATGAGTGGGCTACCATTGAGAAAATATTAAAATTATGATGACCATTATAACCTCAGAAAAAGAGTTTTGGGATTTGTTAAAAAATAAATAGGGTTGATAGTTGAAAGCCGAACAATTTCTGCACCACACCCGTTCAGAGATGAATGAAAAGTACGAAGTATAGATGAAGACCTACAAGCTTCCATTTATCGTTACATCGAGCAACAAAAATCATCAATAGGATTTTTTTCTCTATTCCAACATAGAAATGCGTTTATGGACTCGCCACATTTCAATTTCCCGGTTAACTTGAAGTAGGATGATTGCTGATAATAATTACGACAATGATTTTAGTAATGAAATCCCTCTATAATTGAAGATAAGGACAGATCGTTCTCCTCATTTCTCGCAATTGGAGTTGAGTGATTCTGTTGAAGTGATTTGAAAAATCAGCCGGCTCTGACATTGCCTGACTTTGACGGGCAATAAACGAAACTTGGTTTTCTACAGATGACCGATCTCGAATCACGTGATTCAACTAATGCGTTCCTCGTACCGGCAGTCATTTCTTCTTCGAGATTAGAGCGTATTTTAAGAAACCAATTAAGCGATTAGGTTGACGAACGAACAGAAAGAATTATAAAGATGGTAATTTGGAGCAGGTGACAGTTCCAATGAGTCGTCGTTTTGAGCGTTTTTATCTAGGACTCGAGACAATTTTCATTCAAGTAAAATGTGATAATTTGTACATCGAATCGATAATGTAAGCTGAACGTGTGCATGAAAGCTGAAACCAAACTGAAAGTTTATTATTTGAGTAACCGCTCCACCACAGATAACCCTTTTGTTCACGAGCGATTAGCTAATTCATTTTTAAGCTGCTACATTTCGCCAATGCCAATTGATGACCGTGGCCCTGAATAACAACGCGGCTATTTTCTCACCGCGGTCTCCGCACACGGGCGCAGACGTGAGCGGGTGGACGCAAAAAAATTAATTCCCAGAAGAGCGGTCGCACTCATAAATCCGTCTTCTTGCCGGCGGATTTAAGCAATCGATTAGGGGAGGGACGGATTTATTTAGTAATGACATTACTCTTTGCAAATACACAAGAAACGGTATAACATACATAAAAATTAACGAGATGATTTTTGAGCAGAATCGTTGTCTACAGAAACGCTTCCGTCGAAATAAATATCATAAATAATTTTCAATTTGGAACTCTACGTATTATTCCTCAACTTGGGATTTCTAAGTTACCAAAATATAAAATATATGTAGTAACATTAGCGTGTGGACTACACCGAATGCTCTTTCCGCAGGTTCGGCGATTGTTTTCATCAGCGGCATTATGTGCTGTTGGCCGGCAGCCGTCTTGCCGAAAATTACCGACGGCTCAGCAGGCTTCACACTGGACACTGACGAACGCTCTTGGATGGTGGCCATGCTTTACGTAGGGTCAGTCCTCAGCCCTATACCAGGTAGTTACGTTATGGATAAAATCGGCAGGAGGAACATTCTGCTTCTCACATCAATCATGAGCATCGGCGTCTGGATAATTCTACTATTTGCCAAAACAGCAGCGCCCATATACTTTGCAAGGTTCTTATGCGGAGTATACTGCGGCATTGAGTATACGACAGTGGCGAATTTCGTGGCGGAAAGCGTCGAACCGCGAATACGAGGGCGGGTTGGGACTTTGATGAGCATCATGTTCAGCAGCGGAGCCTTATTCATAAGCCTTGTTTCGTTCTGCAGCTACACTATTGTAACGTTGATATGTTTGCTGAGTACCTTGATTGTTCTTACTTGCTTCCTTTTCATACCAGAAACACCTTATTTCTACTTAATGCACGGTCGACGGATAGATGCAGAAAAGAGCTTCCTCTGGTTGAGAGGATCTTGCAGCCCGACGGATCTTGATTACATCGAGGAGGCGATCAACGAACAACTGTCAAACTCCGGCTCGTACTTGGATATATTCCGAGATAAAGCCTCATTGAAGGCGTTCATTATGGTGGAAACGCTCAAGTTCGTTTCTGCTTGCTCCAGCAGCATATTTCTGATGACATACGCGCCGGTCCTAATTCCGGACAACGATTTGCTGACGTCGCAGCAAAGCTACATTCTGCTTAGTGTTTGCTGGCTGATCACAGCCGTGCTGTCGACTTTTATCATGGACAAGTTCAACAGACGTACTCTTATGCTGGTCTCGTGCATCGGGGCATTGCTGGGCATATCTGCGGCAGCCGTTTGGTACTATCTAAGAGATTTTACGAGCGTTGATGTATCTCAAACCAACTGGGTACCTCTGGTCGTCGCGTTTTTAGCAGGCGGCTTCGAAGTGATCGGCCTCTTCAACATACCCAATATTTACAAGGGTGAAGTATTTCCCATCAATATCAAGAGTAAAGCTTGCGCTCTCTCTTGCGTGACGGCTTGCTTCTTCGAGGGAGTCAACACCTATTTATTTTACCCGATAAACGAAAACGTAGGGGAATATTTCAATTTTGTAAAAAGCAGTATTACCACTCTCATCGGTTTAATTTTTGCGTTGTTCTTCATGGTGGAAACCCGAGGGAAAAGCTTGGAAGTCATTCAGGATATTCTGAATAAAAGACAGGTGATCAAAGAGAAACCCGATGCAACCGCGTTGGAAGACAAGAAAATAATAAGTTGAAAATAAGATAAATGTCAAAAAAAAAAAAAAAAAAATGAATAACAGAAAACGTTGTCTAACTCGTTGAATGTAAAGCGTTTTCGATGCTCGAATGGAACAATTTAACTGTAAAGAGATCATATTCATGAAAAAGAAAGAAAAATTTTCAAGTCGCCCCCGAAGGTGCTGCGCTCAAAAATGTCGACTCATTCAAAAAAAATGTTAATTTCTATTTCTTGAAATATTCACCATATTGAAGATTTATTAGACACGTTACTCAACGCAATCAACAAAGAGTAATCAATTTTATAGTATTGCTGATCCGACACAGAAACAATGTACTTCCATTATCGGACTTTCTTTAGGATAGCATGATGCAGCTATTTCTCGACTGATGTAATAAGAATATGTTATAAGCAGTTGAAAAAAAATCGACGAGGAATTAAATAGTATTACGTAGCTAGATAACAGAGTCCGTTTCTTGATCTACGTGGAATTATGATCCTCACGTAATTTAAAAACAAATAAGCTAAATAGAAAACGAATCTCGCAGTGATACTCGTAAAAATAGTGTTGCGCTGAGTAAATAAAATTATATCGTCGACGTGAGTGACATTTCTTCTAACCTTCATCATCCACGAGCGAAAAATTGCGTAAAATCTCGTTTTTTATTCCAACTTTGCGAACAACAGATTAACGGCCGTCGATTACCATAGGTCCATAGGAGGAGGCGAATAAAATTGATTCGAGGGATAAGCGGAGTAAGAATCCATCTTCGATGCACGCTTCGCACGTTGATATTTCTAGCAAAATATTTTTGATAGAAAAAAAGAAGAAAATGTCAATCAGGGGATTTAATTTACACATCTTCTTTCTCGTTGAAAAAATAAATTATAAAAAAAAGTGCAAAGTTAGAGAGAAATCAAGAGAGAACCACTGAGATTCATCAATACAGTAACCAACCCGCTATTTTCATCTCCTAGGAACGAGCAGCGAATCCATTCATAAAAAATACCTCAACCGGACTGTGAATTTTACCGGTGTGGAAATTATTAAAAAATATTCGAGACAGAATCACCACCGTCCAGGCTTATTTCCTTCGGTTCTCCCCTTAAACCGTTAGTATGCTCATCTACAAACAACGAGCCGATACAGTAGGTACATCCGGATTCCTTTGAACAGAAAAAATATAGGAGTGTTCGTTCACTCCTGCAGAGGCTATTGTTGTCCGCTACTGGCCACATGCTATGTTGAAGAAACATCGGAAGAACGAGACAATTTTCAGCACTCGGAATGCGATCATTTTCAACCACTTATTTATGGACGTAGAGGTAATAAATAATATCTACGGTATGTATACGATCGCAAGTATTCGGTAACAAAAACAACCAGAAAATGCCAATAAGAATAAAAATAAGGAAAATTCGTAGCGTAAAAGGGTATTAGAATTTTTCTGCATTTTCCATGACTAGGCAATGGACATCAGTTTTAAACACGATGGTTTCATTATTTAACAAACCTGAAAACAATGGGAGAAAGGGATACATTTTAAAGCCGCTTAAGATCAACGTAAATATTGTTTATTAGCATAAAACTAGATCTAAACAGGCAGAATGCAGAGCGAAGGAAGAACGATTTAATCTTTTTCACGCTCGCGTAAGCCCATGTATACGTGTGTGTAATTTAATCGATCGAATCGCATAATTTACACCGAATGCGAGAAAACAATTACATCACAGAGAATGAGGCGAGTTCTCATCTATCTGTACTCCGTCTGTTTAGGAAAATATCACGTTTTATTCAAACTACAAAATCGATTGTACTCTACAGGGTTTGACTTGATCAACCGACATACCCTCGTTCGAGAAATTTCACATTTCATCAGACCGAATAAATCGAAAGGAAATTTTACGATAAATTAACAAATCAATAACATTAACTGGGTTGGTAAAAATGCTCATTTTATTTTCGGATTCGAACCAGTCGCTGTTTGACAAAAGACGACGAACTCTCAGCGGATACAGATTTTATGTTTGGACTGATTTTTTTTTTTAAATTTAGAATTTACAGAATTTCGAACGCATGTGTGCAATGATCGTGACTGATGTTCACAAGATACCGACAGGAACCGTAGAAATCTACATAGCCAAAGCGGCAGATGATGCGAACGAGATGAGCACATCGGCCGCCTGTTTGGTTTCGAGGAATATTCGCACTTCGTCAATAAAATCTTGAGCGACGACTCGCGACGCGCCTTTCAGCAGGTTCATGTACCTCAGCACCTGATACCAGTCGCCCCTATCCACCCAAAATCTGAAACAATATTAAAAAAGAAACAAAATATTTAAAAAATCAGGAAAAATATGTTGTTTTTTTTTTTGGTCAGAAAAAATATGGAAGTTGTCAACATAAAAAAAAATACGAAAATCAACCATACTAACAAAAGATTGGTGAAATTTTTTCAAGACTGCAATCAAGAAAAATGCAAACATTGAAAGTGAGCTAAATTGATACTTGGTTAGAATATTGTAAAATGTTGACGAGCTCCATATCCGATTCCGCACTTCTTATTCAACTTCTAATCAAACTCCTATTCTACATTTATAACAAACCGTCCGTTCAAAGTAAATGAACGTTTGCTCGAAGAGAGGGATCGGCTACCGTTTTTTAATAAAACTGCGATATTTTTCCACACGCCCCGTCATCCGGAGTTTTCTATAGTACTGTGTAAATAGCTTCTTTCGCTCGAGAAACTTGGAATAATCCGTCGGAGCAAATGTTATCGTTGATCAACTGAAGGAAATTGCCTCGGTCGCCGACGGACTTGGGAGAGAGCCTGAAAGATCCACGGCCATGGTATTCGGCCGCCGGACCGGTAATGTTTAGGTCAACCTAGGGGATTTTCCCTTCACTTATTTCCTCACAAGCAAGATATTAAATATACCCACCAAAAATATTATTCTTAGAATCTCAACTCGAATCGTCAAAAATATGTTGTTTTTTTTTTTAAATCAACATTAGAGCGGTGCTAGAATTGGTACCGATAAATTTTACAGTACCTAATACAATTAAGGACCAAACAACGAATGACGTTCCAAAAATCCTGCGATAGTCTCCTAAAATAAATTTATATAGTCTCGTGAAAACGTCTGATTTTACAACGAACTGGAAAATTCTCTTATTATTCTCGTTTGACGAAATTAAATTGACCACGTAATCCAGATTTTTTTTCTGATCACTTGACAAACAATTTTTTCCCGACAAAAAAGGGCTCACCACCGATCAATATTAAATGGGCAACCGATTCGGATCGTATCGTTGCGACGGTGAGAAATCTCAATTGATTCTTTCGGGTTCTCCATAGAGAAAATAATGGCTTCGAAAGTAGAAAGCAAAGGGTCGGAAGCATCTGTTGTATGTCCGGGGAAAATTATCGTTCGCACGTGCCACGTAGATTCCCGCCGGTGCTCATGTTACTGGAGTTACATTATTACAAGCACAAAAGTGGCGAAGCGTTGGCGCTATTAGATTTTTTTTCAGTAAATAAACACGTTTCAACGAGAATTCACGAACGACAAGTGGGATAGAAGTGAGATGGAATAAATGGAAATAGAATCGCATTCAACATGAAACGAAAAGGTAACAGCAATGAGATAATTTGCCCCAGCAGTCATAAAATAATACGCAGGTCACAAAGGCGAAAGAACGACAAGCAGGAATAATATTAAATGTCAGCAAGAAATGATGTGAACTTTTTCTATTTAAGAGTAAAAATGAAGAAAAATCATAAGTTATGTTAAAAAAATGAACATAACTTTAGCAAATTTTTAGCAAACATGGAATATTGTCAAAAACAAAATCACCATCCAAAAATGATTTTCTTTTTTTACTTAATAAATAAATAAAGATAAAAAATAATAATAACAATAAAATAAAATAAATAAATAATAAAATAAAATAAATAAACAATAAAATAAAAAATAAATAAATAGATGTTCTTCTTTTTTTTAACTTAATATTGTCAAAAACAAAATCACCATCCAAAAATTTTCTTCTTTTTTTTTACTTCAATTTCACATTTCCTAGAAAATAATCAAATTGTTTCAACATCTATTTATAGTTTATCAAGTCTAGTCTTACTTGGACCGCTGAAGGATTTCGAAAGTGTTCAATGAAGATGGATTGATAGGTTCGTTGTTCAATTCGTGGGCCGGAATGGGGATGGCTGGAGAAATGACCAGTAACGATTGAAGGTACGATATGAGCATGACTGGCAAGGAAGAGCCGCCTTCGGGTAACAAAGCTACTCGACGTGCGACTCTTTCTGTGTTGGTGAAGCGCTCCTTGAGCGCTGGTTCGCCGAAAATTCCTCGGTCGATGGCTTCCTTGGGGATAGAAGCTAGGACAGCTTGGACCAGTTCGTCATCATGAGCTGTAACACGGAGAGAATGCGTATACGTGAACTTCAAGTATCATGTCTATTTCGAATCACTCTCAGAGCAGTGTTAGTGGAGCTGATAATCTATTGTTTTATTGGTTCATTTTTCTATCATGTTTTACTGATTATTCTGTAACCATAGTAGATTTTTTTTTTTTTTTTTTTTTTTTTTTTATAGGGAAGTTGAATATTTTGGAGCATTGAGGTTCTTCTATTTCTTTATCTTGAAGGAAAAATTCCTACCAGATACGTTTGTATTAGTCGTTGTGCGGGTTGAGTTTATTAAGCAAGCTAGGGTCCAAAAAGGGCAGATTCAAGTGCGTGCTCCGATCGTTTATATCTACGACTGAACATAACAACCACTTCAGTCCAAGCTACTACATCCTTTTTCCGACGTTGGCACCGAACAAGCTCGCAACTCGCGTTGAAATCGAATTGTTTGTTTTCCAGAAGGAACCCAAATCAGACAACGGTTGACCACCCTACTTTTACGAGAATGATCATAATGTTATTGAATCGCGGTTCACCGACTATTGTGGCAGAATGGTTGTGACAGAACGGGAAAATAAATATTTGCAAATTGTCGGGATTTATTTGTAATGGCAAACATGAGTGTATGAAGTTATTCGTTGCTGTCATGGCATTTCTAGCAACGTCCATGATGGGTTTCAAAATGGCATTTAAAACCACGGGGTCAGAATAGCAAACTGTACGCATTTAATTTATACGGCCGCTCTCTTTCATAACTCTACACTTAAATAATAGCCGGCCGAGGAGGGGAAAAGTTGAAGTCGGAAGGAACTTGGAAAAATAATCCGTTGGCCGTTTGGAAGGGGAACACGAAAACCCCTGCGACTGGTGGTGATAAAACTGACATTAATCAAACAAAACGTGTAATACACAGCTAGACAGGGGTGAGAACGTTCACGAACGGACAACTGGAATTTTTTTCCGAGTCGAAGCGAAAAAAATAGACGGGCGTCCGAGGAAAACGATCCGAAGTTAGAGAGGAGGGCTCCCGTTCTTATCTGTTTTTGCCATTTTAAGCAGGAACAGAGATAAACTCCACGATGCTTTCCGGTATCCGCAGCTCCACCTTGACAAAGCATCCGTCTGTAGTAGTCGTAGTCAGGTCCCATTTTTCACGAATCTCTCTTCATTCTACTTTAACTGGCTTGATTTTTCGTCTCCGCTGTTTCACGGCGAACAGCTTTTTTCAATTCAAACAATCTTGAAGTAGGTACGTCTCGAGTGGAAAAAAATCACTTAGTTAAAGGGAAAATGCCGACAGTTGAAGACTCTTAACGCTTTCCGAATAAAGCTCGTCGGGTTTATAAAACGGAAGGTGAATCTCAGGGCTAATACAATGCAGAATGGAGACAAAGGGTTTCTCGGAATGTTTGTAATTGATAATAGAAGCTAAACATGCAGAGTAAACGTCTCATTTGAAACCGTTGGAAGGATTTTGAACAGCGGGGAAAGGAGAGAGTCGAAAAATCCACAATTTTTTCGTATCATATTCGAGCGAAAAATAGTATCGTTGGTTAGAAAGTACACGAGAAAGTGAAGCCACAATTTATCAATAGATATTCACTTCAATCTATCATTTGAAACGATCTACAGAGACTGGATGCAAAGGAGTTCCATAGGACAATACTAATATCATCAAAGACATAGCGTTTGTCTATGGAAGATTGAGGAATAGCTATAAACCACAGCTCACGGTCGTCTTTGTCTCCTCTATTGAACTGATCAAGAGCACAACCATGACAGGATTCCTTCCATATGCTTCAGCTTTATCAGCGCGTCCGAGGTTGATTTACATGGTTATTCAACTACCGCTAAAACATTTACTTCAAGGAAAATAACTAAAATGAATTCAAAAATTGATTATAATTATTATTGTTCGTCCTATCGCGAGGGAGAGAAAAAAAACCGACTTAGTCACCAAACATTTATTGATTTGTCGTGCACTTTCGCCCCTTCGGGCTTCCCACGAGCGATGCGGAACCACAGGGATTTCACAGATTATAAATTTCATCTGAGATTAATAACGAGCGATAGTTGAAATAGTTCAACTCGCACGGATGTGAATTACTTCGAACCTCGACTGACAAGAAGCTGAGTATGAGAGGAAGACGTCCTGGAGGAAGTTATGACGAGGCAAAGCGGGATCTCATAATCGTACCCCTTTCTATCCCGGGCGTATTCAATTAACAACCACTAAAGCGGCGCCAAGGATACGAAGTCCTTTATTCGATGAAACTCGTGTGTATTTAGGTAGGATGACGAAGGAACACCCTCCTTGAGCTCCCTTTTCAAATAGACATCTTCGCCGAGACTAATCTCGTAACAGTCGCGGCTTTATCTCGGTGCCCTAGTCGGTTAATTCTAGTTCGAACTCGTAACTCTATAAAGCCACTAGCTACTGGCGAATTTCGGCTAAATACCAAAACGAAAATTATCAAAACGTCGATTGACTATTTGATCGAAGGCAAAAATCAGTAAATTCAAAAATCAAACAAAGGGTGAAAAAATTGTAATAACGAAAAAAGATTTTTGTAAGCTATTGAAATAAATAAAATTTTCGCCTATTTATTTAGTTTTACAAAAGGAAAAAAATTATGCCAATATTTCGCAAGGATTATTATTTATTTGCTTCAATCAGGATTCAAGAAGACCATCTACTAGTGATTGTAATTATCTCGAACATTTTTTGTGAACGTCTTTAGCAAATAACAGATGGGTAACTAAAAGGGGAACCCGCTGGCATTTATCGTAATTTTGATTATTTTCATTTTTCTCAGTTATGTAATTAAAAGTTAAATAATTCGCCAAACGATGAAGCTTTAGGTGTTTTATGAGCATTCCATCAACTAATGAACGATTTTCATAGCTCCACGAACTCTTGAGTTCATAGAAAATTTCTCAAATCTCGATAAGTTCACTTAAAAGCTACAATAACTCGAGAACTATAGCACAAAAATGATTTTTGGAGAAAATTTCAAGAATTAGGCTATTATGGTTTCCTCAGAGAAGTAGTGACAGCGTACGGCGGACGGACAGATTTTTTTAAATTGGATATTTAGATTCTACACGCCTTAAAACGTAAAACTTCAAATTTCGAGTTTTAAGTTGGAGTTAAAATTTTAATTCTTGGGCAATTACAATCGCTTATTATTATATAATAAACCAAAACATTAGGGTCAATTGGATTTAGAAGGTTGAGGGAGAAGTTGATGCTTGAAGTTGAGAGTTTTATTTTCAAAAATTGCTTGGACGTACCAATACGAACAGATGGCATACGATGTTGATTCTTGATCAAAGCACTCGAACGTTGTTCGCATATAAATGATCGGACGAAGCAATAATTGTTAACTTTCCAACGTTTGGGGCGTTCACCAAAGCGAAAATTAACTTTACAGCCAATCGCTAATTCTATAATTTCGCCGAGTTTCCAGTTAATTCTTTCTCAGCCTCTGAAGCCAACGTTTTGTCCTCCCTTACTTTAGCACCATCAACCTGATGTTTTATTCAAAAGGTGCTACAAAAAACAATATAACGGCAGAGGGAGACAGCGGCGGTTCCTCCATTTTCTCGAAACTCGGCCAAATCTCGGGAAATTGGGTGGGAGCCGAAGACCTGAGGGTCCACGGAAAAACGGAATGTCCTCCCAACGGGCGCACTCGGCGAAATTTATGCGCAAGGTTCGAGCGGGCAGTCGCAGACGTATCAACCGTAACCCAACATGACCTCAGCCTGACCCCAAAAACGGCCAAACGGCGGTTTTGAGTCCAACCTATAAAATTACCCCTTTCAAAATGCTACCGACATTTACGATTGCGGTATAAAGTATTTGATGGGCGCAAATGGGAAAATGTTGCCAAAATAAGGTCGGAAGTGACAGCTAAAAAACAGTAAGCCCGGGGTAAAGATGATAAAGGAGATCAATCCCAGCGTATGCAAAAATAAAATATAGAACAAGCAGAAAAAAAACTTTCAAGCCTTTGGAGAAAGATTTAGAAAGCATCTTGACGACATTTCACCAAATCCAGCACAATCATATTCTACAATCATGTAGACTTACAATTACATTAATTACAAATAATTACAGAACGTACTTAGAAATGAACCGAGTAAAATCGGTAAAAAATAATAAAATACTGCCGATGAAAAATATCAGCCGATGATCTTGCAATCACAATTTAGCAAATGATCTTGCAGAATCGCAATCAAACACTCAAACGAAATTAGGCGTTAATCCGTTCGTCAACCGAAAAGTCAATCAAACAGGTTGCCTGTTTGGTCTGCATCACGTGTAATGTCGATCGGAGTAACGCTTTCCGCGCGCAGCAGTTGTACTCCATTAATGCACAGTTGTTGGTCTCACGGGTCATCGAGTAATGTAAGAGGCCAGCTGTCCATCACTACGAGGTTGCGCTTGTCAATAATGTTCCTGTTGAAGAGCTTTGCATCAACCGCACACCTCTCCATTCAGAATTTAATCGAATATCCACTCAACTGGTAGGTACACCTGCTGCTTCCCCAACGTTCAACATTAACGTGAACTGCTTGTTTCAAACAACCAGGGGTGTGTCAACCCTGCGCGTTTCCGCCGAATGAACTTGCACAGTTAAGGGGACTCGTGACAATAAGCTTTACCTGTTCGACTAGAAGTACTCGATTCATTATTTTTCCTGCAAGCTTTTCACGATTACCTGGTCAGAGCGAAATTTGAACAACAGAGCTCCATCAAAGAAAAATAAATAAACGTAAAAATAAATAATAAAATAAATTATATTAAATAATATTAAATAAATAAATAATAAATAATTTCGGAAACGAATTTCACAATACTACAAAATAAATAGTTCTTGAATTTCAAGTAAAATAAACGAAAATTCGCAAATACAATAATTTGTTCTTTTTTCACACGGTTTTTTCATTCAACGCTTAACACGATTTATTTTCAAGCCGTTTTTCTAGCCAAAACTCACGAATAGAAACTATTACGGATAGGGAGAAATCTGTGAGGAAATTCCAAGTTTGACCTTACAGGTCTGATTTTTACTTACGAGCGACCGCTTTGATCGATTTGATCTCTTTAGCCAGCGAACGCATGCTGACAGCTGTGCAATTCTTTTCACAAGTGATGGCCGACACTAGAGACTCGCAAGCCGACCACAGCAGTTGAGCTTCGGTAGCTCTCCGCTCCTGCCCAGCGCGATCTGCAAACAAACCACAAATAAAGACATTGAAGTTCAAAATACAGTCATCGACAATTTGTTGCCAGGCGGCGAAGAGGAGGTGAAACTGGAGAAACTTCGTGAGTATTACCGCACCACATTAATAAACGACTTGGGGAATACATTGTGCACGTTTCGAACGTTTGGGAGCTAGGGATAAAAGGCGACGGGTTTTTAAATATTTATTTGCCTAAGCGCCTTCCAATTGCTCGCTTCAGCGGATAATATTTTGTTTTCATCAGCTCCAGGGAGGTTGCAGGCTCATGCCTAATTCAATCACAATTGTTGTCAATATAACAGTAAGTGGAAACATACCAAGAAATATTTCCAACCAGGGAGTTCGTTTGGTAATCAGTCTTGTAATAGCAGCAGCATATAAAAAGCACATAAATAAATCAGCGTATAAATAAATAGCATTTCAAAAGTATAAAGCTTGTTTTTTAAAATTGCCTATACTTAGATCTGATGGACACTTCACTATTCTCAGAAGCTGAGTATTCAGTTTCGAAACCATTGTATACCTTGACAGTCTTCTACCACGGGTTTACACCACGAAGTCACCAAATACCCGCTAACAGTAGAAACGGTACAGAGCTGACGCGCATCACAGCTTTATGAATTGAAAATCCGTCAGTCCTTCCAAGACAAGAAAAATAAGGGACCATAAACACCGAAACACACATTCGTCCTACCACAGCAAAACTGCATCAGAGACAGTTTGAAAAGCTGAAACAAAATACAATACAACGCGAACGATAAATCTTATACAGAACACGATGTTCTTCACAGCCATGGCCAAGTTTTCGAGAAAAAAGGATAGCAGGGACTCCCCTTCCAGTCCCCCTCCTTTCAATTAGCTCCGATTCGTTAAAAAGCGTTCTCATCAGCGAGACCGCCTTAATTGAAGCGAAACTCCCATTCCCACCCCCGTAGTCTCGTCAGCGAAGTTCCAACTGTGTTAAAATTCCCTTCAAAGTATTCAAATACTCGTAGACTATATCTATAGAAGAGATTTTCCGCGGCGGCTGAGCACATCAAAATTATCGACCGATAACGACCAAGGATAACGAAAACTGAATATCGAATCGTAGACGAATATCTAAGCTTTGGAAATTATATTCAATCCAATGGCGACTGTGAATGGTAATGGAGCAGAAGAATTGTTCGGCGTCTCATAATATTTTGAAAAATGAGCTCATTTTTACATCCGTCTGAAAACGATTTCTTTCAACTTTTTTCTATTATTTATTTTTAATTCAAAAAAGAATTGAGCCGCGTAAATTGATGCAAGCGTTTCAGAGCCCACACATAGATTACAGAATTAGCTTTACACTCTCGTTCACCAGAAATATAAATACATTGCAACAGATACAAGAAACAAGAGCACCGAGCGGAGGATCGACTAACGGCGCGAACTTCCTCTCGCTCTTTCATCGTCACCTGACACGAGTTGTATGGGCATTATGATAATGAACATCTAAGTAATGCCCTTAGCAAGCAGATAATGGACATTTATATCGCGCTATGTTTTCTATATGAAATACCATCAAAACTGCTATATTTGCCTAATCTGACACAGCATTCGCAGTTTGCGTTTTCGCGCTCCAGTTATCTCCGAAACGGACCCAAACTGCTGGAAATTGCTTTCGCAGGGGAGATCCTAGGCAAGTATGGGACGAGTGGAGGGGAAGGGGAGCCGTGTATGGGCTCTTAGTAATTATAGCGGCATGCGTTCTAGAATTAATGAGAGCCAACCCAGCAACCACCCATGGGAACATCTGGCAGGCCTTTAAATTCCCAACACTTCAACTTCCGGTTATTTTAAAAGGCGTTATGCGTAATCTCCGTTGAAGCCGACACAAAAGAGATTTTCGTTAGCATTTTTCTCCGTATTTTCCAATTTTTTTCACTACGGCCAACACTGTTTTGAGTTTTTTCCTTCCCTGTCGGAATTGCTTTAATCATTCCATTCCCATCTTCCTTCCCGTTTCCTAACGTTTTTTGTGTTCGAAAACTGTTTCTTTTGTTGTGACCTCATTTCATCCCGGTCGTTCAGTGCTTCCGTTATTGAAAGTGTTTTCCCCGCTTCAACCTCGTGAAATTTTTCTTTTTGCCGGGGAATTTCGACCGAACGGAACGCGAAGTCCTTATCGTCTCTTTTCACGTTCTTTCTCCCTTCTTATTATTATCAGAGGGTTTTATGAGAGAGGCAATAAGCGGAAACTGGGAGAACAACCTATTCGTTTTTTGCCCCTTTATATTACCGTTTTCGCTAACGAAGGTCTCGAAGTAAGGTTGAAGATAGATACAAAAGATGAACTTGTAGTGGAATTATTCGAATCATGTCTCCATTAACACGCTTAGAGCGATTCGATTGAGATAATTTCAACACAACTCGTGAATTCTGATCAAATAAAGGCGAATTTTTTCGAAAGAGGGTTATCTCATTTTCGAATCATTAACAGAAAATTCACACAGTCGAATCAATTCGCATGGTCGACTTATTTAATAGACAAATGAGACAGTTTGATGAATGCGCCAAAACAAACAATAAAATCATTCCCTTCGTCGGCCAAAGATCTTTACCTATTCCACATTTCCAAGGCCCGCGCCAAATCAATTATTTTGTAAAAAAAAAAAAAAAACCCCTATTACATTCAGTTTTAGACTTGGATTTCCGATTCATATGAACCTTACATTTAGTTAGAACTCAATACTGTGAACTATCCGTTCACGTTCGCCTTAAAGCGACACTGTCGACTTAGAACGGGGTTTTTATACTTTTTAAATTAGAATAACCGATTGGATCCGCGCTATTATCAAATTATGACCCTATAAAACTTCGCTCCTCTTCGTAAAAAATTCATACCTCCATTAGCAGCTCTTGTTCTGCACCTCAAGCTGATACTTTATCTTTCCCTTCGTGCTTTGAGCTCAAGAGTTTCCAAAACATTAAAAAAACGAATTCCCTAGCTACGAATATTGGCAGACGTTTGACAGCGTATATTATTTTCTTTCTAAAGCAAGAATCGTATCCATTTTTCAAGTTCTTACTCAAAATAATAATCATTTTCTCTCTCTCTCGCTCTGAGTCACACTTAAAGAAATTTATCGTCACTTTCAAATCATCGATCGAACGATGAAACTTCTACATAGTTCAAAAATAATGAGACTGAAGAAGAATAAAGACAAAGTAGAAAATTGATTTATAGAACACCATAATTGAAAACATGATTTTTTATTAAACGACAGCACCTATTACGCAGCGCTGAACGTTAACTCCACAAGTGAAAATACGATTTTCGGCTGCCTTTTCCCCTTTTATGTCGGTTTAGGTACCTCAGCGAATTTGACCAATCCCTTCCGTCGCTAACCAGCAGCAATCAGTAGAACATCTTCACACCGGGGAAAAGTTGACAATGACGAACGAGGTAAAGGCAATACCAAGCGGCTTTCGAGAAGACTCGAAGAGGAAACAGTCACGTCACATGAATAAGAGTAATACGCCCTGGAAGCCTAATCAATCAGAATAAGTTCGAGTAAAAAGTGAAAAAGTCAACCATTGGCGCGGAAAATATATGTGAAAATCGCTCCAACATAAAAAGACACGACCTATTCGCGGATTAGAATAGTAGAGACGAGGATGTGGTGAAAAATCCGATTTCACGGTCGAAATCCTCTTGAAGAGCCAGACTCGATTGAGAAATAATCATATCACCATTAAGGCTCACGTACGTCACATCTTTCAAGGAAGGTTCCTCTTCGAAAGATCGTAAGTCATTCCAGTTCATACTCTGTCTCCCACTATCACATACAAGGCTGTCGATGCTATTTGAATACTTGATAGTCCACTGTGAAGAAAACTACACAGCCTTCTTCCGCAGTTTAGCTTTGATATATTACTTTCATGATTGATGATGGAGCCCCATTTTCGAACGCAGTTCACTCGCGATGAAACGGAACCAAGTTCTCCCAGAACCCTCCTCCGCTCGGTTAAAAAATGTTTGGATAAATCCGCGCACCAGAAGCATGGACATTTCAGCAAATTAAAGCCGTTTGAAGATTTATTTTCGTCATTCTTCCTCCGTTTCCGGAAGAGAAAACGTCGGAGAAGATTTGAACTTTAATATAACTGACGGTCGCCGTAATGGATGATCGTCGTTTTCCCCAAATATCGATAATTAGGGCACCAGTAGCCCAAAATCAGCATCGAACACTTTGTTAATAAATCTGAACTTCAAACCAACGATGGATCCGAAAATTTATACTAACCGGAAATTATAAACTGCAGATCCAAAAATGCATTTCTGCAGCACTAAACGAGTAACTTTTGATATTTTGGTACTACTGTAGATTAATAATTTTGGGCCAGAGAACAAGTCCCACTCCGCAGAAGATTTTAATTTAATTATTTATTTAATCCGGGAGAGTTAGGCCATAAGAATCTCTCTTTAAGACTCCTAGGGAGTGTTATACATAAAACAAGAAAACTCTTCAAGCAACCCATAAATTAAAAATAGCTTGTTTAGTTAGGTACATGGTCGATCGGGTGATAGCTCCAGAATAGGTGACATAGTTAAATCTCGGCCGAGTAATGAAGCTGTCAAAAGCGTCCCATTAGAAAAACCGTAAGAAACCCCTTCAATGACGTCGGTTCCAATCGATCGAGTCCAATTAAAAACTCCCCCGCTATATGAAGCTTTACAGGGTTGGCTCAATAAGTGTTTTTTTCGACGAACAATTATTAACTTTATTGCTTCGCAAATTTTCCATCTTTTTAACCCTGTTCTAACGATAGAGTCTAATTAGCCAAAAGGGAGGGAGATCTGCTGATGTTTAAAAATTAGATTTTGAGAGTGGAAGAGCCAACTAGAGGAGTGTCGAAAGTGAGGAAACTGCAATGGAACTTTCATTCGATACAATAGCCCAGACTCGTAATTCCTAGACGAGTTCGAAAACTTGAAATCGAAACGAGGATGAAGGCTGAAAACTGGTATTTTAAAATCGTAGATAACCGCGTTCGATTTTGAGTGATTACATCACGATACAATCATTGAAAATAATTTTGAGAGCTAGAGTTTATTCCCTGGAACAGACCTACAGTACGAACGAATTTCTTTTCTAGGAAAATCCAACAACCGACCAGTTTTACAAAAAAAAAAAAAAAACTCATTTAGAACCGGACTCGTATTTTTAATATAATTAATCCAATCTTGCACTTACGATTGAGCAACGTGCCAACTAATGGGGAAACTTTCATCGCGTCCATTAGTGTTTTTTTTTCGAGCGAATATTTGAATAGAGCTAAACTACGTGGAAAAAGTTCTTCTGAACAGGAGCGAAATAAGATGAGAAGAAGCTCCGGGCGGTGGACGCTTTCCATTATATCCTCCTCGACGCCCATTCACGCACAAGTTTCACGAGTGGCCACCTTTTTTAATGAAGCTTTAAATATTTCACCAGGAAACACTCGGGAAGAGAGCAAGGCTTTGGGTCGGCTATAGCTGGCGAAGTACGAGGCCGTTCTTTCCAGAGTATGCCAAGTAAGCTGAGGCAACTGCAAGCGGAGTTTTGTGCCGGCCTGAGAAAACGTTCTTTGGGAAGGTTCGCATGAAAGGGCTGGCCATGGGTTAAGGACGAGCGGTGCGGTTTTTAAAAGGCTCGGAACTAAGTAACCGGTTGAAATACTCCGTCGCCGACGCGGTTGCCGAGTTAAAGAGTTTCCTGGCGTCGTTTCCAGCGACTGCCTGCCTGCACAAGGGTGTACATATAACATTGACCAATCGTCAAATTTTCAATATGAAATTACGACGAAATCAACGTTGAAGCGATGGAAATATAGAACGACACATCTCTGAGCTAAAATAGCTTACAGTACATTTATTTATCAAGTGATTTCATTCTAGAATCACGTCACTGCTATCGCGTATGCATCAGGGAATCAATATAGGAATTTATTTCCCAACAAGAGCGCTCACAGAAATGTTTGCTTTTTGCTAGAAGTGAACCACTCGTTGTCGTTTCTATATAGAACTCGCGTGATCAACGGTAATTTTTTCCTATTCCGAAATCAACTAGCCTCTTCCTATCATCTGTTGTCCTCCTCCCAACGGGAAAGTCGTTCTGTCAGCGAAACGGCCCATTAGCGTCGGCCGCATGAAGAGTTGCTCTGTTCGTCCAGGTTTCGATGCTGGAGGCCGAAACTTGCGTGATTAATGACTTCACATTGTTTTAGAGTTAATGTCAACCCCGCGTCCCTTCCAAGTCAGTCTGAACTCCATTCCTAACCCTCTTCTTGTATTTGATGAGATAGAACGCTTGATTCCCTATTTTAATATACCACTACTCTTCTTAGATTGAGAATGGTGTTGGCACTTGCAAAACATTGGTTGAGTAAAAACAAAGTTGAACTCGTCGTATTTCGTCTTTATGAGTACAGAGTGAAAAACGGAGCACATCGATAAAGAGGAAATATTCAGTGACGTGGAAGATATAATGAAAAAATCAACGTAAAAAAAAAACTGTTTGAAAATTAATTTTGGGGAAATGAATAATTATTATAATTATTTCGTGTAAGAATAGAAATCGACGTATTGGCGCTACTGAAAAGCGCTTATTTTCTTATTTTACCAAGTATGCACAATATCTAACAATTATAAATTTCTCTGGGTCCTTAAGTACAATAACGTACAAAAATGAGATAAAAAATTACAAATTAATCTTAGTCTTCATTTTCCATTGTCGTTTATTCTATATTCCAAACTATTCTAAATTCATCCTTTTATGTCCACTATCCCTCATTCGTGGAGCACTAATCCATCATTCTATCATCATTCATTGAAAATGTTTGTTCAGGAAAATATTTACAAACATATTAATTAAAGCCGCACAAATTACTTATACGTTTCGAGCATTTTGAATCATCGCATTCAACTGCTCCTGCTTCGCTTCAGGATTTTGAGTTCCCGGAACACCGACGAGGTCAAGAACTGACAACTACTTCATTGAATAGCGGCCAGACTCAAAGCAGACAGCTATTCATTAGCGAAGCAAAAACGAAGAATGAATGAAACTGACCAAGAGCGTAGGAGCCTCAAGCGGGATAAACAATAATCAAGTCAAAACACGGACTGAATTGTACAATCAGCTTAGATATGCGTACTTGGAGGTTGAGAAGCGAAATTGGGTTTCGAAAAAACCGGTACTAAGATAATTAAGTACTACAGATGAATCATACGGGCTCGACATGATATAATTAATCTTCTGAGCATCTTTAAATAAAAACGTATTCTTAGTTTATTTTTATTAATTAATGGCACATGATATAGAAAAACAACAGATACAATTTTATCAAATTATCTCAAGCTAAAATCGACTTTCCGACGACTCTCACAACGTAAATGGATGAGAGGGTCGCAGTATTAATTCCCATCAAATGGAAAATTTCGATTCGATAGAAAAAGACAGATACGTTTCAAATCGAATACGTTCAACGAGTAAAGCCGAATTAGAGGATTGGGATGAAAGAGGCTGTCATCGGAGGTACCAGACCGTACAGCCTTTCGTAAGTTGCCCCAACCAAAAGAGACCCGAGGAAATCAATACTAATCATCTTCGGGGGAAGAAAAAACTCAAGTTAATGCGTGCAAACTTGTTAGAACCCTTCGAAGTTCGTTCGGTTTCAGAAGCATTTCTATCTCTTCTGCAATGCGGACTTTTCGGAGACCGAATTCTTTTCCAAAGATATTAATATACAAGGCTGTCTTTCATCAAGAACCAATCGGCATAACTAAGAAAACTAGAAAATATTTTACACCAGCCTTCTAAAAACTAAGATGAGCCTCGTAAAAAAATTTCCATTTTCTCTATAGTCAATTTTGAAGTAGGGTAGATTCTAATTTTTCCCGCTTGATACTAAGTTTGCTTAAAGTGAGTAAGTGAGAGACCAAAAGGTTCGTTAAACTCACGTAGTAAGAGAGACTGAATAAGAATGAGTACGAGTAAATGAGCAAGAGTAAGTGAGAGTGAGTGAGTAAGAGTAAGTGAGAGTGAGTGAGTGAGTAAGAGTGAGTGAGTAAGAGTGAGTTAGTAAGAGTAAGTCTTTAATTTTTTAAGAGTAAATGAGTATGAACTGGTATTTAACAGCAAATATAAAAACCATTGCAAGGGTAAAACGTACTATTAAAACACCATATCGATGGATAAAACTAACTTCTTCTAAACTTCCAAAAAAATCGCGAGACAGATAAAGGTAAGCGAAATATTAGTAAACTGAGAGCTAAACCCTCAACTGTCATCTAATCAAGGTTCCAAGAGATTTTTAAACGATTTGGAGGAAGAAAGCAGCGGGGACATTTTTGTCACATCGAAATTCGGAGAAAAACGCAATTCTAAAGGAGAACCATTGAAATACAGAGGAATACGAGAAAAGCGAAACCTTGCAACTGCAGCAATACTCAAGGTAAAAGTAGCGAACACAGTTGGGAAAGCGAATTCGCAAGAGACAGGCATCAGTTGGAATAGTTTATTAGAAGCCGACGGTTTGTTATTCAGGAACAGGCAATAAATTCAAAGGAGCTGGCTGAAAAGTAATAAATAATACAAGAGGACGCCGAAGGGGTTGGGGAATTGGAAAAGCCAATTTGAAGGTGGGAAATGTGAGAAGTACAACATATAATTACAAGTCGCTTGGGGTTGGATCGGAATCTACGCAGAAGTTGGTAAAACGCTCTACCGACGGCTATATTATTTGTAATATAATCTGATAGAAATGGAGATACCGCAGTTTACAAACAAATCAACTAAACCGACGCGACGGTTCGCAGAAAACGGTAAGCTGACTACAATATTGCAATTACGTTTTCCTGCGCTTTCCCCGGTCCGTTACCAAAAAGAATTCGACGAAAAAGCGATTTTTTTTTTCAAATCGAGCAAGAGAAATTAAGTTTATTTCTTTTGATGATGGAAGACACAAGAAATAAATGGTTTGAATAAGGTTCAAAGAGGGCTGAAGATGACAACTGAATTGAGGCCGTTCGAAAAAACGCATGGATGGAGAAGTTTCATCCCCTACCTCACTAAAAGAATTTCGAATCTATTTTACATACAACGTAAATTTAAGTAATTTTCCATCACAGTAGTAGACCAAAGTTGGAAAATAATATTCAAGTTTCAATCGGGATAAAATATCGGTTCTTGCAAGTGTATAAACTTGATGATAAGACCATCGTTTTTTTTCTTCTTCCTTTTTTCAATATCATGCAGGAGCAGCAATAAAATTCTGGCGGGCGAAAGCAAAGTAGTAAAATATTTCTAGCGGCCCTTACAGTTCAACAATACTTTAGAAAGGACTTTCGCGTTTTATTCTACGAATGCATATGGCAGCAAAGCTCTCCGTTTATCAGGGCATTTTAAAACTGCGTTTGGCTGCTCCAGTAATGCTAAACCCTCGTAATGCTACTCGTACAAGGTCTCGTAAAGCCCGTTTGTAACTCAAGTAATGTCCTACTTAAGATCCAAGATCAGGTTTAATACCTTCAAAGATGAAAAAATTCGCGCCATTATGACACCGCGAAAAAGGACGTTATCTTTTATTTATTTCCCCCACTTTTATTTTTCGTACAGCGAGATTTTTCTCGACTGCGTCTTTTCACTGTTGTACAGTTATGGATGCAGCCAGGATTTGGCTTTTATTATAGCCGAAACGTGAGAGATCCTTCAGCGAGAAATATAATACTGAAATATCCAGAACAAAGGAGCCATGTACATCGCAATTATTTATAAATATGCCATCGAAACTAGCTGGATCAACCGTATATCAAGCCTACTAATTGGAATTTCGCGTATAGATGTGCTCTATCTTAAATTAAAACCGGTTTTGGCTGTATAATTTTTCCCGAGTTGGAGCCAAGGTCATGGAATCCTACTAGGTTGAAAATGCCTCGGTGAAACTGTGACACAAACGTAATACATTCCTAACAACAATGAATTTTCTCTAACCAAATTAAGATGGATATAGGTGGTCTTTGAAAAACGAACGGTGCCCGGAATAGGAGGGGATTAGAATGAATTAGGAGACTAGGGGATGGCGTGACCTCATCAGCTAAATAACTAAATACCACCGAATATACCAGCGGAACGAAATCCCACCGGGTTTCAACGTATTCGCATTTCCAATGCCAAACTCCTTCGCTACATTTCTATAAAATTCGAATGATGATGTTCAAGTTTGAAATGGGAGCAGGGCGGAGAAATTAAATTAGAGGAACGCCACCAGAAATTAACTTGTCTGAAGTCCCGCTGAAAAGCGTAACAGAATTTACTTTGTCGGTTGACATATTCAACAGACGCAGAGCACTCTTTGAAGCCTTTGATGCTTTAAAATTGCATGTACTATAATAACTATTGCCATTAGTTCAATCACAAGCCGGACTCAATCCCCGAACCACAGACGGGCGTTGAATACAATCAGTAATAATCACATTGGTAGTGATAATTATGCACTGTGATTATATTATGGTATTTTATTAAACGATAGGAAATTATTATTGTACGAATTGAAATCTACGAATATTCTTCGCGATGAACTGGTCTACTCCGGGCGTTGATTGCATAATTAGATTGAAATTATTTATTAATTTTTCTTCCCACATTCAAATATTCGATAAGTAGATTTTTCTGAACCGTCGACCACGTCCTTTCCTAATTAAAATAAGTAACTCGATTTTATTGAAATTGCAATAGATTTTCAGTTGGCGACTAAGTATCTTTTGTATAAACTAAAAATTGTATATCTCACAATTATTACTTCAGTCCTTTATAACACCTATTTTTAAATATAGTTTCTCACAACAATATTACCTTCCTGTTTCGCGGAAATATTATTTTTGGTAATCACTTTATTATTTTTAATAATCACTTTATTCGAAAAATTGTGGCACCTCATAATTCGAATAAAAATAACAATAACAATAAAAGTTATATCATGCAATACTGCATAACTAATTATGGAATGAACATTCAGAACGAAATAGAGCACGATGGAAGAAAATATTTTCGGAAGATTTTCCGCACAATAAGATAGAGTCAAAGGAAAGATGCTGAGCCGATCTCACCGAATGTTTGTACTCGTATGGCTCTTTAGGCACGTATTCCAATCTGCTGAACATCATGTGTGCAGATAATATGACTACGCTTTGCAAGTTTTCAGCGAAGAAAACGAGACAACAGCTTTGCTGCGGGATCGGTCCTCGCTTAAACTGTGTACACAACGCTAAGTTTCGCCTCCTTCTTGCCACCTGATGACTATCTATCCAAAGTTACCTTCAACCCTCGTTTTCCTGGCTCGGCTGATGATCTTTTGACCCTTGTTTCCCCACCACAAACCCTTCCTTTCTACCTTTCTAGAATAGGACCCATTCACTCGACATCTGATTCCGAACTACTCGATTTCCTCACCTTTCGACTTTGGAAAACATCTGGCGCCCTTTTTCCCAGGGAGATAAAAGCGAAATACAAGGGATGAATGCAGGTGTACAGAAACCGAATTGCACATTCGCTGGTAGCATTGGTGCTCAGCGAGATTGAATTACCTCGGTCAAGAATTCATTTGTGAAAACAGTCCCTAGTATTACCATGCTAAGTAGTAATGAAAATCCCCAAGAAAAAAATTAGTGCATTCAGTAGGCAAAAGGAAGGTACCTATGTATTAAAACGACGAAGTTAAGCTCAAAAAATGAAACTTTACAAACTCCAGTAATTTTTTTCAATTTCTACGTTTCACCAAACGTAAATAATATTAGGCAACTCAAAGAACAGTAATGTAAACGATTGGCTTCTTGTTAAAAAGATAAATTACGCCCGTTTCAAACGGCGCGTTTCTTGATGGTTTCAGAGTGAGTAAACAATATAACAAATCAAGACAAATGCTCTGAAAGGGAAAGAAGTCGAGAAGAGGGAAATCAGAAGAAGGGAAGCAGTAAATTCTGAACCCCCTGGATGAAGATAGGAAGCGAAGGAAAAATAGAAAAGGTAGGAAGGTTCGTAGGATGGAATAAAGGCGAGATAGAATTAATAATGGAGACCGGTCAGGAGCCAAAGCTGGAGAGCAACTGCGAGGGAGAACAGGCAAGGGGCACAATTCACCCGAACCTGGACCTTTCCAAACAATCCCTTTATAGCCGTAGAACAGAGAGGTCACAAGGTAATCAATGTTGGAAAGTTGAAGGCCCGACAAAAACTCAAAGATCCTTCCTCATTTAGCCAGCTTAACTATTTCACGCCTGATTGACAACCCATGAAGTCTGAAGAACACAAAATTCAAACTAAGCGATTATGGAAAAGAACAGAAGCCATTAGGTTATCACGATTTGGACTGCAAAGCTGATGATTAAATCTCGGCAATATTGACCCTAAAGTAACTAATTATTAACGATAAAATCCTTCATTGTATGATCAAAGGTACACAGATATTGGGTATACTATTTAAACATGGTGGTACTTACGAGTGCTTCCTACAAGCAGCAAAACGAAGAAACTGTTGAACACTCACAAATTTTGAAAAGCCTTGGTAACATTTATTGACATGAATACGCTTTAGCCACGCAGATCACGATATTATCATAGATTGCGTAAGGTATGGATTAAATGGAAAAACATTTGACTGCCATTTGAGACAAAAGCGAGGAATACAGGGTGAATTTCAAAAAGGTGGACTAAATCGTTACACTTACAAAACACTAGCATTAAAACTAGTTAGAGCCTTGATTTGGTCAAACCAAAGCACGAGAATCCATTAGGCAGTGAATGTACGCAAGCTTTGCCAGAGGGCAAAACAAACTAAGTCCCATCACCGGCGCCGGAAAACGGCTCAATCGATTGCGCAAACTATTCAGAATAGGCGCACACCGTGAAATTGGCTTTTAATTCAAGTATACAAACATTCAGTGTAGTTGACTGGAGAAAAATCAAATACGATTCATGAAACGAAGAGGAATATTCTTGAAATCAACTGAGGAATTTGCTCTAGACAGTTAATAATTATGAAGTGAAGTTTAATGAATATTTTACAGTAGTGATGACACAATTACATACAATCAACAAGGGCAAAGCGCGATTGCTACATTTAAACTGAGTATATTTCATTTTAAACGCACTAGATAAAAAACAAACATTAAAATCAGCAGAAAATGATCGAATTTCCAAATTAGATATCGAAAAAACACTTACTCTTCATCAGGTCGTCCATTCCTTTTAGCCTCCCTAAAAGGCTGGCCATTTCTTCTTTGTACCTGCGTTTTTCTTGCGTAAGTTGTTCTTCCATCTGACGTCTCATTTTCTTCAGCGTCTAAAATAAGATTTGAAATACACAAAAAATGATCGCAATTGTTTGACACTACTTGTAAAAATTTTTTTAACGATTTTAACCGAAATCGTTTTTTCTGTTCAAAACCAACGACAAGAGACGTACATCTTTTTCTTTCTGGGCCAAGGCATCCTGGAGCATCTCTGTGTGCATCGTATTATGAGTTTTGATAGCATCTTTAGCCTTCACCTCACATTCAGCTTTCAAGTTGAGAAGCTGTAATAGACAAGTAAACAAAGAACCACGTTTATAATCAATTTAAAATAATGAAAATTAAAAAAAAACCGTAGGTACCGAATTAAGTTGGTAGATTTATTACAAAACGTATACAGCCATATTCCATGAATAACAAATTTTTATCATTGAGCTAAAGCTAATTCCCCAAAGAAGATAGAATAGACACTAACAGATAAACCAGAGATTCGAACCGGTAAAGAGAAAAACTCAGGCCGAACAGACTCCGACTTTCTCAACAGCTGTAGAAACCTCGTTTGAAAACAGTCTTGACCATCAACGTCGTTTGAGCATTCTCTTCAAAAACCATTCAATCATGGGGAGGAAGAGTATCCTCCTCGCTTCTAAGTAGTTCGAATAATTTACTTCTCAACTTCGACGTTGTTTGGAAGAACTTTTCCGTTAGGAACTCGATTCTCTTTACAGAGGCTAAGGGTGGAGTTACGGAAGCAAGAGTGCAACCTACCTGCTCAGGAAGGGTGAATTTCTACAAGGAAACCATCACGTGCCTATGTGAATACTCAGTAATAGAATTTCTTTCTTAGTGCAATTTTTCTGCTGATAATTTTGTTAAATGAATGGCGTAAAATGATAATGTAAAATATGTGACGGAAAATAGCGAGTATGGAGCTGAACGGCACATTCAATGCCGTGAAACATGTAAAATTCATTAGAAACAATCTAAATGACGTAGGTATCACAAAACAATATTTGATTTGAAAAAAAAATTTTTTTTTTGCAGTAATTATTCAGGACATTCACGCTGTGATTAACGATCAAAATTTGATAACTAACAATCCGCATTTTTGTAATGTCGATCAATAAATCACTATTACTATCAAGGACGAAACCACTTTCACAAGGAAATAACCATTTAACTCTCCCCTTCCAAGAAGAGAAGAAAACAGGATTTGTAAAATCTTTCTCTGGAGGGAATATCGGCGCATATTTTCCCAGTATAAGCCAAAGCAGAAATTCGCGTAAAAATTCACTTCGTGCTTTTTAGTTTGATAGGTTGAGTGCACTGGCGTGGTCGAATATCCAACCCCGTACGTGATGGCCGGAATCAATATCCCGAAAGGGTTTGAGTGGAAAGTTTCCTTTGAAAGTTGAATGCGTTAAAACCCTCTATTGGCTGAGTCCATTCACAGTCCAAGCCATGAGTTTAGAATTAGGAATAATTTGTTCAAAACGAGTTTACGGCGGTTATTATGAAGTCAAACAGAGGCCCAAGGGAGGATTTAAAGAGTAATCAGGTAATAAAATATTATAATAATATGAACAGTAAATAATAGTGATAGCAAAACCGTAACGAGATTTTTATGATCATTGTAATCTCAAACGGTTTGAGATATCCGTCAATCAAAGATGAACGTTTCCATAAATATGTGAAAACAAGAAACCTATTCAAGGTGGTATTCAAATTTGAACAACTCACTTTTTTCTGATAATCCGAACAGATTTTTCTCTTCTCCTTCTCCACTTCTTGTTCTATGACGCATTGAATTGCTTCCGGGTCGCCAATACGGCTTTTCTCGAGTGCGTTCTTCAGTTTTTCTTGACCTAACGTCTAAACGAATCATAATTTGAGATCATAATGAGAAAAGCCATAATTTAGAACGGACAACTCGAGGAATCATTTATTTGAAAAAAAAAAAAAAAAAAAAAAAAACTTACATCCAATTTTGTAAGCTCCTTCTGGTAATAAAGAATCGTTTGGAAAGCGTAAAGGATGAACAGGTCCATTTCTGCTTCGGCGAGCTTCATTTGCTTATCAGTGATTGAAAAGTTGGGAAACAATGTTTCAAGCTCGTCCTGGGAAATTTACGAAAAATGGATTAGAATAAGTAAAAATCTTGATTTTTTGGTATGATAGGCTAATTGTTTGCGCGTACTTGAAAATGTTCTCTAGCTTGCTGGACAAGAGACCAGAACAGATTGGTCACATTTGCCAAATTCTTTTCTCGATTGAACTCGTCTTTCGAATCTTTAAGTTTTTTCATAGATTCTTTAGCTTTCTCGCGGCTCTCTTTTTTCTCTTCGTCAGTCCCTCCAACGCCTGAATCGATTAGATCTCGGTTGAGTTGTTTTAGTTTGACTCTGTAATTGAACGAACAATATAGGAAATTCTAGTCAAGGTGACTAAATGAATGCAAACTGATAATGACCTAGCAAAATTACAATGGTAAGTCAAGCCTATTCTTCACTGTTTGCAATCGCAATAAGCAATTTTTACGACTTGTGCGCTAGAATTTACCTGATTTATTTATTGATTTAATAATTTCAAAAAACATACTCAGCCTCAGACGCAATGTCAGTGGCCATTTGAACACTATCGTCCTTCACTTGTGATTTCTTCCGAAGCTCAGGCCAAATTTTCGGATCTTGTTTCTCGACCGAGTCTTCAACGATAGCGTTCACTTCCCCGGTGTATCCTATAAAACGAGTGCAAATGGTGGCAAACAGTTCAAACAGACAAATTTGAAAAGGAAAGGGAAAATGGGAAGCAACTGGATCACCCTTGAAAAATAACAGTCGTAATTAAACACCAACTAACTTTTAAGTACATGTATGGCCTCAGTATAAGCCTTCACTGCTTCGTTCACTTTGTCTTCAATTTCTTTCTGGATATCGACCGCGTTTTTCACACCCTTTTTCTCTTTTGTTTCCGCAGATTTTTCTTTTACCTCAGTTTTTGGCTTGGCGAGTTTAGCTTTTTCATCAGCTCCTAGGAACAAGATACCCATGATATTTAAAGAAAGAGAATAATAAGAGTTAAGGTAGTTAGAATTTCAAAAGATTAAGTCACGATCTCAATCCGCAGCGTGCAACATACTTGGATCAGAAGCGGCTGCTTTCTTCTGCTTAGCATCCTCCAACTTCTTCGTCTTTTCTTCCACAGCTTTTTTGGCTAAAAAGTTTATAGAATAACTTACCACTCATCGAGGAACCAAAAGATTGCGATAAATATAATTTAGTCACACAAAACAAACGGAAATTTGGACCAATATAATCACGTAAAAACGTAAAAACTAATCACAAAAAAAAAAAAAAAAAAAAAAAAAAAACACACACACACACACAGCGCGATTTACGAATCATAACTGTACAACTATTTTTACTTCCATGTTTACGTAGTTAATTGAAGTACTGTGATCCTTCAAAAAGTCCAATTCAGAACAGAGGTGAATTTAGAAGAAATGATCATAGTAATTTACTCAGAAACACTTTCTGAACAAGTATCATTGTGTCCCTCAGTCTGTGGTAAAAAAGTGACATATTGACTATAATTTGATTTTTAAATACTACAAAAATGAAAATATTTGAACGCTGGGGACTAGAAATTTTTCTTTATGCCAGCTAATGTTGCATGATTCGTATTATTGGTGTCACACACCTTACTTCCTCGTAACTCGAGCAATTAAGTATGTATTTGTGATCTCCTCGTTATTAAAATGACCCCCTTTCATAAAACTTGTTTGTATAGTTCGCGTCACACCACACTTCCACCTTATGCGCCTTTTCACTATTTCAATTTTTACAGGCCACACCAACCAGTACATTTGACGCTTGAGGTTTTTAATTGTTTATAATTGCGAGTGAACGACGCCAGATTTTTTCTTCCTATGGTCACATACCGTACATCCCCTAGCTAGTTTTTCAAAAAACAGTAGTAGTTTACTAATGTTACGGCCTTTGTATAAGTGTCTTGCTTTTATGGTACCTGTCACTAACTCAAAAATGAAAGTACTGTGTGATCTATGCACACATCTGGCTTAACTTGATAATATAAATAGAGGACAATTGAAAAATATCTATATTAACTAGGACGTTGATGAACTACAAAAAAACCACTAATACTGCAGCAAAATTTCACTCAATAAAAACGATTAGATTATTATTTTTAATAAGGCTAACAGACTACGGGGCTCACAGCACACAAATACGTAATATACATACGGCTATAAGGTTTTCCTTCATCGTCACAAGGTGGTAGAGATTTCTTCGATGTTTTCTCGTCTTTTGCAGGAGGTTGCTCTTTCTCGTCACTCAGACCCAGAAGGTTTGAAACACTAAGGACAACACTGAAACGAGAAACTGTTACTGAGTGGCAGGCCTGACTGGAGGCATTGTACTAGCCCTATAAATATTTTCAACACACAGTTCTACATATTAATGATAAGAAAAGAAAAAAAAGGAGGAAACGACTTACTTGTCCTTAGCATGAGTAATTGCTCGAGTGATATAATCAATATGAGTAGTTTCCTCTTGTGCCACGAAAGAAATGAAGCTGTCAGAGCCGGGAATGGTGGCGCTTAGCCATTTTCGGAAATCTTCATCATACTTAGCATATGCTACAATGGATCCGGTACCGATGATAACGGCTCCCAGCGTGTAGTAAAATCCTCTCCCTGATCCGCTGGAATAAATCAAAACTGAACATAAGAATTTCCAGCAAGGTAAAAGACAAACAATTTTATTCAATTTGACAGCGATTTGCTCCACAGAAATAATAACGATTCCAGATCAGAAATTTCGAGAACCGCACCCAAACAAATAAGCCGTTATGGATTCGACGAAGCAGCTGTTTGGTGATGAAAGGCAAAAATGAAAGAGATGTAGATACTAAAGGAGGTGTCAGAGAGCAGCATTGCAGTCTATAGGATTAATTCTAGGTAGCATCCCTCTCAAAAGATACCTCAGACTCAACTGTGATAGTTCAGCGTAAACTTATATAAAAAAAAATTTTTAACCCGATAGCACACCAAGAGTACAATTGACAAAACTCAACACATTGTATACGAAGTAAAATAAATTGTTCAGCACTTACGATTTTGGGCATGGCTTCTTGGGCGGTTCTTTCCCTTCATCCTTATAATGGTTGGATGTAGTTTGGATCAATCTGACGGACTGGTAGCTCTTGAGAAACCTAGACTGATATAAAACGGCAAACCTCATTGTTCAGCTATCATACAGTATTGTGCGTATCTAGTCTAAGCAATGATGATGGTTTAGCGTGTTACTAATACTACATAGTCGGGATATAGGAAGCACTCAATGGAGACGAAAGAACTAGTATGAAACTGTGCTCTGCCGAAGTAAATCAAGAAAAATGCAATTGATCGACGTTGAAAACAACCGTTCATTTCCATAGATTTTCAAATAATGTTTCGCATAACAAATCTTTCGAACAGCAATGTCAAAAATATCTGAACATTAACCAGTTTATATAGGTAAAACAATATTTTTGAAAATAGGCAGGGTGAAATTGACCTTCGAAAAAAACAACTTGAGACCGCGATCAATAATTCTAGTATACGTAAAATAAAATAATCAAGTCCAATACCTTGCGACTAATTTGAATAGGAACGCTGAAAATTTGTCGGTACATTTTTTTCGAAAAATTACTGATAGACGATTTACAATCCGAGGAAACCGAGCAACGAAAAGAGATGATCTACACGCTGATAAACGTTATCACCTGACAGCGGCCAGCGTGAGATCGACTAGGGCGACGAAAAACGTTGGTAGCAGGGTGGCTAAAAAAATAAGATTTATTTTAATTCAAGAATAAACATAGTACGTGAATACATAATCAGTTTTATATATTTTTTTATTGGTGCTTCAACGGCTAGTTTTATGATTCCAGCGTTTGCGTGACACTAATCGACTACGACTCGGCCTCATGTTACACAACCCGACTGCGATTTTGATTACTTCATAGTACCTAGTTTATTAAAGCACAGAAAAGGCGCTATAAATGACAAGGTGGGCTCGATCATTAAGGGGCAGCTTTCTCTGACGTCACTGGTATAAACTTTCCTCATAGCCGCATACGAATTTCATTGCAACAACGTTACTTCTCCGCTTTCCTTTCAATGAGAATGTTTTGTGTACGCCAAGTTTTTTTTATTACAGTTTATTAGTTTTAATAGAGAGTTTCATCAAGGTTTTTTTTAATCAAAAAAACTTATGATAGGTTTTTTCTGCCTCTAGCCACCAAATAATTAATAAAAACCGAGAATTAAAAATTTCTAAAAGTCTTAGAATTATTCACGAGGATCTACGATGTCCAATAAATTAAATTCCACCGAAACGCTGGGTCACCGGAGGGAAATAAATCGTTACGTGCGCCTTCATATGAAATACGGCAGTACCCGCAATACATAGCTGCAGTTGCTGGCGTTGCCTATGCCGATGACTAAGGCGTCGATCGGACGCTGGTCAGGATTTTCCGTCTGTACGGTATCGCTATCGATACTTCCTCAGTCTCAAATATAAATCGAGCATTTACTCGGTATTTTCAAGAAATATTGAGGAATTATTCTTCTCAAGAGTTTCGATATTATTATGGTGAAGTTTGCACAGAGTAGAAAAATTGCTATTGTGATAGGTTTTTCTACCTCTAGCCACCAAATAATTAATAAAAAACGAGAATTACACATTTCTAAAAGTCTTAAAGTTATTCAAGAGGATCCACGTTGTCCCAAAAATTCGACCGAAACGCTCGGTCAGCGGAGGGAAATAAATCGTAACGTGCGCCTTCATATGAAATACGGCAGTACCCGCAATACATAGCTGCAGTTGCAGGCGTTGCCTATGCCGATGATTAAGGAGTCGAGCGGACACCGGATAGGATTTTTTCCGATTGTACGGTATCGCGATCGATACTTCCTCAGGCTCAAATATAAATAGAGCATTTTTACTCGGTATTTTCAAGGAATATTGCGGAATTATTCTTCTCAAGAGTTTCGATATTATTATGGTGAAGTTTGAACAGAGTAGATAAATTGCTATTGTGATAGGTTTTTGGTTTATTATTCAATAATAAACCATTGTAATCGCCCAAGAAAAAAATTTTCTAACCCCCCCTCAAAATTTGATGTTATACGTTTCAAGGCATGTAGAATCCGAATATCCAATTAAAAAAAATCTGTCCGTCCGCCGTCCGCCGATTACAATGGTTTATTATTGAATAATAAACCAAAAGTAAAGGACATTGTTAGCTGAGTCAAATAACATAAAATTTATAGACATCTGATGTAAAAACGTCAATATCAATAATTTTTTCCCACTTTTTTTTCAACGGTGATTTTTTTTAACTTCATCAGTGAAGAACGTTAAAAATGAAAAAATAGTGTTTCGAAAATAAAATATCTGAATATTTACGATTAAGTAGGTATTTTAAAAGTCAATTTTTAAATTAGTTGAATTCTATCAGATTATTTTTGTTTCTTTTAATTTTAAGTATGGTTATAGATAAAAAATTTTATCGAGAAAAAATTATAATTAATTGTAAGTACCTAATGAAATTCCGCTGCCAAAGGTTAGTGAAAAGCTATCTAACTAGTGTTAGTCTTTATACCAGTGACGTCATACCGTGCGGGTTAGTATCGGATCGAGCCCACCTGTGTTCTAGTCACCTTGCTTCTTAGGTATTTCAAGTGCCATAACAAATTTAGAACGTCCTCTCCTTTGTGAAGAACACTAATATCATTCAAAAACCATTTACAATTTGAGGTTTTTAAAATTTTAAGGTTCTGACAATTAGGATGTCCGTTTTTCGAGGAAGAAAGGATTTAGAAACAATTGCCAGAGGGAATCGGAAATAAAAAATATATTTTTTACAGTAAAGAAACGTCAAAAACCGACAAAACGCGTCAACATTCATCATCACTTGCATCTTCTTCGGATTCCAAGACCTTGGCGATTTGTGGCATAGACCCAGTCCCACCCACTGGTTCTTCTTCGCTGGAGGAACCTTCAAAAAGTATGTTGAAAGCACATAGCAACCTGCGAAATAAATGGTGAATAGCTAGTCAGATAATCATAAAGATACTTTATTGAGTTCATGCTTCCCGTTGCGATAGAAGCAGTTGACTGTGCTCAGTTCAAAATGATTAAGGCTCTGAATGAAAGATCAAACAGACATTGCAAGGGAATCAGTCATTAGGGTGAGAAGACTAATGTAGGAAATAGAATTTGAAATACCTCTTCTTTCTGGTGCGTTGCTTTTTTGAAGAACCTGCAACAAATCATTAAATTGACGATGAGATACGATTTTTCCATGTATAACCAATAATAATGATTTTTACCACAAATCAGATAAAAGATATTGTAGAGTTCAAAAGTACGCACTTGCTGCATTGCCAGGGACGTCTTTGCTACTGACAAAAGCTTCACAATCAGCAGTTTCCTCAGGGCTATCATCAGCGTAAGTAGTCGTTGGCTGGTTATCAATAGTCAGCATTGGTTTCAGGAATTCAGTCATTTCAAAATTAGCCGATTCTCCAACTGCAGAAAATTCAGCACATGGATTTGACATTTTTGTCAACCATTGCCTAAACTCGTTATGAAATGATAGTTGCCTCAGTATGAGAAAGAAACTCACAAGATCGATTTATTGACGACTTCAACTTATTATAGCTTGATTCCGTTTCCAGCCACTTTTTCTGATCAAATGAGACAGTTTTCCACAGCTGTTCCCATTGCAATTTACTGCTGGCCCTGGACCGAGACACTTTGGATTGTTTCATTCGGATGTGAGCCTCTCTTTCTCTGATGCGCTCGAGGGAATACTGAAATTTCAGAGAGAAGACGAACACGAGATGATAATAGGTCGCAAAGAAATCCCCATTCAATTCATCTTTAAATAATACGCCGATAATTGGTGAAATGTGAAAAAAGGAAAGTACTGCATGCAACCATAATAACATAATTGCTCACCAATTTATCAGTGTAAACGTAGTCGAACGCATGGCTCAGAAATAGCTTGAAAAAGCAATATTGCACTTCTGTTGATTCTTCCTTGACAAAGGATAAAAGCTGTTCAAATTCTTGCTTATCAATTCGTATTCGCACAGGAGTTCTGGAAGAAGTCGAGTTCACACGGTAAAACTGGTTAGTGTCGAGACATTCTCAGACCTCACCAAAGCTTAATATAACTATGTAAGTTTTCTATATTCACTTAGGTATATTGGATTAAGAATCTATACTGTAATTTGTGTCCTACTTACGTGAGAGGTTGGATGAAGTACAGTGAGTAAAGAAGGTACACTCCAATCACTCTTTCAGCCCTTGTATGTTCATTTGAACACAGTTTTTTAGCCAGAATCAACACTTCTCTCGTGAAATACTGCATCTCTCTGATTCGGTTTCTTAGGCTGAAGAAAAATAACTTATAATGATTATATTATTACAACGAAACTATGCAGGTTTTCAATAACGTATCCAGAAATGATAGAATGTAAAGAAACACTAGACACTTTTCAGCCACAATTGAATAAATTAAGAGAATAAGTAAATGGCACAGTTAATTTTAAATGAGCAAATCGTCAGTTCAAAAATAGTGGACGTTTTATACCTGTAAATATAGCAGAAATGATGCTCTCTCCATTGTCCGACGAAATTCGCAAAGTCCACGTCCCCGCAACGCATAACTTTATAAACGAAATCTGACAAATCTTCTTCCACTCCTAGAAAAAAAGAAGAAGGTATAAAAATAGAGCATTCGAAGTATTGACAATTTCTTTTCTTTTTTTTTCAACATAAGATAATTAATATTTTTTAGCAGCAAAAACAAGCAGTAAAAAGTTATTTAAGTGTAACATCGGCGCATAAAATAGTTTTTATTTAAGGAGTTTACAAGGAGGACGAAGGATAATATTGCCGCTACAGTGATCATGATGTTATTTCAACTAATTCTATACGGGTAGGTTTACAAACATTTTAAGTACTGACCGTTCATCACCGGGTTGGGCGATGTGAGTGTAGCCATACCTAATGTTATCCACTCAGAAAGTGCCAATGATTTATGAAAGCTAGAAATTACTCTTAACAGGAGATTCAGCACCAACAAGAGAAGTCGTCTAACTTTACGATTTCTAAAAACTTAAATGCAAGGCTGAGGGCGCACTTTGATCAATATTGGCGTTTGACGTCAATTTGGAGTAACGAGAGGTTCTAGTAACGTTAAGTTATTTCCGACTATTTCATTCAAGAGGTTGAGTAAAATTGAAACTCTTTGTGATAGAAAAGTGAAGCTGCAAGAATATTCTAGCTCAAAAACATGGCCGCCCTCTTCTCATCTCTTGCGTTTTTTCTTTCTTACGATAGTTTATTAATTCTTCAACTTCAACCTCAAGCACTCAAATACGTACTGTGTGATATATACTCACCAATAATTTAAAATCATATTCTCGCAGGCTATAGGAACGTCGGACTCGTTCGAAATTTGGCGGGAAACGGTTGTCGAGGATCGAGGTTCACTGATGACTCGCTACGCAGCGCTGCGCCCGGCAATGGTTAACCGACTAGTTCTCTCCTACCCCTTCCACACCACCTACGTCGTCCCATTTCTGTTCCTACTCTGTTGAACAGAAACTGAGAAACTTTGCACTTCAGCAGTCGTCCTCTTTCGCCGTTGGCGTTGTGTGAGTGTGTAGTTGCTCTGCGTTTCGCTTTCTTTACGTTGCTTTCGCTACGAATCGCGTCGTTTGAAATGAGACATTTGTGCGACATCTCTACGCAGGGTTGAATTTTTTGTTGTTGTAGTCAGTGAATTCGCCGTTATTCAAATCAAGTGTCCTTCCGCGGTTACGGTTTCTACGCGAAGTCCGATAGGGATGTAACCTTCGATTCAACCTTCTGTGCTTCCACTTATTTAGGACACTGACATGTCATTCAAAGTCCGATTGGCTCAGGCAGCAGATCATACTCGTCTGTTCCTCGCATAATTGATAAATCGCGTCGTCTGACGGTATCGATGATTTTTTCGTATACATCACATCCTCCAGAACGATTTGCGAACTCTACTTACTGACTGAAGAAGACGCGGTGAGGAAAGTAATAATGTCATCCTGTGATATGTGCATTTGGTAGTAGACAAGATACGCAGCTAGGTTTAGTTTCACCATAAAACGGTCGCTGGTACTGCTGGTTCTCATGAGCGGAATCATGTTCAACGCCTCCAACCCTAATTTAAAATCCCTCGCCAGTATAATCGAAGAACAGCTGAGCAATATTTCTTTGGGTGGCTCTTTGCATAACATCGACGCAGATCCGAACATAGTTAGCGTGCTCGAAGATAGACATAATTCAGACTCCGAATCCAGCGCCTCGATTGCTGAGGCTAGGCGGAACAGCGGATGCAAAGATGACACATCACCAGCTCAAGATGCTGACAAAATTGTTGAAAACCTATCGTGCGACGAAGTTCGATGGTTCTACAAGGAGCCTGGCAATACGAAGTGGACGCCCTTCGGTGGATTCGATACGTTGACGATTGAAGCCGCTTACAGGAAGCTCCCAGTTGACCAGAGAGGACCGAAGAAATCGAGTCCCAAATCCGAAACGCCAAGCCCTTCAAAAGAAGAAGATCCAAAAGAAGAGATGGACCTCAAAAATCTCCCACCGAAAGTCCTCGTCCTCGGAGGTCTGTACGAACTCGAATTCGTCTCAAGAACTTGCTCCTCTATCTACTGGCCTGGTAAGCAATATATTTAACATATTTTAACGTTTTTTAACATAAGAAAATTCAATTATTCCTAAGTCACTTCCACAATGAACTCAATTCGAGTCTTGGTGCTTAACTTGATGAATCCTCATGAGAGATAGTAGATTATTATAGCATAGAGAGATTCTTACCTATTTTCCGCTCAGGGCTAATTAAACTAAAATCAAATTCTTTGGGAATCGAATCAAATTTTTTTTATAGACTGGTGACCCAAAAAAAAAAGGGAAAAACCCTCTTGAAGAATAGCGAAAAATGTTCATTGCGTGAAATTACGGGGTGTGACTCCATCGATAGAAGTCAAGCGTCATTGGAATATTATAATGACAATTTCAAGCCTATAGCGTTAAAATATATTGACTGAGTGGCTATTCCACCCAGGCGTTATGATTAGGATGTGTTACACCCCTTGACATTTTTCAGGCAATGCTGCCAAGTTGTGGTAGGTTGTAATTCAATGACAAGGAATAAAGGGCGAATTTTTCCTTCAATTGGTTGTATTCTTCCAGACTATTGTAGCTCTGACAATGCTTTTCATAGAGTGCCAACTAATTCAGATTCAGCACTGTTGTTGATTTATCAATTTAAGACCGCACGCCCTTTTGTCGCGTCGGTATCCGCTTCTATTCTTCAGTAATTTCTGCGTTAGTACACTTCAGTTTTTTGGCCTTCCGCCCTTGTCAAGGCCAACACAATTGATTGGGGAATTCATGCAAAAAAAAGTCGAATCCCAACCGCTTTTATGGTATTAAATGATTTTTTTAGAATAATTTTAGCAGCATTTCTATTATCTCAGTGTATTTAGTGTGTACAATCGTCAATGTTCTACATTTTATTATACTTCTACTTAATATAGTGCACGGAAAAGAGTATTAATTTCTAGTGTTTCTCTGAGAATTTACATGTAGAATAATTTATTCAAATCTCGGCTCTATTTTCCTAAAATGTTCTTATTCAAGGTTTTGTTCTTATCGTTCCTGTCAACCTTGAATATTTTTGACAGTCCATAAATTAAAAATCGAGTGGCTGAAAAAGTAATCTCATTCAAGCGGTGATTATGGAAAGATGCTCATTGTTGAGATATGTTTGTGAATCGTATTGCATAATAAACCTCGCTTGTGACAATCTTGATGCGGAGGGTGCGAAAGGTTTTGATCTCGAAGTGATTGCTCAATCTAACCTAAGGTCGTTGACATTAGAAGGCGAATGTAGAGAATTGCTGTCTGGTCAACATTTACGTAAGCGTCTGGTGCCTTTAACTCATTTCATCCCACGAGTAGCTCATTGTAGGAAGAGAATAGGCTTTCGAATTTTCCCCTCGATTTGCAATAAAATGGCGTGAATAATACTGCGTTTTTTCCGAAACGAAACACCAGAAAATGTTGAATAAATTATTTCCGTCGTGTGCGGTGATTTCGCATTCTTTCCATGTCTATTGTTCTCGACTATCTGAGCCTTACTGTGGAAAACTGCATCTCTATCATGTGCCTTTCACATTCCCTTTGATCTTGCAAAGATGAACGATGCGCATGCATTTCATTTGCATCTCACCTTAAGGGCTTGGCTATTCAGATACAAAAGGTGGCCACTTTATCGAGAGATTCAATCACGTAGAAGTAGGGCACTGGGTCCTAGGGCATCCTGTCGCTGTCAAGTGCTGCTTTGACGACAAGAGCATAGTCACAATCGCAACGTTCAACTAGATACTAGAAGATAATGGAGTATTTTCGTCGATTTTACCTCCAAAGAATAGCCTTCAGACATTCAGCTATTTCATCAGACACTCGAAAACTCGATATTACTCGAAATGAAATCGGTTATTAAATTCACTATATCAATAGTGAAATTGGAACGCTTCAGAAAAAATTAGTTTTCAGCAGTATGAAGATCGATTTCCTTTTTTTGAAGCTTGTACCTGCTCTGCCACTGAACTCCGCGAAGTAGGCTAGTTAAATACTCGCTGGAATACCTACAGCTGTTCAAGAATGGAGAGATTCGTGGAAATTTCGTACGAGAGTTATCTCCTTTGAGCTGTACAAGGGCAATGAAAGCTCCTATCCTAACCGCAATAATGATTGAGATAGCACCTGTTTCGCTTTTCTACTTTCTCCGCCCTATTGTTTCACTTTATTCTCATTTATGAAATCATCGGTGATGCTTCTATCCTAGCAGAATAGAAATTGTACATATTGAATCTCCTGACGAGAGAAAAGCTATCCAATTGTAATTGAAAAGAATGAATTTAAAGCTAGAAAAAATATTGAAGATGATTTTTTTTCTTTTGAGTTCCCAGCATTGTTCGGAAAAGAATTGCTCCAATAGTTTTCTTATTAGTTTGTTATCTGACACTCGCAAGCTGTTATTAACATTCCAAAAGTTCTCTGATAAATTTACTCTCCAACTCACACGTGCACATTAGAGCACACTTTTGAAATATCGTTTATTTCAAATCGAATTTGTAGAATAGTTTCTTGAAAATAACAGAATTTGTGTATTCCCAAAATAGTCCACAATTAATTCCCACATCTAGTTCTCTATTTAAGTTGATTTAGCAGCTATACTTTCCCAAGAAGAAGCTATTAAAAAAAAATTCCTACTTTTTCCCTTTTTTTTTATTGTTTCTAGATATCATTAGCAACTTCAATCTTTATTTTGCTCTGGATAAACTGATCAAGTTGTCGCCACATAAATATCTGGCTTAGTTTGGCCCTACGTTTCATTCTCAGTTGGCTCACTTGATTTGGACTCATTCCAAACTCGAGGGAGTCTCTTGACGATAATGCCTTTTTCAATACCTATATTTTTTCAGGACGTCACAAACTCGAGAGGTCATGTTCCAACGGCAAAAACATTGGTCTTATGCCAATTGCTTGACAATCCAAATTGACGGATTGATATTTATACAAAATGTTTTATAACTTCATTCTTATGCGTCAATTTTTTTCTCAAGAAAAACCAATCTTTCGATTACCTACCTAATTGATTTACCAATTTTTCGACCGAACCAATATGTGTGTTTGTTGATACTTATCGATACAAAGAAGAATATTTTCACAAATCATCTATTTCCTCTGAGAAAAAAAAATACTAGCTCCTATTTCCATTGAAAACTGTCTTGCTATAAGAAACGTTTCGCGAATGATCCTTGATTCCTTTTTATCTGATTCTGTTCGCTGGGAAACCCGAAAAAGGGGAAGCAACTGAATTGTAGTCGGTTTCTCAAGGTTCCTTTATCAACGATTCAGCGGAAATGGGGCGAATGAATTTTTCGAATAATGTTATCAATGGAAACGTTATCCGTTTCGAAAAATTGGGCTCATTATTCTCATTTAGCCTATTCTCATTTAGCACAATTGATGTTAATGGAAAGAGATAAAGCATCTTTTCAGCATTCAAGTCGGATGATAAGATATAGCCAGTTAGCGTGCCGCAAATCTTTAGCTTACATTGTTAATAAATCTTGGAAAATAAATTATCATTCTCAAAATTGTAGAGGGTTGTATTTTCACTAATTTTTTCGATGATTATTTTTCTGCTTTTCTGTTGGCGCCTATGGTGCTGCCATAATTTATTGTCAGACTGTTATGAGTATTCCTTTGGTTTGAAGTATCGACGAGTCTCGACGCTCAGTCAGATAAAAATGAATTGCCTTGGCTCCATATTGATAAATATTGAACCTTAATGGTGCTTTATTGACTCTTTCAGACATAAAAAAAACTCTTGTTTAAAGATAATTCGATTTTGAGTGTTGGTTTATATTACTGGACATGACATACCATGACTCATCGCTAGGTGTTGGGGTTTACTCTTGGCAAATAAAGTTGTTCTAGGAGCCATTTGTGAATCGTCGCTTGTTGACTCATCTGTTTAACTTTCGAATACCCGTTGTATTGATGGCTGACGTTTTTAACAACACATTGCTAAGCTTTTTAGAGTTCGTGTCATCGCCAACGTATTATGACCTTCGAGCCTTTAAGAGTTCTTCCTCTTTAAACAACCGTCTCACCTTCATCTTTTCGAGCGTGCAAAACTAGAATTTTTATCCGTGGGGCTTTCCCATGTGTAGAAATTATGGTTTGGGAAAAGATGCTGGTATTGAATACTTCGGTCGAATTAATTTTCTCGCCACCGATTCGTGCATCGTAATTTTCTAATTGTGATATAATTATCCTAATTGGCGTTCATTGAATTTCGATCTGGTTAAATCACGTTCAGCATAACTCAATTGAATGTAGGTTGACTGATAGATTCAATCGCACACCGAATAGCGCGATAGAAAACCGTTCGTTTGGTTTGCTAGTTATCAACCACTGATTTGGTTTTTGGCGACCAGAACGTTTTCAACCTCAGCTGTTAAAAATTCAATAGTCTATGTTCTTTTACGTTTACAGCTTTTTGTCGTTTTATCGAGCATCGCGCATACTTGTAACTCGAGGTTGTTTTAATGCGCTTTCCGTTTCCCAAGCTTGTTCACGTGGAACATGGAGGATCCCGTGAGGTGTAACCGTTTCTCTCAATAGCATTTCGATGTTTCAACTTGGTTGAGATTTCCAAACTATTTTCCTGTTTCGCTTTCTGTCCGTTCAGTATTTATTGCAATTTTCGGATTACGGGATACCAATTATAGAATCGAGTGCTATCGCTTTCAGAGCTAAAATCGGGCTATTACATCGAACATGAAGATCGTTTAGCGCGATGAGTAACATAACCCTTTAAAATGACGAGTTTTCAAATAGTGATTTAGGTTTAACCTCCATCTAGCCTCTTATCAGAGTACCCAATCAACTGGAGCGGAACACTTTACGAATAGACGTTATTACGGTTGAATCATGAGAGATAAACGGGATCCCGATGTCGATGCCACGCACACACTAAGCAATCTAGATTTCCTCGAGGAATTGAACTTTCCCAGCCCTAATTGATTTCGAGCTAAAGGACTTCAGAGAGTCTTTCTATTTCCTGCCGATCAAGTATTGATCAGTTTGGTGACTCATACAAGCACTGGAATCCAGAAAATTGGACCTTTTTGCCGGATGAATGGTTCTGTGTAAATCAATTGATAAATAATTGTAATCGATCAGGGAATGATACAACTCTTCTCGAAATTTGATGTTTTTTGTTTCTGAGCGTGTGAATCTGAATATAGAATGCACAAAAATACACTATGGTTGGAGTAGAAAGGAATGAAAGCCACATTCTAACATTTTTAACGAAAGTAATTTTTCGAGTCAATTGTTGGAACATTTTTTTCTTCGAGAGTGAAACTTGAGTGTTGTTTCTCGTCGCAAGCAATGAATATTCATGCTGAAAATGCGAAAATCGATTTATGAGTTAGGTAGTTTTTTCGGCTCTTTATCGGGCTGAAATCCGATTGCCAGGTTTGTGTGATCATTTGAAGTCGGGTTACCTTAGCTTGCTCGATCCACACAAAAGGCTACCGACCGAGTTAAATAATAATTCCCATTGCGACCGGACATGCGAGCATTATTAATCCAGTCAACCAGTGGATCGATTCGGACTATTCTTGAACTTTATGGTTTCCCACATTTTCCGTTCAAACGTAAGTTGCAGTTTATTCAAGACGTATCATTTGACCTGAAATTTGATGGGGCGTGTGCGAACCAAAATGAATCGTCGTCACGTCACGAGACAGAAACGGTCGATAACCTCCCGATCGTGTCGGTAATGAGCTGAGCGCTGGGAAACTCGAACGAGCACGCATCCGATTTAAGTCAGAAAACTTGATTAAACTTTTCACGGCGAAGAACTAAGACGCAAACAAGAGTTGGCTCAAAATAGAGACAATTTTAGCGAGTATTTTTCGGCTCGAGATTGGCAAATTAGAAGCTAAAAAAAGAAGCGTTTTACATGATATTTTGTGCTTTTCTTGCCGATCATTCGAATGATTGATGTCACTTACATACCTCACAAAAATTTATGTATTTGTCATATTTACTTACATTAAAGCCGCAACGATGATTATGCGTGAAATACATGAACAACATTCTACTTCAATTATTCGATGCGGTTTTCAGTTTCAATCTCCATACTTGGAAACGCAAATTAGAAAGAAAAAACAGTTGACATTTGTATTTTGCAAAAAACATTATTTTCCAAACAAAAAAAAAAAAAAACAATAATAATAAAATACGCTTACTCGACATTTTATTTCAGGCTTCCGGGCACGTTCGTAGGACCTGCTCTTTATTACTAGTTGTTTCCTAGCTCTCAACTTCCTAGCTCTGCTTCCTCGGTCTGTTTTGTAGTTCTATGGCCTTAGAATATGCTACTAAAACCTTTGAGGCGAATTCGAGCTGTTCGACACTTGAAACCGCCAGTTACGTTCCCGGTCGAACTCCCTGGAGTGAGGTTTCCTTTCGAACTTAGCATCGTTACCTACTGTTTCACTTTCAAATTCTACTTACAACCCGTTCAAAGCTTCGAAGTGGATTTTCCAAATCGATTCAAGAGCGTATAAGATAAATCGGGCATTCCTATTTTTTCTGTTGATTTTCCCTGACAAAAATATTGTATTATTAGTCCCGTGATCAACTCATCTTGCAACAGTTTGGTTATTTTAGTACTTTAGTATCAACAATTTTTTCTTCGAGCTGGAGATCCTACGCCAGACCTTTCTTCACTTATTAATTCACTAAAGTTCATTAATGTTATAACTGAGTCAAAATGATATGAATATTTTATTTATTTAAATGCGAGAGAAGATAACTGTTTTTTTTTCCATTTATCTGCCTACTAAATTAACTGTAAATAAAGAGAAATGCTTTGTTCCGAAGGAAGAACATTTTCTGGGACCATTTTGTTCTTTCCGAGGACACGGTTTAGCTAAAAGCTTGAGATAAATTTACCCACCTTGCTTCTCCGTATTGAGGTCGGGTAAACACGGATGATGAAAATGCTCCTCCTGTATCGATTTGCAATTATGAATGTTGTTTTGTTGGTGTCCGACTCGCAGCGTACTTGCGAATCTTTAGGGGATTCTTTCAACTTTTACAAATTTACATTTTTTTATTTTATAAGATAAAAATCATCTATTGATAATTGCACATCAACGCCATGGAAATCATTGGTTGAAAATTGTTTCCCGATTTTTCAACGGTTGAGATAGTTGAGCAATATTTCTAGAGATTATTATTGTTAATTCTGAAACATAGTTAAAAAAAAGAAATACTAATTTATAAAGTGGATATAATCTCAAGTAGGCATTAACCAATAGGACCGATCTATGCATATCCTTATTAATTCACGGCGCAGGAAATCTATCTAGGTATTCCTAATTTTAACTATTCTAATTTGACGAAACGGGTCCAATAGTTTGTGAAAGCGGATACTATTCAGTTGTCTCAAAATTCTAGTTTCGCAAGATTAGGTATCAAAAGCGTTTATGCAGCTTGCTTTCTGCCTTCCAACAGACAGGAATCGAACTTCGTCCGATCGCGTGTGCCTCAGAAACATGCCGAGCAGCAAAAATCACGAACCGGGGTCTCATATTCCATTCGGTAAGAAAAATCTCTGATGAGCAATAGGTACCTGAAGGAGAGCCGTGGAGGTAAAATGAAGTCTGAGTTGAGGACTATGTATTGTCTTTTTTCGCGGCCATTTCGTCGGGCTCCTTGGAAGGCCATCCATCCGTTTCTGAGCTGAGTGAAGGTTTGCGGGGATCCCTAACTGAAAATGAATCACAGACGAGTCTTTTATCCGGTTCGCGTCAAGGTCGCGCGTTTTTTTCGTTTTAATGTTTTTTTATAAACTTTATTTCTTCTCGAAAATTTTTTTTATTTTGGTCTAGTTATGGATTGGAATATTCTCAGTAAATCTATGGTTATGGAGAACAATCGCTTTACCTCTTTCAAACCGCAATTACGGCCAATTTTTTCGTTCATCATAAGAAAACAAAGGCGATTCAAATTTGCAAGTGTCGCAATCCGAGATAAAATGTTACCGGCTAAATCCGAATTGCAATAATTTCAGGTGAAATGTTTCGAACGACGAGAGGTACGTGGTTCTACGAGTCGTGGCAACCGTTGGACGAAGAAGCAGCTGACATCATCGAGCAAGACCACCTTAATGTTTTCGTCGGGAAAAAGGCGTCCGACTTCACTCCGGATACGAAACGTAAGTTTTTTTATTGCCCTGTAACTCAAGTAATAAAACGCATCTGGATCTTCTCTTTTACTCTAGAAGGTTGTCCGGTTCTAAACATTTTCAGCGGGCCGCTTAGTTTCGAACAAAAGAGGTCATGGGTATTCGCTTGGGGGAATGAACCCAGATTATGTACTAGAGATTTCAGGAATTGACTCGAGACTCGCAAAAAATTGTAAATTTCTCCGGCTTGAATTTCCTGCGCTTAGTTCCACGTATTATCTTTGCAGGTTCTAAAATTTGCATCACAATTTTTTAATGTACATTACGCGAAGTATTATTTTATGTTGAGTTGGCATTTAATGTGTTTCTATCGGATATTGGTTCTTGAAATTTTTGTTCTTTTTAAAGCGAACGATTAAACGTATGACGCTCTTATTAACAACGATCGGTAGAAATGTATGTATTTATTCTTCATGATTTTTTTTCCAATTCTCTTCCATTTTGACGCTGTTCATTTTTTGAAGACGCGACTGTCGAAAGGCGAATTTCCTCCTTGCAGGATGAGTTATCAAAAGCGTTTAATCCAATTGAACCGGCAATACGTTCTCCAGCTTGGCTGGTTGATTAATTGCATCAATCCTCGCAAATGCAATCGTCTCTTGCCGAATGAAGTATGATTTATGAGATCGAAACTGAAGCGGGCGTTTCATCTAACCCGAAATTCACCAACGCTGTCGTTCTCAATCGCGCTAAGCTATCGGACAAATTAACAAGCTGGGAAAATCTATATTAATTCGTAACTGATTAAAGATTTTCTGACGGTAATTAGAAAACTTTGCAGGTATTTCCTTAGTTGTTTTACTCGAGTTAGCTTTCCAACTAATGCCCGAGAAAACTGACATGGCCCATTTGACACAACAAGTCCAAAGTAGGTCGATTTCCCAAGAATGATCTAATTTTAAACGCATCGTCGCTTCGTGAAAATCTTCCTTCCGTTGAAGTTTTCCTCGAATTGTTGCTAACCATAATTCGCCAACGTTTTTGCGAAAATCAGCGCACGTCATAGTATTGACACGTACGTAATTGTTGGCTATTGAATCATGCCTTCGGAATTGGTTTTTGATTTATTAATAGAACGGACATTATTGTGTATTCATCGATTGTAATAACTGCCGAGCGGACTAGTATTTGCATAGAGTTTGTCAGCTTTCAGTTCCAATTAGCTTGCCAGTTCATCGCTGAACTCTTCTAGTTTTAATTGGGTTCCGTTTTCAATTAGCATTGCATTAATATAGCGTTAACGATTTTAATTAGTTATCCGGTTGAATTGATCAATCCAGTTGATATTTAGCTGAGTTCGCCGGAGAATTTAATTTAATTCGTAAATTATCTTCTGCTCCGTGTATTTGTATAAGCAGCCGAATAATTAAAGGAATAATTCGATTGGTTCTAAATTTTGTATAACCACTGGAATTTCGATGTTATCATTTGAGTAGTACTGGTTTTTGGCGAAACTATTATCGTTCATGGTAAAAACTTTAAATTCAATTTTAAAGCCACTTCTATTTGTGGTGCCGGTTTCAGAAACCGGTTATTAATTTGGGTTTTGCATTAGTTCGAGAATTTTTCATTTGGATTTTTGACAGTTTCGACTGTTTTTTGATTTGTAATTTCATTCTGACGCCCTTTTTCGATCTTTGTATACGAAGTACCATTCTCAACCTCGAAAAACTGAGAAGTGTCGATTTTATCCCTGAGGTTCGTTGGCTTTGGGAAATCCTCGATGTAACGGGAAAACCCCTCTTGAAAGAAAAAAAACTCTAATCGCCTCATTCTTGGCAACATTCCCGCCGAACGATGGGTCGAAATTGTTTCGAGACCGTGCACTAACTACCAATTATCTGTTGGACTTCGACAGGGAGAAAAACAGATAAACCGGGGCGTTGGTTGCACAGGCTTGATCGCATAGTACTTATCTTTCAAGGCTGATAATACGTCAGCAAAGTCGAATCAATTAGAATGGCCTAGACGCTGACTGCGAAGAGAAATCATATTTCATCCGACTGAATCGAAGTTGAATCGGCTTCAGTCAAAGTAAAAACTTTCATCTGGTTCTTAGTCGATTTGAAAATGCAATGTTGTTTTGTAAGATTGAGTTATAAAAAATATAAAAATTGCAATTTAGAAGAACAGATAGAGGTTTTCCAACATTTTTTGTTTAGAGTACGCTGTACAGTTGTAAACTTAGAACCCGTTGAATACCTCACTATGTGTTTAACCTGGCAATTTTTTCATACCTATGCCGTTTATCTTGAATTTTATCACGCTATCTCAAACATTCTCCTGAATACTTTCACCAACGTTATCCAGAAACTGTATAATTTTCTCAACGAACTCGATAAAAAACGAATTATGTAATTGGTCGTTTTTGGAATGCTCTCCTTGGCGGCCTCGTTTGGGAGTAAATTCGTATGAAGCAACGTTGGCGAAAGTTATGTATTTGGAACGGAAATGTGTTTTAGCTGAATTCAGTTCAAACGACTGGGCTATTATCTCATTGAAGGGGAATATTAAGACTCGTTTAGATTCGCCCACCCCTTTGAGTGTTGGAGCAGGTCGCGAATGGATTGGAGCCGAGGGACCGACTTTTGACGGCCAGTTTGATGAACCAGGGTCGAATCTATTGTCGTTGGCGCCGTGGAGGGATCAAGAGTCGGGTCACGCCTTAGATTGTCGCTCAGCTGAAGAAAATAGGGCTCTGCTTCGTCGAATATTCGTTTTCCCCTTTTTCTCCATCTTGAAGAACGGAAGAGTTCGAGGGAGTTTTTTCGTCGAGATTAGAAAACTAGACTTTTTTTGAGTTGTTGGCTTATTTGTTGAGGTTGTCGACTTTTAATAGTTGTTTTCGTTCAGCTCTAGAAGAGTTCATAGACCTATGAGGGAAAATGTGTCTGAAAGAATTTTCAATATTCATAGGTGGTGTTCATATTATTTACAGGTGTCTAATATTTTCTTTGGTGCTTCATTAATAATCAATGAAGCACTTTTGTAATTTATAGTTTTTCAATATTCCTGTCACGTTCATCTTTTCAATAATCATAGTTCAAACGACCATTTCCCTTCCTTTCCTCTTTTTACACCTCCGACTTTTGAGTTGGAAATGGTAAATGTGTCATCGTGTATATTTTTTTCTGTTGGTTCTTAGCTCTCCACTACCAAAGTGTTACCGATTTCAACGTCGACTGGTACTCGCCGAACGAAGTATACGTTTATAGCAGAGGCACTCCGTCTAAATTGGTCAGAAGTTTCACGAAAAAACTGGGATATTTTCAAAAATGTAAGCTCTCTCTTTGTTAACAGGTTTCCGTTACATTTCCGACGCATGCACTCAAAATTAATACAATAATTAATACTTGGGCAATTTTTTAAATATATCATTTAAAAAAATTATTATACTGATTTTTTAAATTTTTCGCCCGATAAACCTTGATTCTAACAAAAAGATTTGAGAAATTGCTTTAATTCTTTTTCAGCTGCTGGCACCCGTGTCATCAGGGGTTACAAAACGTTGGCCACCGACGCTGACAAACATAAGGACATTTCCCATTTGGTTTTCGTCGTACACGGCATCGGTCAAAAGATGAATATTGGTGCCCAGATTTTTAGAAATACTTGCGTGTAAGTTTAGTAATAATTTTGATTGTCAGTCATAAATTTCTATCAGAATTTCTGTATAGTTGGTGGTAACATTTGTTTGAAAAACTTTTCAGTATACGTGAACGAGTGGCAACGCTGAAGGAGAAATATTTTCCAGAGAGCAATCAAAGGGCAGAGTTCTTTCCTGTTGAATGGCGAAGCAATTTAGTTCTTGATAATGGTTCGTATTTACTTCTATTTAAATTTTTACAGGCCCAAAAATATCAATTTATTTGATATTTTATGTATTTAAATGTTTGTAATAGCGTGAATGACGCCTGATATTTATTGCTAGGGTCACACATCGTAGTTTATCAAAAAAGTTCATGTAAACAAATATGAAAAAATTCTAAGAGACACAACATATCTTTAAATAAGAGAAAACTGCCTGAGTAAAGATGATATTCTATTGAAATCCTCTGTCAGCTTTACTTGAACGGTTCCCGCATCTGCTCACTTTCTGAACATATGTCTGTGCTTTCGAGGCGTAAAATATTCTTTCATGTTGCTTATTACGTTTTTCACAAGCCTTAACAGCCAATATTTTCGATTGTTAAGTCTTGAAATGTTTTTTGTGGCAAGCAGATGACGTTTTAGTTTTATTTTTGCTCATACACTGTACGCCCATATTTTGAGCTTTTTTTTGGGTATCTTCAGCTGACTGCAAAATCAATTTATTTTAATGCTTAAGGGTTTTAAAATTTTGTACCCAACGGTGAGTGGACATCACTGTTTTTAAACTAATCTAGAATTTGGAGCATATATTTTACCGAACTTCTTTCCAATGATGGTATCTCTGCTTGAAAATTCATGGATTAGATATTCATATAATTGTCATCGATTAGAAACTTTTTTTTGTTGTGAAGTTACGTTTTGTCTAATGTTACTCCACCTTGAATACATTTTATTCCGTGCTATGGCCAGCTTTCCAATGCCTTTACCGACATTAACACACCTCTCAATTTTCCACAGGGACAGTCGACGCTATAACACCGCCTCACATAAAATACCTGCGAAACGTGCTGAATACGTCTGCCATGGACATCATGTACTACACTAGTCCCATCTATTGTGGTGAAATTCAAGAGGGTGTTGCCGATGAAATGAACCGACTCTATTCCATGTTCTGCGAGAGGAATCCGCACATTAAACCTCGCGTTTCCGTCATTGCTCATTCCCTAGGTGCTGTGATAGTGTACGACATTGTTAATGGATACATACCGCAGGTACTTACGTGCTTAAACCCTAATCAGATTAGAAATATGCTAATGTTGAACCGAATGAGCCCTGTGTGGAATATTTCACGTGCAGGTTTCAATTAAAGGTAGCTCCATTTTGTGTTCATTTATGCAAAGGTCAAGAGATTGTTCCATGTCATACAAAAGCTTACCGATTTTCTTCCTGCCCAGGGTTTTGTTTGTGATGGCTCGTTCCAGCCAGGAAAATCAAGACTCAACTTTGAGGTGAGTAATTTCTTATCGAATGTGTATCTACCGAATTTCTATCCAATTTTGTGAAGACTCGTTGTTGTTGAAACTCTTATCCTACGTTTCGTAATTTTATGGGCCTCCATCGTTATCCAAGTTGGCCAACGAACAGTCAATATTTTTTATTTGTCATCGTTTCAAAGTTCCTTTACTCCTTTATTTATTTAAAGTTGTTCTCTCGGCCAGAAATGTGTTTGCCTTATTGAATTTTAACCACTTGACGAAAGAGTTGTTCGCTCAATTGCAGTTGGATAATTTCTTCTGCCTTGGCTCGCCATTATCTGTATTCCTTGCGCTGAGATCTAAAAAAGGTGAACATGGTTACCATTTGTTCCCTCCATCTCTATGCAAACGCCTTTATAACGTCTACCATTTGACTGACCCGGTCGCATACAGGTAAGCTGCCTATTTTTATTGGATAAGTAGTTTGGTTGACTTTTTACATTCGGGCCATTAATGCTCTCTCGTCCATTGTTTTCAGGTTAGAACCACTTGTGCTCAAGGAATACTGCAAGATTGCCCCACTGCCGATACATCCTTGCAATGCAGCTAAACCAGTTCCATACTCGGAGATGCCTTTGGAACTAGAAGAAACCGAAGGTTTTCTTTCGACGACTATTGGCGCAGTTTCGGGAAATGCAGCTACCTCTCCTCCGGCGAATTTTGGTGAATCATCGTCAACAACATCGCCGGACACTCCTTGCAAAGGTATAGAATATTTCCGCACTTCATTTTGGAGTTAGTATATTTATTGTTCATAACAGCAATGGTAATCTACTGATTGCATTCAAAACTGGGGCAATATCAGTAAAGTGGTGGATGAATAAAACGGATTTGAAGATTCCTAATGTAGTAGAATGTGTCATCTGACCACTTCATCATCTACGTTGTCTCGGCACTCATTATTGAAATTTAGTCAAAAATCGAAAGTATCTTTGAGCTGTCACTTTTTAATTTTTTTATTATGAGAGTAAGAAGAGTTATGTTGAGTAGCCCGCTGATACTTACGTTTTAGAGCCTTAGAAGAAATCGAGTTCTTCTGCTCTTCATGGTTTTTTATCCCTCTCGCGTTTGGAAGTATTTCAGTCATTCACTTCGCTTCCGATGAGGTTTTCCTCATTAGCTTCGATAGTTTTTGCAGCTAAATTTAATCGACTGACCATGCTCTTCCTCTAGATAAAGGCTGGAGCATTTGGAATACAATATGGAAAAACCAGAAGAACTCAGAAAGTGGTAGCTCTCCGCACACAATGGACTCCCCTTCTCAAGGTATTCTATGAATATTGTGAATTTATTATTATTTTTATTTATTTATTATTATTTATATTTATAATTTGTATAATAAATGTATTATGAATGGTCTTGGTTTTTACCAAGACCATTTAGTTGTGTAGTTGCGGTTTTTATTTGTAATTACTGTTGCTCAATTTTATTTCACTTCCTAACAAAGTGACCATGCTCTGATTATTGTGTATGGTATGAATTTCTGTCCTTGTTAGGATTGGAACACCGCCTTGACTATGTGTTGACTTCGGGAGCGGCCGGCCCGTTCGTCGTCCGATCTGTCCTCGTCTCGCATACGGCGTATTGGAGCAACAATGATGTCGCCTTTTTCGTTCTCACGCGGATATTTCCAGAGCTTGAAGAAGAGCTTTGCTCTGAAGAGAGATATGGTATAGCCCCCCAAAAATGAACATAAAATAACCTTTTTGCTGCCACTTGCTGATCTAATGCGCCCTTTTCAAGGTTATAAATCAGTTTCTAATTGTCAAACGCAAGTTTTTGAAGAGATTTGATGACTATGCGGTCAAACTCAGCCTCGATCTATCAAGATGGCTTTTCCTCGTGATTTCAATAAGAAACTGACGACAACCTAGTATTAACATTGAACCTTCACCCATCCCGTCCGTTCTCATGCTATTTGCCTGGTTTTGGTTTCTTACGAGCTTACTAATTTCGTTTGGAATTCATTATTTTTAATCGTATTTCATCATTCTGCTGGTTGGCTCTATTAATTATGCGATACCATCCTTAACGCCCGTATCCTCGAAAAATGTCATTTTGCCCATCCTGCTTTTCTATGCTTCAATCAATTGCCAAATGTACGACCTTGAGATCAAGGTTGTTTTATAACATTTAAGATGGAATTAACTGTTAACGTATAACGAACGAATTTATTTATTAAATCTTACCTTTGCTACGCTCTAGACAAATAAAAATATGTTGTATTATTTAGATTGGTCTTTGGTATTATTGGTATTCGATTAACAACAGTTTCATTAGTTTTGAAACAGAATATTTGGAGCTTAACAAATTTCAATTATTTTGTGCTATCCATTTATTTTCAAGTGTAGACTCACTCTTTATGTTTTGAGGCCACAAATTTTTCAAGCTCTTGCTACTCTGCAAAATTTTCATTCCTCGCCGGGTTCTAAATTTACTGATATTCTCTACACATTTCAACTGGTCCAATTTGACTTATGACTAATTGCATTTCTATTATATTTCCATGAGCTTTCAGCGTTTTATTATTTTATGTCTGATCGATGATTTTTATTTTTCAACTTTTGAGCCTAGCGGTGCGTTATTCGCGAAATATTTTCGCTGCGTCCGTTTTTTAGAGCGCTGCTCATAGGAATCGTAATTTTTCAGGGACTAGAAAGCGCAAAAAGCGTCACAGTAAAGGAATTAGGAAGCTTTACTGTCACAAGTCCCGATCAAAGGTAAAAATCCTGATTGGAAAAAATGCTTGTTTTTAATGTTTGTGGGTTTGCGTTTTAATCAATCCTAAAAATTTGCTCATCGATCCTTAAATATTATGCAGCTTCTGCACTTCCTGTACATATATTTCATTCCCTTTCATATATATATTCCTTGAGTTTGGCGATCTGGTCTAAGGGCAATTTGGGAAATACTGAAGAAAGCTCGAAATTTATTTTTTGTCATGCAATACTCATTTTGGGTTCTGGTATTTTTATAGCACTCCTAGTCTGGTGCTGGTTTGTGCAAATATTTTTGGCGGTTGAAAATTTTCAAGTAGCTTTCGATCAAATGGGGACTGATCTCATCCCTTAGACGGCTTCTAACCTCCTTAGAAAATAGAGATACTGCAAATAATAGTCTGCAACTATTGAGGAAGAGGACTAGTGTTATTTTAATTCATTAATTTTTCCCAATAAATCATTTATTCTGTTGAATAGGTTCTATTGATGTAATGGCGGATTCAATTGTCGACAGTAAATGAGGAAATGGAAAGACTGCAATCTGATTGGTCAATGTTTGTTGGATGGGGTTCTTAAACCAACCACTCTGCTCTTTCTGTTTCCACGTTTGCCACCCGAAAGTGTATCCAGCTTTATTCATGGGCGATCTCTAACATTCCTGTTACGTCAGTCAATAATAGCATGTTTAGTTTGCATAAGAGCCCACAGATTTGAGCGCATGTTCCGCATCCGCACTTATATTATTTTACTCGCTTGTTGCTGAATTCCACTTATATTCGCTACAATACAGTTATCTATTGTCTACATTATCTTGCTTATTTATATTTGGTAAATAGCCCATCAAATTTCACTCCCTTGATAAATTGAGTTGTTTCATCTCACACCATTACCGGTTGATGTTCTGCACTAAGTGGCAGTAACAGGTTGAACGTTCCCTTTTATTCCATACGAAGATTCAGATTGAGCGCTCATCTTCAATGCTCTTCTATGGTTATCATTCCCCTTAATTAAATATAATGTCAAAAAACTTACGAATTTTATTAACGTCGTAAGATCACTGTGTAATTATATTTGATACTATATTATTCGTGTGTGTTGTGATGTGCACTACAATAATAACGCCCTTTGCTGAATTAATGCATGGAAATTGACGATATTCTTTCGTTATTGCGACTAACAACAATCATGTTCCCATTGTAACACCTTTTCAAATGTTCTAATTTCATGTGTGTATTTTTATTTTTATTTTCCATAAAAAGATGAAAAGTTTTCGATGAAATTTTACACGTTTTTCATTACTTGTTTATTATAGTAGGTTCGACTAGGTAATTAACTTTAGTCATGTTCGTTTTTATATTAGTAAACTACGGTCATTTCTACAGATCTGATCATTTTTCTCATTTTCTCCTTGTTGAAAATTTATCAAACTCCAATTTCACTCTCGTCGTTATTACCCAGATAGTTCTTTTTCGCTCATTTTTGTTCCATTAAGTTTATTTTATTTCACTATTTGTTTTCTCTTGATGTTTTTCTTTTATAGCGAAACCTTTCGGAAGGAGAAAGCATAAACGAAGGCGGTGTTCCAGTAAAGGTAGTTGGACGAGGAAAAGGAAGCTCGACGCCACGTACCGTTCTTTCAGTAAATGCGTTAGCCAAACAAAAAGGCGCATCACAAGGATTTGGACGACCTAAAATCTAAGCCAATATTCGGATCGCCGTCGGTTCTTGCGGAATATGACCGATAAAACGTTGCACTGCTTATTAAAATTATTTCGCCTACTATCAAATATCGGTCGTTGCCTTATTCCACCTAAATAATCCACCCAATTATTCCCAACACTAAGTTATTCACCGTCGGTAGTTACCCGATTCGTGGTTAGTTCAATGATTTTTTTTTCTACTTTAAAAAAAAAAATTAAAACTGTCTCTGGTTTGGGTGATGGCGTTTAAAATGACTGTTCGTGCCTCGTAGTAATTGTTCAAGAAATATTAACTAATCGCAGAAGGGAGATAAGTTGTCATAACGGTGGCGAATTATATGATTGTTGAATTCCGAATTCCGTTCTCCTGTCGACAGTTTGAAATGTCGTTTTATGTAAAACTATTTATCCATTTCGATTTTTCAGTAAGTACGACATTTTTTCGCATCATCGACATGAAGTTTAATTTCGAGTTGTCTCAGGAACCACAAACGTATTTCTGTGAACTGGCCAGAATTTATACAAACTTCCATTTCATGATTCGCTTCCCCTTTTTCTCAGGTCAATTTTTAGTTGAAAGAGGAAAAAACAGAGAATGAGATGATGTGTTTTTCCTTTTAGCTTAAAATTGAAAGATAGACTTCAAGTTTTAAAAAAGTTTCATGAATTTGAAAAACAAGAAAGTTACCATTTTTGGAACGCTCGACTTCCTTTGCCACTTAGCAAAAGCTAATTGTCTCCAGTTGCACAAATGCAAGTGTAGTGCTCTCCTTCAGTGTAATTCTACTGCATCTGTCGTTCATCTTTGATTGAGATTATCAAAATTTTACATTCATTCGTCATCTTTCTCATGTATGACATACAAATCGACTGGCGAGGTGTTCACTTCATCTTAATTAAATGGTAGAAAACGAGAGTCTGAGCTCTAAAAATTAACCCAATTGACATTTTCTCGCAGTGGTACTAGAAGTAAAATAACGAATTGGATTTGAATGAGTTCGTAGAACAAGTTTTATTGATAGAACTTACAGTTCTACTTTCAACATCCTTTTATTCTTTTATATTGATAATGCTACCTAATCCGCATAGTTGAAGCTCAGGTTATAAATCTGTGATAAGACCACCCACTTATCTTCCCACAACTATTATAAAGCTGGCAAGTTAGCATCAATATCTGTTCTTTCTAGTTTCATGAAAGTTACACTTGTATTTCCTCGTTTCAAACTGTCAAACAGCTCGGAAAATTCCGTTTGGTCTAATTTTGTCAATTTTTCATTCTCGTTTAGGCTTTCGCTCCCATGATTTGAGTTCCTGTTATTATTTTAACCACTTCCTATCGCAAGATTTGTAATCCTGAAGGACTTATTGCAAAGGGCGCTTCTAAAATCGACATTTTCCGCAACAATATTTTTATCTTATAAAATGTACTGTCGTAGAAATAATTTTGCGTGTTAGAATTTTTAATAAAAAGAACAATACTTTCCGTCCGAGATTTTCCGGTACTAACCGTTTCTACTTTTCGACTGTATATGGTGGCGATTGTTGGTGCAATTTTAAACCCTTGCTAGGTCTGAATAGCATTTAGATTGGGTTTTCCCCCTTTGTGATTTTTCGATGAAAAATTTTCCCATTCGAATATGGAAATATTTTATGTTTCGTTGCGATTTTTGACAATTCGTAACTTTTTGATATCCCTTTTATTTTGTCTTTGAATCAATATTTGTCAACCGATGTTTCTGTGCCAACGAGGTATTTTTATACCTAGCCGAGTTTTATACCTATCAAGAGTTATTAATTTTTCGAACCATTGTGGGTTTCGGGCTCGAATACTGATGTTCGAATGGAAAACTGTAGTTCTATAGAGTTTTATTCCTGTTGATCCTGATTACTATAGATTTTCATATCATCCCTGCATTATAATGTTTGAATTATTCAGTACAAGATGAGCTGTAGCTCGGCTGAACTCCAGGTCCGAGAGATCCGCAAGTCTCGTACAAGTTAACGCGTACCGCGATTTATCATCGAGGTGCCAGTATTTCGATCTAATTTCGGTATCAATTGCGGGATTAAATCTTAGTTTAATCTGTGATATTCACCAAAACTTGTTGGATTTTTACCTCAGATGTTGTCACATTTAAGCGGTCCATAGACGATGAAACCCTTTATAACGTGAATGGATTCGCGATTTATTAAATGAAATTTCTTATTTTCTACATGCGTACCGTTATTGTGCGTATTTGTATATCTGTAAAAAAAAATAAAGCTATAATATAACAATCGGTCTATTTTATTCGCTCATGTTTCCTCCTTCAGAAAATTGTAGAAATGTTCCTATGTAAGTATTAATGTTAACTTTTTAATTAATGTTTAACGTGGTCGGTTTGGCAATTATTTTTATTTTAATAATTAATGGTGAATAATTTTTACAACATCCTTTTGCTATTTTTTCCGCGTTGTAAATGGATTTTAATTATGATTCTATCATTTACGTAATTAATATTTTTGCTATTGTCTTCCTTGCTCTACGTCCAATCCGTAATCGCTTAGAACTGTAAATGACTAATTACAGAGTTTACATTTCCTTAAAGCGTGCCATAATTTTATTTTGTTTATCGGACACGGTAATTATGTCTAATCCAAGAAGAAATAGAAGTTTTATAATTCTGATGAGGGCAACAATCGCTTTATCTGCAAGGTATAAATTCTTGGAACGTTGAATATATAACGCAGGAGTGTCCAAGCATTTCTGCTCTTTTCGTTGGAGTTGACTCGGAATTCAAAATGCTGCAAAGGTAAGATTTATCTACAATTGAGTTGTGGCGCTGAATTTCGACTAGGTGCACGCACTTGAATTTGAAAAAGTCAATTTTTCTTACTTTTTTAAAAATAATAGTTATTCAAGTTGCCTAATATACTAGCTCCAGCAAAAAAAAAAAAAAAAAAATAATAATAATAATAAAAATAAAATACTGGCGATGAGTGTTTTGACGACCATTCCAACGAGTATAGAACGATTTTTATAGCTCCTAGAACTCATGCCAAATTTCTGAAAATTTCTCAAGTTCAACACTAAAGCTGCGAACACTCGAGAACCAACAACATCGATCCAGCTCTCATTCGATTCAGCGTCCAACAATATACGGAAATTAGTACCGGATACACGTTTTTCTGAAAACCGTTGGGAACTACGAATTTTCTCTCCCTCAAACTCCCCAAAAGTACCCTTTAAATTGAGCTAGTTTGATTTAGTTAAAGAACTGTCAGGCCAAGATTGATTTTTAATGAATATTCAAAAAATGTAGCTTTATAGTTTCGTCAGAAAAGTGTTGACGGCGGACGGACCAAATTTTGTATTAGATATTCGTATTCTAAGTAAGTAAATGCCTTGAAACGTAAAACATTTTGAGGGGTTATAATTTTCTTTTTCTTTGGCGATTACGATGGTTTATTATTATTTAATAATACACCAAAAAATCATGGTGAATTATGATGCAATTGATTGAGCGAATTTTGATGAGTGTCCAATTCTAATAGCTTTGCCAATGTTTATAATTCAACTTGAGATCATTTATGTAATCTATTTGTTAAGCTAATTTCTTGCTAGAACTTGGAATTTTTGCAATAAAGATACCGTAATAAATTAAATAACACTTCCATTTACCAAGTGAACGAGGAAGTAAACGCCGAGGCAAAAAATTATGAACAAGTCATTGAAGTTATGCTTGATTACTGGATTGCAATTTCACGACAGACTAGTTGACAAAACGACTATTTAATTTTAGGTCTGTTTAATATTTGTTAATTTTCAGTTCATCAATCGTTTAAATCGCCAGAATTCAAGAGTTTAAAATTACAGGTCGATTTTGCTATTGCTCGTCGGTTATTTCGCCGATCTGGGCCAGTCGCAGAGTTATTTGCCCTGGAAATTCGGCTACTGCATTGTTCCTCCCATTGAGCAAAATTTCAACGCCACCAAGGTGCGTAGATGACGATTGGAATGTACTTTTTCACCTTCTAGAACTCTGACATAGTCGATTTGATTGCAGTTTTTCACCGGTAAATGGTACCAGCAAAGTAGCTACGGCAATTTCCTCACGCAAGGGGCTGGCATCTGCCCGACGCTCGACAACGCTGTTACGCCTGAAGGGCTGATTAAGCAAAGATACTACCAATATGAACAATTGTAAGTTTATAAAAATAAAAATTACGATAAAGATAAATATTAAGCATTGCGTAAAATAAGTTTTCACAATTGAACAATGTGGTCAGTATATTATATAAATATTTTATTCGATCAGAGAAAGATAGATTTTAATAAAAATATTTTGTACGGACTATTTGAATAGGTATATTGTTCCGTCTATGGTACGAATAATACTATTTGGTTGAACTTTTGGAAAAAATAAATAATAGTTAATGCTTTTTCAGGACTATGAGCTACACTACTTTGGATGGCTCCAGTTATGTTTCTTACATACAAAACGGACAAGGATATTTACCGATAAATTATGCCCTATTGGGTGGTAAGCTGATGTTATTCTTTCTCAGCTCGGTGGTTTCTATCGAAAAATAGTATTCAAAAATTGAAATACGTAAACATTTGCCTTGCAGAGTTTATATTTATTTTATTTGTTTCAGGGCTCGTCACTTACGAGGCTCCTATTTATATAGTGGGTACAGATTACGATAATTGGGCTGTCGTATACTCGTGCAGGCAGCAATTGTTCCTCAAAATGGGTAAGAGCTCAATGCGCTCAAACGCAAACTCAATTACGTTAAAATGAAATTCCCAATTAAATCTGGCGTAAGAAATTTCGATTTCGTAATTAATTCGAATCTTTTTCAGAAATGTCTTGGACATTGACGAGGGCGAGAAACGGAACTGAACAAGAAAGCATTTTGAACTCAACAGTTACAAACGCTGGCCTCGTTTTGTCGGATTACATTGTGTCCACCAATGTTGGCTGCGGGCCGAACGAGCCTAGCCTATAATATTGGCCAATCACGAACGAATTTTCTCCAAGATGATCAAGACGTTATTGTTTTCATCGAAATTTTGTGAAGAACTTATTAAACATGAGTGGTTATGAGAGCTTTTAAATTTTCTCATCGCATGTCTTCCAATTCTTCATTTTTTAAATATGTTATTGATTATTTAATTTATTTTCAAGCAAGAACGGTGATAACTGCGCTAATATCTCTACTTTCCAACGATGGAGTCGATTTTATTATTGAAATTAGATATTAATTATCTTTGTTTGAACGCTAAGAATAAGTAAACTATTCGAGTCAAATTGACAGATCTGGTAATGACGCACGATATGCCAGTTATAGGTTATTGTGGCTTTCAAGTTTTAATCTCGAGTTCTAATCATCTTTCGTCTGTGGAAACGGTCTGCGAGTAATACTCATCACTCAAAATTCTCTTTGCGAACTCTAGGTATAAAACGAACAAAAATTCATTTATTTGAAACGTAAAATGGAACGTAGAAGAAACTCAAACCAACTTATTCCTCGTTTTTGGGTTTATGGCAATTTTCTGAGCAATACTTTGTCCGCTACTTCCTCGGCTTTTGCCAGCAGGTCGATCAACGTGTAATCGCAGTATTCGAGAGCTCTTTCGATTTTGTCCAGTTCGTTCGCAATGCGAGTGTGCCCTAGCGACTCGATGGCGAGCTGGTTCCTAACAAAAATGCTATCGTAGATTTCATCCATAGTCTTCAGTTTAATTTCCTGACCTCGCGCAACGCCGAACAATTTGAAAATCAACTGGATCTCAAGCCCGTGCAATCCGCGTTTTTTCAGTATTCGCTGAAACGCATCGTATTCATCTTTGTTTTTGGAGATTTTCTTGGATCTCATCCATTGCCGAATCAGGTCCTGCCGTTTGAGTTTGGCCAATAAAAATAAGCACGCCTTTTGAATTTCGTGGTCGAGGAAATGCTGATCTGCATCTTCTTTCAGTTCGATGACTTTGCCGTAACTGTAAGCGAGCAATGCGACGAAGCCGCTGAAGAGAATAATTTGCACAGTGACTAAATACGTCGAGAAGTAAACAGAACCCATCGCTGGCCAAGTTCGGTCGAGCTTTTCGTGGAAATACAATCCGCCGACATTTAAGGTGAGGAAAGTGTACATACAATGAAAAAACGAGTTCGTCTGGACGATATCGTCTCCGAAAATGATGGTTCCAAAGACTGCGAACCCGATCATGACCACGATCACGAGCAAAGTCAATGCCAACAGTTCGGAGCTGACAGAAAATATCACCAGCATGATCAAATTGACTTTTTGTATAATAATTATGAACTTGAGCGATTTTATCCAAAGGAGAACGAATAGTACGACTCTTGACAGGGATAAATTTTCCTGGTAGCTCTTAAGTTCCGCAAAATGCCAGTGCTCCGTTGAGCGTACTAATTCGGCGACGCGGGTGTTTTGAAACACGAAAAGCTTCCAATGGTGATAGATAGTGTATCCTACGACGAAAAAGCAGTACAAGACGATGAATTTGCTATAGATGTCCCATTTATTTGTAAAAAAACGTCTCGTTCTGACCATGCTTCGCACCGAAACGAACGCAAGGTAGAATGTCAGCGCTGCGAAAACCAAATCGCAGCCCAATACGAACAAATCGCGGATCGAAGCGTACAGGAATATTTTCACCGCGTTTACGTGTAAATTGCCTTGTAATCCTCCGGTCGGCGGCAGTTCGAAGACAATTCTGTTAGAGCAAAGAATATTTGCGTTCGGTGCGTAAATCGAAATGCCGATGATTACGGCTCGCGTGCCTTCTCGGATCCAAACGTTGTCTCGTAGTTCAAGAAGCCGCTCCTCCGTCGACGCTTTGCTTTTGTCGAAATCGAACCTAAATCCTCCCCCGCCGTAAGTTCCGAATCGCCCGTGATACGTTGACTCGAACGGATGGGACGGTTTGTACGTCCAACTTTCCCCCTTCAAGCCGAAAGGTTCCTTGTCCGCTATTTCATCGGAATAATAATCGTAACATGTTTTGTACATGTCGTCAAACATGGCCGCCGTATTGCACGTGTCGCTTTTAACGCGCACTTGGCGTATCCGAGGAACTCCGGTCATAACGTTTTCCAATAAGACTATCGTTCTATTGTCTACGCTATTTTCGAAACAGATGCGTAAAAGAGGACCGGTTATGTAATCCCAAAGTTGAGCCACGTTTCGAATCTGTGCAAACGATATCGTCTCTCCCGTCGACGTAGGGAATTCCAATTGCATGAAGACGCTCGAAATCGTCGCCGTATAGTGGTTGTACGAAAACTCCCGTGAGGCGAAACAAATTACCAGAATTAACGCCAGCTGAATGATGAAAAATTTGAAATCGGTACTGTCAAAATTCATCAAATCTTGCTGAGAGTTGTGTGAAGATGTTATGGAGGACTCATCGGTTTCTTCAACAATCGATTGTTTTTTCTCGGTGAGAGGCGTTTCTTCAGGGTTGAAGTAGCCCAACGAGCTGCGCAGCCTGCCCCACATTTTTCAAAACTTCTTTCGGATATCGACACTTTTCTGACGAAACTAAAAAAAAATTCTTTTAGTAATATTCATTAAAAATTAATTTTGGCCTGACAATAGCTCAATTCTTTAACCAAATCACTACCTCAATTGTAGGGATTTTAGGGGAAGGGGTCGTGAGGGAAGAAAATTCGTATTTTTCAACGTTTTTCAGTAAAAGGTGTTTTATTGGTATCGATTTCTATAGATTTTTTGGATACTGAATCGAATGAGACCATCGCGGGGTCAATATCTTTATTGGCTGTCAAGTTATCGCAGCTTTTGTGTCAAATTGGGGAAATTTTCAGAAATTTGGCACTCAAGAGCTCTTGGAGCTTTTAATTTTAATTAGTAAATTAAACGTTAGTCAATTTTTTTCTTCGGCGATTAAAATGGTTTATTATAATAAACCAAAATGTATAAAATTACAATAGTTGCTACGGGGTTTTCCCTTATAGTTACCAATCTGTTGTTACGCGGAAACAATCACAAGTTCGGATGGATAAGTTATTATCAAAAATGGATGGTCTTCTTATTATTATTGAAGCAACCGAATAATAAACCACTATACAAGCATAATGCAGCGTTTTCCTTCCGGCGTTTTCCACGAGCCGTGATTTTCCATGGGAAAGAACGTGCGAGTATGGCCAGCTATTGCGTTCCCGTTTCAGTTAGAATACAGAACGTTTCAACGCTTGACAGATATAAATACCTGCTTTACGTTTTTAATTCATCTTTGATCGTAAACATTTCCTTTCGGCAGTAAACATTATTTAAATTACCTGAATTGACTCTTCATTCACCGCAGCAACACTAGCGATCCTCCTCGCTTGAAGCTATTCTATTCAATAGGTTCTTAACCTTTTATAACAGCGCACTTATTTCGAAAGCTTAATCGTAAGTTATTTCCTTTTTGAATACGCTCGTAACCTCTGACTGTATTGTATAAGACGCCAAAATATTTCCATCTCTCCTCGTCACCATGCAAATGAGGTTGTCGCGATTATTTTGATGAATCTTGATAACAAGTTGGCATGCGGATGATTTTAAACACTAGGAAATTGAAATAATAAAATTTTCTACTAGGAAATTGAAATTATAACATTTTCTACCAGGAAACTGAAATATTACCATCTTCGAGAAATTGACTCTAAAAGAGATTTCCTTGTACCTATTTATCAAGTGATTATTATCATTATTTATTATTTTTTTTGTGCATTTTTCAGAAAAAAGTCTGTACTTTTGAGATCGAAAAATTTACACTGTTTACCCATGCCGCAATACTTTAAGAGATTCTATCTCAAGGCATAGTTCATGGTGAAGGTCAAGCCAAGTTTTTTTTTTACCAACTAGGATGTCTCTGTATATCCGGTATTTACCAGTTGATTTAAAAACACGGCAATCGAACATCTTATAAAACAAGTACCAAAACATTTTATTGAACAGCTCAAACACATTTGATCGCTAACTGATTCTACAAAATAGTCAAATCGCCGTTCATTTAGCCGTGAGAACTTTGTTCACCAAGAAATCGACTTTCGACAATATATCGGAGATACTAACGTCGATGAAATCGAGCGATTTCGTAACTTTCGTCAACTGATGAGTAATTTTATCGTGATCAACCACTTCCAAAAACAGTTGATTACGGAGGTGAATCTCCTGGTAAAAGTTTTGAACGTTTGGAAAATCCAAGCGTCCGTTAGGGCGTAGGTCGTGTTTTTTCATCAGCAGAGCCAAATTCAATCCTCTGAAGTCGTAGCGGATGGCCATAGTCTCCAGAGCTGCACGATATCCCCGATTCAGCTGCGCGGCCCTAACTCGCTTATACTTTTCAGCGATTCGACGCCCCGCAATCGACCGTAATAGTTTGAACATCAAATTTGAACATGCGTCATCGATGTATTTAACTGTTAACGAATCGTCGATTTTTAGGAAAGCACGCTGATAGCCGAGGACGATCAAGGCTATGTACATGCTAATGAAAATACCCCAGAGTGAAATTATGTACAAGCTGAAGACCACTTTAGTCGCTACGGGAGCGACAATCTCGCATCGTTTAAGGAAATACATGCCGCTGTAGAGTAGCGTGATCATAGTGGACATTGATTCCCAAAAATTCCGAAACTGATAGACGCCGCTTCCGAAGCAATACGAACCCACGAATGCGGAAGCTGCGAAAAATAAGAGTTTGCAAAAAGTGATCACTATCAGCTCTCTGTGTATGCAGCTGATGGTCGACGTGATTAAAGCGGTCGGTCGAAAGATGCTTGAGAATTTGAATGTTTTTATCATCGCGAGGTAAAAGATGATAGATCGAGCAGTGTGGAACCGGCTGTGTTTAGTTATAGTACCATCGAACGCCACGTATTCTTTCGAGTTTGCCAGATCTTTCCATCGGTCGGCAACGTCAACAAGATCGCTGTGCACAATGGCGCCGAAAACGACACAAAGGACGCCAGCAATGACGATGGTAATGTCTACGATGCTCCAGTAAGATGATAAAAAAAACCATTTCAAATAAATAATTCTCATTACTATTTGCATTACGTAGTACATTATGAAGATCGCGAAGACAGCGTGGCAGCCTACGAGGAAATAGTCCCAGACGTATTTAAAAAGTCTGTAAGACCGAGCGCGCCAGTGCGGCAACACTCCGCCGGTTGGAAGGATTTCGAAAACTAATTTGATCACGTAGAACGAACCAGCGTTTGGGGAAAAAATGCAAAAATCGAGAAAAACTGCCCCCGTGCCCATTCGGATCCACATGTTCTCTTCAAGCTCCTTCAGCCCATCTGTCGTGGATTTTAAATCATGGTCGAACGTGTACATAAACCCACCACCGCCGTACGTGGCTGCTGTCGCTTTGAACGAAATAGTATTTTCATCATTTTTGTGTGTCCATGCTGACGTTTTTAATCCGAATGATCTCTTGTCCTCGATCGCATGATGATGGTGATCGTAGCACGTGGTGAATAGGAAATCGAACAACCTGACGACTGAGGGGCATGTGCCGCTGAGTGTGCGAACTTGTCTCAGTCTAGGCCTTCCAATTAGCACGTTTTCGCCGAGGATTTTGTTCGAATCTTCGCCGTAAAGTACTTTCAACACTACATTGTTCAAATATCGCCAAACATCTGACTGGCGCCGGATTTGCTTGAAGCTTGATGTAGTTTCCAAAGCTTTGAATCGGTCCGTGGTGAATACGCGCGTTAAGACGTTCGAATAATAATTATGACTTCGAATTGAGGATCCGTAAACGAGCAGCGCTGTGATTAAGAAAAAAATAATATGAATGATCGCGTCCTTGACGTCGAAGTGGCACATTGTCGCGATACTGGGTTCCTTATCGGACTCAACTACGTTCCAGAATACGGATTGTTTCTTATTGCCTTCTCCGTCGGCTGTACTTGATTTCTTGAACCGAGGCAGTTTAGGTAGCGACAGTTTCTTTGCCGTATACGTTGGTTTTGGACGCTTTCGACGCTCGGAACGTTTGCGTTTTTTTGTTACCCGAGAAGCCGCCTTAGGAGCTTTCGGGGCCCCAACCATCTCTGAAATAGAAGATAATTTTCCATCAATAGTAGAAATTTAATCAAACAACAGCTCGATATGGAAATTTTGGAGAGGGCAGCGTTTGCGAAAGATTATGATCGAAAAACTGCATGTGCGTACAACAGCAGGCTCTCTTCCACTAAAATGGATTCTTGAAAATTGGTTTTCTGTAAAGAAAATGCTGATTTGATACATTTGACAATGTAGTCAACTGTCCTCCGCACGATACAAACAGCCATTCTTCTTCCTTAGTAGCATTCTTCCTTAGTATGGCGTTTAGTTGATGAAGTTCTCCGAACTGGCGTTTGTGTGTATATTTCATGGGCTGGCTGTCGATGGTATTTTTAGGATAGATAATTGAGAATGACTGGGTTGGTTGATGCGAGCTCAAACCTCATGAACGATGATTTTTTAAATTTTAAAGGACGAGGAGAGAATAGAAAGAAAAATTAATGAGGTACGAGTTTGAGCTACGAACGCAAACAATGAAAACAAACGCCGCACTTGCAAATCGCAGAAGGTAGGACAGGTTCAGCAAATAAAGAATCGTAGAATGAATCACCTGGTTTATCCCCCTCAGACCCCCTGGACATAAAAAAATAGCTCAAACTCGCCTACAAGTTAAATTGGATCAACTGCCATAAGTAGATCACTAGGGGAACTGTACCAATTGGAATACTTCAACATTTGAATTCGTTATCTACTGCTATTTTTCTCACTTGAAATGCTGTATAGAGGTATAGCTCGAACAAATCTATCACCAGTCTCCAGCTTCTCGTCAGGCGGAGCTGATGAGACATGTCTTCGTCTAAGTCCGATCGTTTCAATTTCGCTCGACTCATTGCTACTGGTGCTATCGGATTCGGGCAGTTTTTCAACGTAGTCGCCACTGTCGGTAACATAAAATACTGGTACATCCATGGCCAGAACAGTTGACGGTTGTCAGTTTGTCTTTTGACTTTGAAGAATATTCCTTTTTCTCCGCCTTCAGTAAACTGCTGTTGATTACCAAATCTCACGCATAGTAATCTGTATTGGAGTTGGCAGAATCGTTTGTGCTTGAAGCACGACCGTGTAGGTAATTTTAAGCATGTCAGATTTTCTTCAGACTCGTTCAAAAAAATTAATAGTAAGATAAGATACTCTTCATAAAATTGTCACGAAAAAATTCAAGTTTGAAATTTGGTTAGAAAAAAGTCTTGTCGAAATCAATCTGTTTTCACTAAGCAATCCCCTTCAATAAAATGCTTTTGAACTTGGTTTTGATGGGAAGAAGTTTTCGTTTTGGTATTCAATAGTAAACTATTCTAATCGCTCTCGAAAAAATTTCCATCCTTCCTCAAAATTAGGTGGTTTACGTTTCAAAATACCTATACTTAGAATCCGAATATAGGATTTAAAAAATCTGTCCGACCGTCGTTATTTATTTGCTGCCGAAACTTTATATTTATGCTACATACTTGATATTTCCCCAAAAAATCGATCTTGGCCTGATAATGGCTCGATTCCTCTTCCAAATCTCTACCTCAATTTTAATTGCATTTTGAGGGAATTAGTATTTTCCATGTGTTTTGGACAAAGGTGTGTTTGGTATCAATTTATATAGATTTTTGGAAGCTGAATAGAATACGATTATAATGGAGTCGATAGCTGTAATGGTCCTCCAGTTCTTACAGCTTTATTTATGGTGGTTTTTGGAATTTTAAGAAATCTAGCTAGATAATATCATTCGTGACTCTCCAAAGCTATAAAAAACGCTCTTCTTTCTTCACTAGCCGAGTATTTTCACAACTTGGAGCATTAGCATGATTCCAATGGTTAACATTGATTCTAATGTGGTTATTTAGTTACAATAATAATTTCAAATGAAAGAAATTGTAAGACTAGGCGATTCACTATTATTAGACACTTATTGTATTTTACATTATATCCTAGGACTTACAGTCTGATAGAGATGAGACCCACGTCGGCGAAAGCGCTTCATTTCAGGATAAATAATGTCAGAGAGACAGTTGAATTTTGATTTCAAGCTCGTCTTCATCAGTGTTTACAGGAATCCGTACTGCGTTGATGCTTTTTTCATTCTGACTAGCCCGGTCTTTACTTCGGGCAGTTAAACAAAATGCAAAAAACATCAACGCATGACACATTGACCGAGGGCTATGAACCATCCAATATGCCACGTGTAGATCGCAGATACTTAACTAGTTACGTTCAGCGATACATTATCAGTCGGTGAGAGGTGTAATTACGGGCACTTGCCCATAAAAAATGCCCTACTAAAGTGGCAGCCAATGACTGTCCATTCTTTCTTACCAGTACAACGAGTGCTAATGATCCCAATCGAACAAAGAAGCGCTCTTTACTTCCATAATACACTTCAAGTGGATACTCAATTCAATGCCACCACCCACTTCAAGGAGCGTTCTCATTTCGTTGTCAGTCCAAGCAGCAAAAACATTATCGTTTTCAGTGGATACCGGTATTCGATAATAAATTTAAGAGATACCGCCTATCTCGCTTTAATTCATGTCTCCTCCCTCGGTAAGACAATGACTAACAAAGGATTAGTGGCAAAATAAAATCCCAAGACAATTTCGTCTCATTGCTAAAGCACACATGTCTCCGCAGTCTGGTGTATATCTATGTGCCGCGGCAATCAGTATCACAATAACCGTGTTACCCATTCTATATAAATGCTCCACCGTTACTTTTCGCTTGGACCCTCTGGGCAATGGTTTGCTGCCATAATCGGTAAGTAACGCAAACTATAAATGGCCTCTGTTATGAATAATTATGATTGCTCTAAATTGTTAGTTGTTCCTATTTTAGAGTTCAGTAGGTCAAGGAACCACAAAACCAGGAGCCCATTCCAAGAGATTTTTTACTCTTCACTTAGCAACTCTTCATTTCCGATTCTACTTTGAGTAATATGAAGAGTTAAAGCAATTCATGTTCCTAAAGATTTTTCCTCTACTATTCTACTCGAAAATGAAGTACATTTTACTCGTTATTAGAGTCAATACTGTTTAATGTAGTTATTGATATATTTAAAGAAAAATACTACGCATAAGCAAGACACACGAAAAAAAATTGTTAAGAAGTTGACTGATAGATTAAAGAACGGAAAGAGATTAATTCAAAGGATTATATACACGGCAATACAGATTGGACGTTATTCAATCACGTTTTCCTAAGATCACAAGCAATATTCGAACGCATAGGCTTTAGATTATTCCTTTCGGTGTTAGCAAGTGCATGATTTTTCGGATCACATGAATTACGTACTTCTGCATTCCGTACTCAATTCCATCACCTTTCTACCCTATTTCCTCTCAATTCGGCTCCACTCCGCTTCCAGTGATCCCCACTTCGTTTCAATTTACACTTTAAAATGCTGGCTGATAGCCGATTTTTGCTGCCATTTACAAATAGCTGCACAACTGCTTTCTTCATGAAAATAATTGTTTTATGTTGTAGTGTCAGTATCGTCATTCGTGACAGGAACAGCCCTCAGTTGGCCTGGATCAGCTCTACCGAAGATAAGGGATGGTTCAGCTGGGTTCTCTCTGTCAGAAGAGGAGCTATCCTGGGCAGTTGCGCTGTCGTCTGTCGGCTCGATCTTCAGTCCCATACCATGCTGTTACCTGATCGACAAAATTGGCAGAAAAAACACTCTCATTCTCTTCGACGCTTTGATTTTAATTTCGTGGGGAATTCTCGCCTTTTCTTCAACGGCGATTCCGATTTACGTGGCGAGATTATTATGCGGTTTATGGGGAGGGGCGGAATACGTAACCGTGGCACTTTACGTCTGCGAAATTGCCGAACCGCGGTTGAGAGGTAGTTTAGGCACGATTTGCGAATTAATGCTGTTCACTGGAGCTTTGTTCGAAAGTGCGATTTCTTTTTTGCCCTATCAGACTTTAATTGTAGTGTCCGCTGCTCCAGCAATCCTGTTGTTCTTCGGGCTGATCGTCGTTCCTGAGAGCCCTTATTTTTATTTGATGAAAGGAGACAGGTCGACGGCAATGGCGAACGTCAAATGGCTGCAAGGATCTTGCAAAAGCGAAGACCTAGATGTGATGGAGGCAGCGGTAAACGAACAAATCGCCAATACGGCTAGTTTTCTTGAAATTTTCTCATCCTCCGTAAACTTGAAACCGTTCATAATGGTACAATGCTTGAAAGTGATCGTGGGTAGTTCAAGCATTATCATGCTGATGTCATACGCTTCAACCGTACTTCCGGATTCGTGGGTGAGTGCGAAGAATGGAGCCACCATATTAAGTTCGGTTTGGGTCGTATCGGGCGTATTTGCATGCACTATTATGGACAAAATTAACAGGAGAACATTTATGTACATATCCGGCATCGGGTCAGCTTTGGCTCTCGGCTGTACTACAGTCTGGTACTACTTGAACGAGAAAACCTCATTAGACACGTCCAGTACCAACTGGATTCCTCTTCTGTCGCTAATAGTCTGCGGATTTTTCGAAACCGGTGGCATTTTTAACGTACCCAACGTCGTCAAAGGTGAACTTTTCGCTATTAATATCAAGAGCAAAGCAAGCGCTTTATGCTGCATGACTGCTTTCCTGTTCGAAGGGATGACAACCTATTTTTTCTATCCTATCAACAACAGTATTGGGTTGTACTTTAATTTTGGCAAAATTGTCATAACATCATTGTTGGGCGTAGTGGTGGCGAAATTTCTCCTAATCGAAACAAGAGGTAGGAGTCTGGAAGAAATACAAGCGATACTCAAAAAAGGGCTATGGTAATGTGGGAAAAGTAAAAAACCCTCGAATCCCAGTTAAAGTTTTAAAATATGCGGACAAAAATTTACATGTTCGGCGTTAACCTGATCGTATTTTTCATTCAAAGATATACTTATTTGTTGACATTTCGATTTATCATTATGGAACATAAACACTTATTATGTTTAGTTTCAATATTAGTGATACGAGAGCTAAAGTAAGAAGCGACCGTTGCTAGAATCTCATAATTTACGTGCGCAATAAAGTTTTAAAATATCGTTAAAATTGTTCACCCCTCGACCATTATTCTGACGAAAGTTATTTTGTAGTAATCAGCAGTTTAACTTGAAAGCGACCTCAGTGTACTCTGAGTATAATTATGCATTCATGGATCCTGCTATGGATCTCGTGCTATACAAAACCATGTATTTTAATATGGAGCAATCATAAAGCTCTGGAAGTCATGGAATCTAAAAAATCGATTTGGTATAGAACCAAAATTAGGAATGCGAGAAAATTCGTGGACCATCGTCCGTCGTTGGTCAAAATCTGATAGAAGCCCCATCGAATTTTTTAATACCAGGTGTCCCGGAAATCGTCCTCCCATTCTGAAATCGTCAATTATGGAGTAAAAACAAATTTTCGTTCTTTTTTCCACAAATCTTAAATATGATCTCAAGCATGCTCTAACTATAACGCGTGCTTTCTTATTATAATGGGAACCCCATTTTTTATTGAAGATTCGGATTCTACGCAATATTCCATAAATAAGCAGTTTGTGCTCAAAATATCAAACCTATGATTTTTGTGCGCAATTTTGCGTTCGGAAAATTTTGGTCCGTAATTTCCGCACCCTTGCATTTCGGAAATGAAATTTCAAACTACAAAGCGGCTTTTTTTTATGGAAATACCCTAAATTTTTTCCACTTTGCCTTCTAAATTACTTTTTTTTCTTCGAAGAGGCGGAACGATTTCGTGGACACCCTAAATAATTCAACCGTAACATAGTTTAACCATGCGTTAAAGGAAATTAATATTGCTGTATGCTCTTCATAATTAATAGTACTCAATCACAAAAATTATTCGATCTAATTTGCAATTGTTACATTTTTAATATTCACAAAATGTTTGCCTCATACCCAGTTTGTTGTGTTACTAAGCAAGGTACCACGCGATACTGTCCTTTGCTTTAATAGTTAGCTGAATCCAAGGCCGTTTCAATTGTAATGTTTTACGATTTCCGATCCACTAAAATCAGCTTTTTCCATTTCAACATGTTCACGATACTCGCGATCCTTTTATTATTAGCGAAATTCCAAGCTGGTTGCGGCTACGAGGTCGGAAGTACGTACGAAGAGCTTCTCAACGCATCTCTCGCTTCCAGGGCAAAAGATCGTCTACGGATAAAGCGTGAATTGATGTAAGTTGCTCATTCTGCAAGAAATGGCTTGGATAAATAATGAAACCAATTGAGGATGGCAGTTCTCAGTTTTCGAATTTATCAAACTTACAAGATAAAAAAAAAATTACGTTAGATAGACGAGGTTTGATTGCGAGTTCAAATACTATTAGCGAAGATACAAGAAGGAATATGGATATAAGGAAATTTTGAATTTTCGATATTCGCCCGATTTCGGTCTATGACGTTGCCAGGGTTTAGAATTTCGTCATAATTTCACTTTCCTGCCAACGAAAGTTTGACTCTCCTTTGATGCCGAATCGGATTTCCTTAGCAACGACAAAAGGCCACATCTATTGAAAGAGTTGTAAGCAATGGCGATTTGGGGTTGGAACGAGCTATCAACCTTGTTAACTTACTCTAGGTTCTGAAAGTTAAGTAGGAGCCAAAGCAGGGGTTTTCGAACTTCACGGGGATGAAAATCGAGTGCAAAGTTTGAAGGAAAAAACATTATAAACGGCGTTTAAAAGATTCGATTTTTTCCAATCCGACCTTCTTATAAGAAAGTATTTTCTGTCCTACGAAAGGATCGTGTAATCGGTTGTTGTGCTAACCCCGCTTTAGTTACTAATAAAAATAAAATAAAAACACTTATCTCTTGTTGATAAGTGAAACGTCTAATAAAGAGTTGAAGCGAGAAGGAAGAATGCATTTCTCTCAGTTCCCTGAAATTGAAAGAAGCTGAAATGAAGTACGAAAATAGTAAAAATGCCCGCATCGGCCCTAATCATAACCATAGTTTTGTTGTCGTCGCATTTGTTGTAGTAGAGGGGTTGTGAGGGGGAGAAAAACCAGGCGACTCATTTCCAGATCTTTAATGGCTTGCCGAGCATTTTTAATGCCTGTGGACCTCATGGTTCCACGTCGCCCTGAAGATGCCCGAATGGGCGAAAGTGCTCGGCCAGCCATCAAAGATCTGGAGCATATTAAGTCGCCTGGTTCTTCTCCCCCTCACAAACCCTCTACTTAATTATAACCGATACTGCGTCTTGACGGTGTATTCACTCCGATAATTGTCTCTTGATTACTGCGTTTATTTTACCGTCGAGTAGAAATAAATGTGACATAATTAACCACCTACTCAAGATGAAACTACGGTATGTTACCTAACCCATTATACTACTTCCAGTGATGAATGGTGGGACCAAGTTATTACGACTAGAGATCCGACAATTATCGCAGAAGAAGCTAAATTCTTGGGATTCAACTACGCCGGAGCCTCCGAATTCCCTTGGTTGGTCGACATCCGGACAGTCGAAGGAGAGTTTGATGTCGTAAACTTGAAAGAGGAATGGGGCGTCGGAAACATCATAGCTAGCCGTTATGTATTGACAGCATGTGCAGTGGTTGTGTATTTCGAGTATTACCGAAATTTCACAACCATGCCGTTGCAGTTATTGAAAAACAAAGATTCGTTGAAGGTAAGAACTGCTGTTTTGTACCCGTGTACCAGCCACATTAGTTTTTGCCATTGATAGTCATGTACATACCTCGAATCGTTGTTTCAACGGCCGTGAGGAATTTTATCCTATTCAAGCTATACAACATATTGTTCTTGAAAATTTTTCTTTTCAGCTACATTCGAACTGCAAAAGACAGCAAAGTTTTGCTGACATTCAGATTTTGTTGCAGATACTGTTGTCAAATCTTTGCTTGATTATCCATTTCAATACAAACTCAGTTGCGGTTAATTTAATTGACCCATTATCCTCTTTGTGCACATTATTTTTAGTAGTCTCTAAAGATGATTAACAATACGCATTAAACGTGTTTTAGTATCTACCAGAACTTTTTTAAATACATATACGTTTTGTAATATCTTAAAAATAATTTAAAATTCGATTACGTTTTAGTCTGTATACGAAATTCATAAACATACCGTAATAACTCTTCGCCAGGTACTGTTCGCGCCGACGTTTCTCTATGCCAAAGAAAGCCCGGTTCGAATTGGCACTCGCTACGTCCGTCGTATGGCATCTCACCCGGATTGCGATTTATCATATTTAATGAAGTACAATTTCGGGATGATTGAGTTGGAAAGAGCCGTGATCGCAAATCCTCCTTTCATCAGCTATATGCCAGTTATCTTGGACGTGATTGAATTAAAATACTTCTTGTATTATTCGTACTCGAACCACTGGTAAGTATCACGAGGGCAAAAGAAAGTGTCAAAACCTATTTAAATGGCCGACTAATTATTTATTTTTTTACCCAGTATGGTAACATTTGGCCTTTGTGAGTTGGATAATTTATTGGAAGACGCCAATGCATCTCAAAATTGTGAAAGTCACGGGGCCAACTTTCAAGCAGTCAAATGTAACAAACTTCTAGACAATCAGTCGAGGATAATTAAAGAAAATGAAAACCGTTGAACTCGGTGTTTTGAAAATGGGACCAGATGTATTTTGAACCCAACGAAAGGATGGATAAGCTCTAACGACATTTAGCAAACCCCAACTCCTCCCACAACTAGAGGTTGATAGAACCGACTCCAAGAGGTTTATTAACAAACTATTTTTTAGTGATTCCGTGCAAAACAACAAATTTCGAGGCTAGAAAAAATGTAAAGGAGAGTACATAATTATTAACGAATACTACTGTTTATGACGCGAAATCTATAATACAGAAGAAATTATATAATGCAGTTTACTTGAATGTTTTCCCCCATGCGCGGACGTTTTTACTATCAAATTATGACAGCGGTCATCTCTTGGAAATCATCTCATCTGGTCATACAAGCAAGCTCGAACAATGAATTTTCCCCTTCACTTTTCATCCCTTATCCCCTCCCGTTTTCCCTTTTCGTCCAGAAGCAACAATTTTTCCAAAAGAAAACGACAATTTTTTTTTGCACCTCACATTAGGTTTTTTCCCCTTTTGTTTCCTTTGGCGGTTTCCGCTCAGTTTTCCCGCCCTGAAATTCCATGGGAAAGAACTTTATACTTACAAAATAATTATCGTACCATTCTTGTTTTTGGTTTATTATTCAATAATAAACCATTGTAATCGCCCAAGAAAAAAAATTTTATAACCCCCCTCAAAATTTGATGTTTTACGTTTCAAGGCATGTAGAATCCGAATATCCAATAAAAAAAATTCTGTCTGTCCGCCGTACGCCGTCAACACTTTTCCGGCCAAACCATAATAGCTAAATTCTTGAAATTTTCACCAAAAATCAATCTCGGTCCTACGACGGCCCAATTTTCGAACCAACTTGCTAGCTCAATTTTAAGGGTGTTTTTGGGGGTTTTGAGGGGGAGAAAATTCATATTTTCCAAGGTTTTTCAGAAAAATGTGTACGTGGTATCAAATTATATAGATTTTTGGACGCTGAATCGAATGAGACCATCGCCAGGTCGGTAGCTTTATTGGTTCTCGAGTTATCGCAGCTTTTGTGCCGAATTTGGAAGATTTTCAGAAATTTGACATGAGGGTATAACTCGAGAGTTCTTGGAGCTATAAAAATCGTTCTATACTCATTGGAATGGTCGTGAAACGCTCTCTCCAGCTGTACCGTTAGGCAAAAAATTTAGTTTTTACTTAGGAAATTAAGAAAAATAAAATTGAATAAAATTACAATAGTTGCTACGGAGTTTTTCCCTATAGTTACAATCTGTTTTTTGGTGGGATTGTTCCGAAATGTTCGAAATAATTACTATCACAAATGGATAGTCTTTCTAAATCAATATTGAAGCGAAGGAATAATAAACCACTGTACAATCATTTGCAGCGTTTTTCCATTCTTGTTGACAGGGTACAGTGTTTCGTCGCTTCATGGGGCCGGTCCTTTAGTCTACAAGAAGATAACAAGAATGAGGTACTTTCGGCGCTGACACATTACAAAGTCAGATATAGTGTTCGGGTGGTGCCGATGAAAAGATGCCAGGAATCAGTTGACTATTACAATTGTACCAACATAGGATGTACTTACCCCAACAAAATCAATTTGTACTACATGCGTTGTATGCAAGTTTACGACGAAAAAGTAGCCGCTGTCTGCGAACACGACCATGGAGCGCCCGTCGTGTGCCGACGAACCACAGAACCCGAATCCGATTGGACCGTTCTTGGGATCGTCGTCAGGGGAGCGAGCGGGGGTCACTGCGATATAAGAAAACCGCGTCCGTTCATGGTCAACACGATGTATGGAGGAGTATTTTTTTACCAACACGTCAGTCCATACAGATACGCGAAATACATCGTGCCCGATTATTTTTAGAAGTAGGCGCTTTCCATCAGAACACTTTTCGTTTCGATTGTTCTAATATTATATTTCGCGAGATTTCTTATTGCGAAACATGAGTTGAATAAAACGATTATGAAAAGGCGAATTATTTATATCGGCTATAGAACTCGATGATTGTTGGTATCAGGGTTGATGAAGAGCTACTAAGAACTAAATTTTTGAATAGTCGATAGTTTTTTGCAAGTTGCCACCGAATTCGTGTCGTATTTGGCTGACAGCCGGTAGCTCAAAAACAAAGCAAAATGCGCCAATTGATTCGATCGATATTAATCATAATTTCCTGAAATTATCACGATTAGTTACCGACCGCTACAGTAAATCGGTTAAGGTCGAGCCAGGCCAATCCGAGAACATTTTTCATAATTTAGATTTATTTTTAATTTAGTACGATGGCAGTCGCTTAACTATCAAGTAGGTAAATCAAAAACGGAATCTTCCATCCAAAGCTCGCAATGAATGAACAAAAAATTGTTATTTTCTTACTTATTTGACCATTGTCTTGAATAACATACAAACGGTTTACAATTAGGTCAATTCTTCAGGAGTTGAAAGAAGAATTTGGCAATCAATCTTCTTTTTCGACCATTTGAATGTTTGCCTCTATATGAAGTTAATGAGTGTTTAAATCAAAGAAGCACTCCGGTTGAATAAGCCGGAATAATTTGCTTTCTAAACCGAATCGTAAGTGGCCTGACCGCATTGTCGCTTCTCGGTCTCCGAAGGTGTTCGCCAGATCGAGATGTGATGATGGTTCGTGTGTCCCCTCCGCCGTTGACTCGCTTTATTCCAAGTCTCGAGGCTGCCAGTGCCAGTCGCTTCTTCGGGAAGACTCGTCGACCATTTCTGCGCGGACGTGTGCTTAACTAAACAAGTGGAAACCGTGAATGTTCGTGTTGTGATGTGAAGTGCATGTTTCGTCAAGTGCTAGTGCAATATGGATGTGTTTCGTGATGACATTTAATTGAGCGAAAGACAATACATGAAAATAAGCGGCCTAATTTTTATTCTGCAGTACCTATACTTCCAAAGGAGGAGAGTGAGTATTGTCATTTTTTTCAGTGACTTCAGTCTCAGCAAGATTGTTTAGAATCAAGCTAGAACCTAAACTGATGTATTTTTCTACATTAATTTATTACCTACCTATTCATTAAAAAAAAATCCATTTTTTTTAATTGTCCCCCAAAATGTTCAATTTTTTCCAGAGGTCTGTATTCTGAAATTTCAAAATTTGCTATGGTGCTTATTGGTATCAAACTAAAAATAGCGAATAATACCTAATAATCGTTTACCTAGGCAATATTCAATTCGAAATTCTAGTTCACGATGGTAAAAAAGTTCTATTATTGCATAAACGCGCAGCCGGAGTAATTAATGCTCGTTATTCTACTCCAGTGAGTATTTCGACTGGTCACTACAATAAAAAATGGTAGAACGAGGAAACTTAACTGAAATAAAATAAATAATAAAACCAATAAATAAAATATTATAATTTATACTAAAGATTTTACTATACTAAATAATAAAAACGCCAGGAAGGACTGAAGAGAGGAACATGATTGAATGTCACAACGTAAATGGGGAGTCGTGATTTATGTGGCTGACTTCAAGATTCAACGTGAAAATAGCTGTTCCAAAGAGAACCAAACGCCACCTGGGGATACGATATTTTTTGAGAAAAATTTTTGAGTCATTTTATTACCAGCAGTGGTCTGACTAGTCACATTTATGAGAGTTACATTGCTTCGAATTGGTACGTCTAAAGATGACGAAATTTCACTTTTTAATCTGTTCTATTGGTAGTGCGTGACGTGGAATATTTTACTCCCCAAGCGCCTTAGTATCGCAAAGATTGCTCTGGAAAATTGGTAGCGATGCTGTGATAAAACATTTAACACGCCGAACTGAGAAAAGGCGCACGGTTTGACGATCTATGGCACAAGATCTGGCTTTACTCAGCGGAACGTCGAACTGAACGGCTTTTTGAGAAAGACGGGTTTGATGATAAGCTCATTTCGTTGTCGGCTTTAAAAGAACGAGCGAGGAAACTCCTCTAGCCTTGGAAAGGTGTGTGCACTTCCTGACATAAAACAGGGAGATGAAAAATTGAAGGCTTGATAGATGATCGTCGTTCGATCAAAGGGTGAAAGCGTGTTTGGATTTTCCCTGACGTTTTTCACATTTTTGCGAAAATAGCATGAAAGTTTCGTTTGCACGGCAAATGGAAAGGTGAAGTAAAATAATAGGGCGAACTGGAAACTTTTATTTAAAATTAACGATGATGCATTTCCAATTGAACTGTTTTCGACTACCGTTCCCGCATAACCTTTCGAATCGGACGTCTGGATCAATGTCAAACTTGCAATGACTGAGAAAGCTAATGTATAAAGGACTACTCAGGTGTGCTAATCAAAGCTTATCCACCGCCTTGGGACAGACTGAAGAGACGGTGATACGCTGATGCGGGCTTTATCATGATTCGAATCCAACTGAGGCTTGAGTGTTCAGAGTAAGCCAAGCAATCAGTCACTCGCAGGTTGTGGACACAATCCAGCTGAATTCCGAAATACGTTGGCTGCGTAAGATAGCGAACGTAAGGGTCTAAAACACACACCTGAGTTTGACACAATGCGAATGTCAGTTATACCGAATCAGGACCTGTTTTTCGGTAGACTCCGAAGCTAATTTGTTGCAGTATAAAATAAAAATTAATTAAAAAATAAAGGAAAATTGTTGGTCGCTTGAAATAGGTAGTAGTACTTGACTTACATAGTACTTAGTAATTTGGTACTTAAATTACTCTATAACTCATTTTTAACTATTCGATGGCAAGGGAATTCCAACCAATTTATCGGAACATCGGTGGGAGTCAGAATTCAATTCGCTCGTTCTTTTGCTTGATTATTCTGCGAATGACGCTCCATGCTCAAAATGTGTCATTTTTCGTTGCAATAGTCGATTGCAAATCTTATTACGCGAATCTACTTCGTCGCTATTACGTCATTTCTTTTCAGTGATTTCCACTGCGATTAACACTGCAGCACTGACTAGGATTAAAAAATACATCCGGTAATTCAAGGTCATGTACGAAATAATAGCATTGGAACATCGGACGGTGTACAATCGCGGTGTCGATGAGTTTGAAAAACGATCTTACTTGCATTACGCGCTAAATGGTAATGCAGTAAAATGTCGTCCTACAATTTTGTTCCCGTGTTTTACGGGAAAATTGTTGTTATTAGAGGATAACGACTGAGGCTTTCAAATCAGCGTTGGGTCACTGCTTGCGCTATAAATGTCCGATCGAAATGGAAACCTCGCTTCTAATGCAGGAGATCGAATGAGATTGATGGTTTTATCGTTTGTTCGTCAAAGGGACAAAACATCGTGATGAAACATTATTTATGCACACTGAACGCAGTTTAAGTTTGGTCAAGCTTTATTCAGATTTTATAATCTTCTTTATATCTTGTCATGAGAGGTCGAGAGAAAGGAGCCGCAATGAATCATTCTTCAAAACTCGGTATATTTAGCCGAAAGCTTTCGCCCGTTCGGGCATCAGGAAAAAATTTTTTATTATATATTTTGGCTGCAAAAAATTATACCTTGTCTCGCAGTTAATAGAATAAGAGTCATCGATTGAGTTAACAAATTTCATGCATGTATGCAGATACCTGGAATAGAAGAATTTGGCTGAAAAAAGTCAAGTGAAAAGTATCCCTTCATTCGATCGGAGAAATTTCCACTGTCCAGAAACATAACGCGGTGAAATTCATTGGGAAATTCTCAAATTGAGTTGCTCTCTTGTGGGAAATTCAAGATTTTTCTATCACAGTCGAAGCTGTTCTTGCTTAAAATCATGTCAATCATTTGGTGAGTCATGAGACAACGAGCGTTTGTCCTCGAGAAGCTCACGGCCCCTGAGCGAGAGACTTTTTAACAATGATATACAGGTGAACAATTACCGGTGTCACAATTTTCAACACTCGGTAGCAATTGACTGTCAACATGATATACGAGAGGTGCGAAGCATAAATCAGAAAGTTGCATCGTTTGAAACAATTTTAACAGTATAATAACGTGATGACTAGAATTGCAACATCACACTCTCCCTAATAATCGCTGTCATGCCGATAACTTGATGATAATTTCATAACGCTCTGCTGTAACCGACTATTTCGAATCGCATCTGGCCTATTTTGATCGATCTTCACTGATGATGTACGATTTGTAGAATAGTATACCTATCATGGTGGAAAAGGCGTGGACGGTTTCAATGCTAATGTTTTCAAAATAGCTTCTAAATAATTCATAATCGCCTCCGCAGGAGCCGCCGTCTTCCTCACAGATGTTGCAACTTTTTGGTCCGGTTTGCTTTCATACTTTCTATGTTCATAATTTGACTGAGGGGTTTTTTTTCTGACATCAATAAAATCAACGGTGCTCGTCGACAAATTGGCTTACTAAATTTCATTTCCAATACCATCATTCCCCAAGAATTGCCCCAATTATTTCTATTTCCCAATCAACAAAAACACCGATGACTTAGATTGTGCTGATATGAAGATTTTGCAAAGAAAAAAACTCTCAAACCGCCTGTTATGTTGGAATTTTCACATTTTTTATTTTCCTGACCTCCGAAATATATATATTTTTAATTATTTTAGCAGCATAAAATTACGTTCCTTCAGTTCGAACTGGTTGACCGAATCAATTCACCGCGTATTGAGAATAATATGCAGTTATTGTTCATCCATAAGTTCAATAACCCTTGCGTTGAAATCAAAGCTTAAAAATTGGAACATCAAAAGATAATCGAATCGCGTACCGGCGAGTGGAGCTTTTTTACCTGGCGAAAAACGGCATAGAAATAAAAGCGATTTAAAACGTATGTAATTCAATACCTACTTTGCTCTCTGGCCTTGGCTGAGCTCCGATGGCGGTCAACTCTCGTAGTGAACGGACCGGCGTTTAGTTACCGTACCGAACTGAATTGTCTACAAAACAGCGTATGGCTTGAGAGATGAATTTTAGTTCGCGAGGAGAATTCATAATACCATTTTTGAAAAACGCTGCAAATGGTGGTAGAGTCGTTCATTATTCCTTTGCTTCGATTACGGTAAAAGAAGACCGCCATTTGTGATAGTAACTATCCCGTACGTTTGTGACTTTTTCCACCAAACAAAAGATCGGTAATTATAAAGGGTACTAGGACTATCGTAGATTTTTTCATTATTGTTATTATTTTTCTTAATTTTCTAGATAAAAGGTAATTATTCGCCTGACTATATAGTTTAGGTGAGTGTTAGACGTTTTTTATAGCTCTAAAAAGTCTCGAACAATATCAAATCTATATCTTGCCAAATTTCTCAAAATCTCAAAAATTCACCTTCAAAACTGCAATGATTCAAGAACCGTTAAAGTTATCGACTCTGTTATAATCGCATTCGATTCAATGTTCAAACAATTATATACACTCATTCCTAAACCTCCCCCCCAACCCCATCCAACCCATGAAATTGAGTTATTAGGGTAAAGAATTGTGCCACCCTTAGCATAATAACGATTTTTGGTGAAATTTCCAGAATTTAGCTATTATAGTTTCCTCAGAAAAGTGTTGGTAGCGTATGGCGGACTAACAGTTTTTTTCAAATTGGATATTCGGTGTCTACGTGCCGTGATACGTAAAATATCAATTTTTTTGGGGAGAGAAGGAAAATCATTTTTTTCTTGGCCGATCATAATGGCTCATTATTGAATCGTAAACCAATACTTCGCGGCGTCAAACTTGCACGAGTCTCTCACCTTCGATCGATCTTGAAACGGGCTTGTGAAATCGGCCGAGCCCTGGAAAAGTGTAAAGCTCTACAGCTAAAGCAGGAAACACCGGCGTGGCGGTACTTACTGTCGTAGGGACTGTAAATCTAGCCAAAGGCTATTACGGCGAGGCCGTTTGTCTGGTTCGGGGGATGAAAGGAGGGTTTGGGTGGATTACTGGGTTAGCAGGTCAGTATATAGAGGTAAAAGGTAGACGCTGCATTAGGGGTCCACGATATCTATCTTTCCGGCTATTGTAAGTATCAGGAGTGACCCGGACCTAAAACCCTTACACCAACGTCACGTGTTCAAACATTTTGTCTTCAGTCCAAGATGTGAAGTAAAAATGTGGGAAAAATCAGCATTTGATGATTTTTTTGGTACCTTGACCCATCCCAAAGCTTTGAAAGCACTTTATTGTGTATCATATGATAGGAAACCATAAAAATGATACTATAATGGTAGATATCTACAAAACAATCGAGTTGTTTTAGCGGCACGTTTATCTGTGAAGGCAACACCAACAGACAAATCACGTCATTTCTAAAACCAACTTTAAAAAAAAAATTAAATCTACCACAATTTTCTTGCTTAGTTGTAGAAAGGAGCAGCGAATTAGTCTGCTGCGTAATATTTAATATCAAGAACGAAATTCGAAGAAACTCTCGGCTCCTGGGACTCCTAGAACAGCTCTTGGCTAAACCCAAGATAAAGGCCGTTAATCACCGAGTTACATAATTTATTCTATAATGTCACCTTAACAAATCCTAGATCCTATGCATATGGAGCTATTCGCAGCAGAACGTGTTTAAGCGGCCCGCTTCACTAAAGATTACATCACCGATTGCTTAAAAAAACCTAGTAAATCTCGATCAAACCTATTGGAGAGCCGAATCGAAATTCAAGACATTACGACCAATCAAACCGCTGGAACCGGAGAACACGCTTTGATGTGCGTTCTCTACTCGATTTCGAATGTACTCATTTTTAACTTGTCATTCAGCGGAGAGAGGCAAAATATTTTTAATGAACACTTTATTCAGTCAAACATTTTTTCCCATCTACATGGCTCTATAAAAAGAAAGATTGTTAACCTGTGAATTTGAAATATAATGGGACTACTTGAAGTTGAGAAGCTCTCGAGTTATCACCATATTTAAAGGAAATCGTTGTCAATCTTGATAGCATTATATAACTTGACGTTAAATAAATGAATAAAAATCGCTCCAGAAACGACTTGAATCTTTTACTTCAGTAATGATTATTGTTCGGTCCTGAATAAAAATAATGTGATTTTAGTCACATCCTGATATTCATTCAGCGCACCGCACTTTTACACCGACAGTATTTTCAAAACATATTGCATGAAAAACAAATACACGGAACTAGGCGACCTTTTTCCACCGCAGATGAGGGTAATTAGAGAGGCGGAAGGCTCGAGTTAAATTAACTAGCGAACAGAGAGGAGAGAAACAGAGGAAAGGACTCTCCCTCACTCCGTTCCACAACCTGTCACCTCAGTCTTCTTTATCTCCGTTCGTCCTTTTCGCTCAGAGACTGAGACATCCCTAGGCGAGAAAGCTTTCAATTAATAGAAAAGGTTCAGAATGCGACTGATTGGCCTATGGAATAAACCTGATGCTCGCCAAAAGCGCTTCCAATACTAGGTATCCCCTCCCGTCAAAACGAACCACTTCGTCCTCGAATAAGAACTTTATAATCATCGCCCGCATCCTCGCTTTCGAAGCGAAGGAGTGAAAACTGCGGGAAACCGAAGGGAAATTCGACCCACGGGAAGAAGATGGCGAACTTATGAATTCAGGAAGGTTGAAGGTGCAGGAGCTGGGTGTGGGCTGACTGTAATCAGATTATGCAGTCTACCCCTTCCCTTCGTATTATTAATGACACAGCTTGCTTTTGAGGAAATTGAAACGAACTTTTATTTCTATTTATTTATACGGTTACTACTCGCCCTCCTACTTGCTATCTGCAATCTTACTTAATACAAATGAGGCTGTTTAGCGATAGCAAATCTGCACATTGAATTAGAACATTATAATAACTTTTCAACCAAGTACGCTAGCCATTTTCTTATTTTTAATCGATTGTACGTTAAATTTCCTTCATTTTCTTCCACAGCAGCTAATCGTTCCCATTTCGGGAACGTGAAGAAAAAAAATCCCTAAGTTGAAATTTCAAACGTATGAAAATCGAAAAAAATTCGAAAAGTATTGATAATCGTTCGAATTTGATTGTTTTCACTTTGAATTCGGATTCTACGTCTAATTTCCTGTAGGAATCATTAATTAATCAAATTTGAACAGTACTGCAAGTATTTGCAACGGAATTTCAAAGATAAAAACGTAGGAGTGGCGTAGTATTAAACTGGAAAAACTTATAGTTGTCGTAAAATTTCCGCCATTTTGACGTCATATTCGGATTCAGCGTTAAATTTCCTATAAGAACAGCTTTCAAAATCGCTTTAAAGCAAACATTTAATTTTTCACTATTACCGATGCCAGCGGAGCTCGGAATTTCGGCCGGCGAAAAACTCGATTTACGGTAAATAATTTCTCTGGCTCTGTTTAAATTTTTTTCACCAAATTTTTTGCTATATACGTGTGTAGGGCGTTCAAATGAAGACTCCTGCATAATAAAACAATTGATTCGCGTTTATTTTGACCCCGAAAATCACGGTTAAAGTCCAATTTTTGAGCTTTGAAAAACCGATTTTTTTGGACCACTTGCAGATTTTTCCGAGAAATAAAAAAAATCACAAAAATACATCTTGGTAAGACACAACTTTCCTGAAAATTTCAGATTTTTATCTGTATTGAAAGACGAGTAAAAATTCGTTAAATGGTCGGTTGAAGAAAATCGCAGGGGTACCCCTTGGATTTTTTGCGAAAAATTTTTTGAAATAGATTTCGCTCCAATTCAGCATAATGATAGTTGATGAGGTGTATATCAATAATATATGGTTCATTCTTTGTTTCTTTCGCACTAAATAGATGAAAATAACGTTTAAAGTTGAAAAAAGTGATTTTTTCGTGTATAGTCCACTATTATTGTAGAATAACGCAAAAACGGTTGAAAAATGGATAGGTACATTACATTGGGAAAATGTGGACAATCAAATTACCTATCTTTTGGTATATTCAAACATCTGAATTGACGACTTTTTGTTTGAGTTATCCACTGTGCAAGTTACAAATCTTGGAAAACTTGAAGTTGTTACATCTAATTCTGCTACAACTTTGCTCCAGTTGAAAAACCCAATACTTTATGAGACAAAGTACATTCAAACACCACCAACTACATACCAAATTATAGCAACTACTACTAAGTACTACCTACTATAAAAATACCTATAGATTCCCACTCTCCATACACAAATAATTAACTACTACTACCTACCTATACCTATACTATATACTATATATATACCATATATAGGAGTGATAAGGACACTACCCCCGAGTGATTTATGTAAGGCCCGACCGCGCGCGATAGCTGAGGGGGAAATTTCTTGTTTTTTCTTAAAATCTAAACTACATACACATGCCTGAATTATTTATGCGCGCTCTAGACCAAGCATGTAAAGTGATGGTAGTATAATTCAGGATTAGAACATTTACTCACTACTGTTCACTATTAACCATTGAACCCCCGACGGATTACTTCAGCTTAGGTTTTCACGATCGTTGACGGTTTGAGATGAGAGAGAGCTCATGAATAATTCATAGTTGTTCATTTCAAGCAGCGGCTCGACGTTGACGCTTTATCTTCTGTTTAATACTCATTTATACATCGATCATTTTAATTGCCTCGCTCAACTTGCCATTTATCACCTCTGCATGTCATGAAGTTGATACGATACGAAAAAATGCCAATACGTTGACTAATCTATCATTGATACGATCTATATATTAAGTTTACTTCAAAGGTATGGAGAACGAGGAGTAAATGTTTTAATAGTTTGTGTTAAAATTTTGTGTGAAATAATAGTAGACGTGATATAAAATTTTATAAATAATAGAAAACCATAAATAAATACCTCAATCAAGGAGGATCAATACCTATCGAGTATGCTACGAATTATTTCATTTTTAACCCATGGCAGCAGTGAAGTTTTGTTCTCAAATGTGATTTGATATAATTCAAAATTATACATTACCCTACTGCACTTTCAATGAAACTTCGACGGGTAAAAATCACATTACGAATTCCGCATGACAAAAAGGTCCAGAACTGCAATTTTTCAACTCTTGACTCATCTAGTGATAAATTAAACATTAAAAGTCCTCCTCGTTGTTATTGAGGCCTCACAATTTTAATTTCAATGAAGTAGTAACAACAATATAAATTTGAACGCAAATATGACGAGGTTTCGGCTGTCACGAGATATACTCTCTAGCAAAAATATAAAATACTCAGTTCCCATAGGAAATTCATTAAATTGAAACAAATAAAAAGGTTTTTCTGTACAGAATTTGATTATCAAACCACGGTATCTTTCCTTCAATGCGCGAGCTAAAATTTGCTATCGATATTAAATTTATTAAATTGCAATATCTTGAATAATGTATTTCTTAAAGTAGTTTTTCGTCGTATGTTATAAACGGACATTTTTTCGACGAATTTAAATTACTTAGTGGCCATTTTTTAAGGTAACAAGATGAGAGACCTAGCACCCAGCAAAGTACCTCGGTGCTTTAGTGAGAGCTGCATTGATTTTTCTTTCCACCCCTCGAATCCTGGGCATCTCAACCTCCCGCAACCGACGACTGTGTTGCAATGCCACCTCATCTACGATCTGTCAACTGAGATTTTTACTTTTCTTGCTATCCACAGGTGTCAACGAAAGTTCTCCAGATGATATTCTAAGCGACGGAACTTCAAAATGAGTTCACTGCACTAGCGATCCGAATATATTCGATCGAAAATGAAGTCCGGCCTGCTTTTTAAGCCAAATTTTTTACGATCGGTCGTCCTTCGAATGAAAATATTTTGCATTTGGCAAGAAACAAAATGAAAGGTTACCATAATGATCAGAGAGTTATTATACATTATACTTTCATAGTAAAGATAATTCAAATAACGGAATATAGACAATTTCTGCTGTTCTATTCGTCGATTGTGGCCGTTGAACCCAAAGCATTTCGGTTTTTTTCCTTTCCATCGCCAATTTTATTCGATTTGAAGAACGCCGAGTTAAATCGTAGGTTCTTTCTTACAACAGATTGCCGGCTTTAGATAAGGAGAAACTAAATCAAGGGCCGAATTGAATAAAACATCATTTTGAGGCGGAATAAATCAACCGATCCCGACCTTAGGTTGCGGGGTACGTGATTTACTATCCGTTTAAAAAGGTTATTCCGTAAGGCGAACAAAAAAACGTCCCTAGCTGTCAGTCGGAGGAGAGAAATTTCACCCATAGAGCGGATTCGCAAAAAATATTTTTACTTCAACCGTCTGAATTTTCGATAGAATTATCTCCAGGCGATTGAGGTTTAACCGATACCATTAACTAACTCAACATCGGCTGCCGTCAAGCTGATAAAACCGCCGTAAATTTGCGTCGGTCGTCGACGAATACGATATTAACCCTCTCTGGCTGTGCTCTCTATAGCTCTATTCTCGTCTCTGCTGCGAACAGGTTATTACTACCTCTTGCTCGAGCGATTGCCACCGTATCGCTAACCTCGATCGCTTTCATCTTCCAATAATCCCATTGGCGAAAGATAGAGTCGGAAAAGGGAGCTAGGGAAACCCTTACAGGGAGTAATTCACTTGTTAGCTTCCGTAATGTTTGTTCTAGATACCGGAACTGGTTTCGCTTGCTCAGGTATCGACTACGCCCGGAACACACTTAGCAGTGGTTATAGTGCTTCAAGTTCGAGTACTATTCGCTGAGGGAGCATCCAAAGCAAACTGACGTCCTTCATCTTTAGCATGGCCCACTTCTGATCCATACCTTTTCAACTTCCGGAGCGTGCTATCCCACGTCTCAGCTTCCTCTCAATCAGCAACGTCGAGATTGCGTCAAGGTTATTGACTTGCTTTATCTCGCATCAAGTTCACCACTTCACAACGCTCAACTACTCCCATAACTGAACGCGTTTTCAGCCTTCACAGAAACGTCGCTTCACAAAACCAATCGAGCTTCAGCGATGTGTTGAACAATGTAGCTGCCATTATTGTTAGAGAATCTTTATTTAGATTTGAATTCGACGTCGAGAAAACGGTTAATTCTCTTTCCAAGTTTGATCAGATCGAAAGGAAAGTTCGACATGAAGAGAGATAGGTGATGAATATTGATTATAGTACGAGGAAAATTAATTATGACGCGGAGGCTTGTTGGGAAGGAGGAGTTTCAATAATGGAAGATATAAAATGCCATTCGCATTGGCACCAAATAGTCCTATAAGTATTGCTCTGATACTTCAAAGCGTAAGAAAATTAATTCAACAGCGAAACATACATATTTCAGTATACAAAGTGGTTCCCAATTATATAAATTTTCCTACGAATTAGGTTTGTCGTCTCTCCCGTAAAAAAAAAGGAAAAAAAGGAAAGAAAAACGATTCGGAGCGCTAAATGGCTGCTATTTCAGGATTGTTTGCTTTTAATTAAATCGTTGATTCATTAGGATTAGAATTTAAGGAGCGCTGGTGGAAAAAACCAGAAAGAAAGATTATTAAAGTCGTACTCGAACATGGCTTGAGAAAGAGTTGCCGCTAAAGAAAAAGAAGAGTCCCTTTTTAATAAAACGAGAAGCGGGAAGTTGGCCGTTTTGGCAACAGGTGCGTTCCAAGATGCTTTTGAGTACTTTCATATTACTTGCCGCGATCTCCGCAGCAGAGGTCATCTCGAAGATCTAGGTTCCTGTAAGCTCATTCATAAAACCTTCGGGCTTCTCCAATAGTACGCATGTCACTTTAATAAGGCTTTGCTCCAGACAACACAAAAACAACGTTCAATCAAAGAGCGGTTTGCAGGGGAGCAAGGTCGTAATGCAAGGTCAAATATTGCCAAGCTGAATAAAGAAAATGACAGGCGGATGAGAAGTCGGTTTCACAACAATCTATTAAATTATTCGTTCATAAACACTCCCGAGATGGATATTAACGAATAAATTTGGCAGCTTCATTCAAGGAGAATATTACATGCGCAATTCGCGTTTATCTTATCCGAATGACATAACTCATGATCAAATTGTCCTTTTTCCGGTATATCGCCGAAAAAATGTGAACTCTCCATTTTCCGCGATCGTTTCGAGGTCAACGCTTTGTCAGAACCTCGTCCAATTCAGTTTCGGCAGGAAGAAAGTACCGCATCGCAGCGATCAATCTTTCGCTTTGGTGTGGCAAGTTCTTCTCGATACTCCTTGGTATCGAATGTGAAAATATAGAAACGAACCTGTAGTGGAGATGTTTGCAAATATTGAGTGTGACTTGTAATTGAATAGATTCTCAAGGAAATGCGATCGACTGTTACGAATATTGCCAATCCGAACCGTTCCAGACGGACCACTCATATTTCACTCAAACGACGCGTCGCCCTTCGGCCGGCCATTGAAGGCACGCAGACTGAACCATTGATTGAAAACGGATGGAGACAAACGGAGCAATGTACAAGCGGAGTGAGTGGAGCTCGACAAAAAGGCCGACGGGGGTCTCGCTTCATCAGTACACCTGTCACATCGATCACAGTTTTCAAGGTTGGGAAACTCCTATGTCCTCGAGTTGAATGGAACGACCCGGAGAGAACTGAGCGATTGAATGGAAAGGCTTGAGTGGTAGGAAGACGCTCGAATGATGAGCTCGTGAGGAAACTAAGGTTAGACTTGGAGGGATGTAATGTTCGTAGGGTGTTGAATCGATCGATTCGCAATGTAAGTACAACTATACAGTGTAAATCTGATTGTTGAAGCTGATCTGTTTCACTGGGGGAGCGAATAATACATATTTAAATCACGATATATATTATGGGAATTAAAAAATCATCAGATCCTTTTATTATTCGTTTTTTTAACAGAAAACTATCAAGATAAAATAGTTTTGAAAAATATCATCGAGCACTTGTGGCAAAAATTATTTGAAAAAAGCTAATAATATGAAGCTGGACTTCAACTTCGTTAAAAGTGTACGATTTTTTCACACACTTCCCCAGGGATTCCTGCTTTTTATAAAATTTGCAGGAAATCGATCCAGAAGTAAAAACTACAAAAAGCAGTGATTCCTACTTTAACCCAATAGCCGTTTCAATATTGAGGGTAATTTTTGGAAGTTTTGAGACAAAAACTTAAATTTTGCAATAGTTTTGAAAAATTGGTGTGTTTGATATAATTTTCAATAGATTTTTGTCGCTGAATCGAATGCATCATAACGGGGTCGATAGCTTTGTTGGTTCCCGAGTTACCGCAGCTTTTATGTGGAATTTTCGAGATTCTGAGAAGATTGGCCTGATGATAAATCTTCACCATCACTTCTGGAGCCATAAAAATGATTTTATCGTCGTTAGAATGCTCTTCAAGAATAATAATCCACTCTACAATAATTTGCAGCTTTCTTATTATTAGGTGAGAGCTTTTCTATTTTTGAGTGAGAGCTTTTTGCTTAAGACCACAGATGGTCGCTCGTTATCGGAAGAATTAATAGTGAGAAATTCAACTACCTACTTCAAATTGAAATTTCATGCTTTGGAATTAAATTACCCACCTATTTCGAAGGAGTTAAGCCACTAAGTTCAAAGTTGCTCAACTTAGAGAAGAAATACCAAGTCCACAGTCAGCCACCGCGGGAACATGTAAAATTAATACCGTTTTCTCTCAGCACGCGCCTTCTAATTTCATCACGGTGAGGCAACTACTGCGTTTCCTTCTCGTTTCCCAAAAGACCGTAACTCGTTTTAAGACATGAATATTTGATTGGCTGCGGGATAGTACAAACTTTACTCGCTCTTGGGTGAGATGCTTCCACAACGGAAAATAAATTTCACTGATTCAATTTCTGGAATTTTTCACCGTAGCGGCCAGAATTCAATTTCGTTTTTGAAAGAAACTTGTATTTTCGGAATGGGAAGCACCTTATTGTTTGGATATCATCTCCTGCATTATGGAATTCTTCGCATTTCACCTACAAACCTGTTTTCTTCTTTTTTTTATTTTTTTTTTTTTTTAGTTACTGTTTCCATTTGATTGTTTTCTTTCAGATTTCCAATTTATCATTGTACCATCAACCTTGAAAGAATGCTGCGGCTATAGTACCATTGTTTATTTTATTATTAATGATAGAGAATTCGATAGAGTAATGTGAGATATTTAATTTTATTATTGACGATAGAGAATTCGGTAGAGTAATGTGCGTGATAGTAAGGTAGAATTTACTACTCGAATGTCGAATCGAAAAACATTGAAAAAATGTCACCTTCAAATTACAAGTGGGAAAAATTAAAAAGGAAAGTGAATCGAATCAAAATATTCTTCAAAATCTAATATTCTATTGCGAAATAAAAGTAGATACAATAAAAAAAAAAAAAAAAAAAAAAAAAAAAAAAAAAAAAAAAAAAAAAAAAAAAAAAAAAAATGAAAATTGAGCTTGAGGTTGAAAAACCCGTCTTCCCTTTCGTTTTCAATATTAGCCGGCTAACCGAAGTTTCTCTTCACGTTTGCGAGTAGAACTGTGAACAATGTAGAGTAGAATAGGATGAGCTGGAAGAACGAGAAGGGATTGAATCGATAAGACCCCAAGGGAATGACGTGGAATTCGCCCTGGGAATCGTCCTCGTTGTTTGGCGTAACAATAAGAAGGAACACCTGAATTACACAGTGGAATGCTAACAATACAAGGTGGAATGAGTGAACGTGAACTAATATGAACGTTAGAATACCTCTCACCGAATGGGAAACTGCTAATAACGCACAGAGCGAACAGCCATTTGAGCTGAACTAATGAAGGATTCTTCTGTGGGTTTCAAATATCACCTGACAACAATTACGTGGAATTGCTCATGCATTCAATTCAACGCTGACAGAATTTGCTACAAATTGAAAGCGGGAATCGCTTTTGAAATTGCACTAGAACCAATCATTTTTACATTAGTCCATCGTTCTGAACTGCCACTCATTCGAGAGATCCAATAAAATAACTTCTTATTTTTTTCAATTAATAGAAAAGTCAAATTACATTATGTTAATTTGTTCTCGTAGAATTCATAAATTCATTGACGGTATTTTGGAAATTTAGCCAGTGATATACCTATTCGATTGAAATCATTTTCATTTCTAATAAAAACATTTTTCGTGGTAAAAATAATTTGAAAAATTCTGTTCAGCAGTTGAACTTGGAATCCGCGATATGAAAACGTCTAAGCTTTATAGGATTTCAAAGGGAAAAAGAACCTCTTCGGCCTTATTCGATTGTGTGCGGATTGTTTTCCGCCCAAACGTTTCGAAGGAATTCCTGCCAAAGGAGGAAGGAAAGGAATCCGCATCCGGCTGGTTGCCAGTTTTGCTAATGAAAGACTTCCTTTTGGCAGCCTGTCTGCACCACCTATCTTCAATTGCACGTCAGTATCCTCTCAATAATGATTCTAGCGTTACCGTGCCTTTATCTTTTGTACCTTTCAATTAGCCAAATGATCTCATAACAGTAATTGTCGTGGTTTTGTTCTTCAAGTAAGCTCCAAAAACCTGGGTGTATGGTTCTAGAATTCCCGCACCATTTAAGGATTACATACACTTAAGGCTAATTGCTGAACGACCTTTATTTCAAAGCGATGGAAGGTTTGAGTTGGAGGAAATCAACGCCGAAACCAATTGATGAATGCAAAGATTATGAAGAGAAAGAATCAATAAAAAGTGATAATCGTTTGATAAATGACAAAAAAAAAAAAGTGCCACCAAATTAGCTCAAGAGTATGAAACGCTTCTTCATTCATTTACTAACCCAATTGTTTAAACTTTAAAGCAACGGTGGCCCTGCAAAAGTCCTTGGAGTCTAGCTTCGAGCCAAGGACAGTAGCAAAAATGGTATTCTGCTTACATTTTTCTGGATCGACCTTGGAAGGCCCAGGCACACCACATCATTCCATGGTAAAATAGTGCACCAGAAACGCTTTTAATGAACAACATCACCTCCAGCAAGCAATTTCCCCGAATACCGCAAACATAATGGAATGTTGTTTGATGGTATCTCCGGTCGCGAAAGGTGATACCTTCCTGTCGAGCCTCCTAAACTTCAAGATATGGACCCAAAGACGGCAGCTGAGCCAACGGCCCAACTAATGACAGGACAGGGCCGGTTTATTCAAGGTATAGGAGAGGTCGTTCGAGGGTGGAGCAATTTGCGGCAGAGGTCGGGAGTCGGGTCAAGTGCAGGAAGCGACCCCTGCCTTTGCAATGGCGATCTCACTCGACCTCCTCATCGTGACACTGAATATTCATCTTGTAAGAATATTTTCCAAGCGGCTGACAACCTGACAACCTGCAGAATAGAGCACTTTGGTGAAAAATGGACGATACCCATGTCTGTCGCCTTGCATCCGACAATAAAATTATTCCACCGAAGCTATTGATATTGATTAACGAGTCTATAGACTACAATATTGACCCCGAAAATATTAATGAGATGCAGTTCGTGGTCTTCCTCGTTTTCCGTGAAGGATGTAATACAATCGAATAGTATCGCTTAAGTTAATGAATCTACCAAAATATCCCAAGGGAATGAAAAAGAAAGAATTCATGTCTCGATATTACAACTTTGGTGGAAAGTCTGATTTTTCGTAGCAAGTCAGACTTTCGGTGGAAAGTCAGACTTTTGGTGAAATGTTTGATTGTTGATAGAATCCTTCTTCCAAAAGTCTAACAGCGCTGTCATGAAGAATTCAAGAACTGAAAATTTCACCTCGAACATCGGAATAACTGGGATTATATACGATTACTAGGTTCTATCACCGCTTTCGAACTTCGGGGTATGGCAAATGGGGAGAAAGATAGTGGTCGGAGTTGTTCGGGTGGTGTTAGAGTTCGTAGCAATGGCAACAGCTGAGTAAGGAGAGACTTCCAACCAACAATGGTGCAATTAAAATTAATTCGCTCAATAAACTTGAATCGGTTTATACCCTAGCCGAATGTACTATATCATACTTGGCCTGCGGGCACGTTCTACTACAGTTGCCCTTGGAAAGGGCAATTTTCTCAGGACATAACTTTCTCAGTTACAGGTGTTCGGAATTGAGCTTTCTATCTATATTTCACGTAAAATGAGCTTTGTTTGGAACATAACAACTATTGCTTTTACTCAAGCGAACCATTGAAAAAGAATTTATAGAGATACTTGAAGCATACTTGGTTCAGAAAAGATGTTGAGTAGAGAAATTCTTGATTTAAATCAATTATTGATTGATGCTCGTTGTGGACCAGTAAACTCTTTCCGTTCCCTCTTTTGCTAATGGTATTTCCATAGCTTCACTGAAGTTTCCTTCATTCTAACTTATTGTCCCATTTATATTCTACCGACGATTTATTCTTCACTTATATAAATATATATACTGTACTGCGGAACTAGTTACCGCTCCAATGTAGCAATGAAACTCGAAACAGCCTTCGCATGTTTCAACGCCATCCGTCAAATTCAGACTGCGTCAGAAAACCGTCGCAATTTACTTCTTGTGCGATGGAAGGTTGAAGTTAGGAGTACAGTTTCATGAAGCCATAACTTGGAGCAAGAAGTCGCAAGAACGAGCGAGTGAAGCCAGACCCGCAGATCTCTCCCTCGAGGGCATTAACGACCTATTACGACCGTCGTTTGTTCCTTTACCTGCCAACGACGAGTCGTCGAGTATCTAGCAAAAAAGAGACCCCTTCGTGCCCTTCTATGTCGTTTCCCTCTGATCTCATAATTTGTTTAGGCGATGAGGCCACCCAACCCAGTACCACCCATTGCCTACCAATTCAGCGACGACCTCAAGCGCGTTCCTTCTTTAACTTAGTTCCGGTAATTCGGTTTAAGTCGACGGTTTTATCGACTCACCCGTAGACCTTCTTCTCCATCCGTTCAGACCTTTTGGGAGGTATTTTTTCTTTTTAGTTGTGTTTCACCCGTTAATTTTTTTCTCCCTCATTCCTAATAAAATCCGTTTCAATCAAAGGATTTGCCAGAACAGGGATTGCTTCGAGAGAACAATCCCAACTGGAAAAATCGACTATAATGAAAAACTTCGGCAATTTTTCTTCATGATAATCGAACAGTTTATGTTGATTGACTCTGTTATTAATTAGCATAAAGATCGTTCTTATAATACTTAATTTCACGAGGTTTTTTATTGGAATTTTCGTAGATGGAATTTCCAGAATAACTGGAGTCATTTTTGAATTTTTTTTTTGGATAGAACACATAGTTATTGATACAGTATTGGTGTATTTTTTTATGTGCAACTTTGCCAAATAAAATGAAAATAAAAAATAACAACAAAAAATAAAATTAATTACTTTAATTAAATTTAAAAAAATCAATTTTTTTGTTGTTGAATTGGATAGTTATTGTCTGCTATTCAATAAGAAACCAATTTTAATACCAAATCGTAAGCCTATAAATTTATTTTGGTGTTGAACCACGTAGAATTAGAGCAATGAATGTCAGATTTACGTTTATATTTTTCCTACGACGTTATAGAGAACGTTCTGAATTTACTCCTTTTTTTTAATCCCGGCGAAAAGAAATTCAAGAGAAAAAAATTCAAAATTTCCTGCTGTCGATTTCGTATCCAATTGTACTAGTCAATGGTTCATTCATCAGAATCGCTCAGATGAAACTTCATTATACGCCTACCTTCAGAGCCAATCATTAGAACGGGAGCGGTCGGGATAGCTTTCCAAGAGCTCTTGTATCTGGTCTAGATCCCAACAGTTTTGCGTGGGACGTCCTTTCCGCCCCCAACCGATCCCAACCACCCCCGGGGGCCCGGCGGCCGCCTCCAGCTTCTTAGTTTGCCGCCAGCTTTTGCACAGTGCAGTTGGTGTGACGGTAGCCGAGAGTCGTCGACAATAGAAATATTTCGCACGGGGACATTTTACGGGATCATTCTACATAAGGACTTAGACGTTTCTCTGATTTTGAAACTCACCCCAGAGGTACTATTTGTTAATTTATTGAAAATAAATGTTATTTTTTGATCCCACGCTTAATAGAAAATTTGTAAATAGGAAAAAAGTGTCGCCAATTTTTCATCAATAAAAAAATTTAAACAAATTAAAATACCAGGATATCTACTTGTTGTGTGGAAATTTATTTTTCAAAAATTTAGTTTGTCTCTACTATAATCAGTATCACAAAAGACAAAAAATCGTTTTACTGTCTTATAAAGATTTCCTGTTCATCGTGATACCAAATTATTCTAATTGAAATGTTCAAATAATGAATTATTCCTAATGTTTGATAATAATAATAGTAATAATAATATCATAATGAAGGATTTGTTTACTGTAACCGTATGAACGTTAGAAAAAAAATTCAAGTAGCGAGTGAAAAAAAATGAAAATGTTCAAAAATCTATTTTCTATTCAGCATTTTTTTGTAAGAAGAAATCATTCAAAATCATTTACGGCCTAGTCAAATTTATTCACGCTGAGCTCAGTGAATTCCGCAATACAGCGTAAATTTGAAATGGCTTCAAATTACGAAACAGCAAAACCTACAAGCTACCTAGTAGCATCTGAACCTAGTGAAGGAGCCTATTTGCTTCTATAATATCGCAGTTAAATAGTTGTAGTCTGCGCGGAGACGTAAACAAAACTGCATCTCTGCTCCGTAAAAGCGAGGAAGCAATAAAGAGACAGACATCAAAGATTCGTATGATATATCGATCAGATACCTAATAAATTTATGGCTTGTCCTAAAATGAATTTATTCCAAATCTTTTATTGATTTGAAATATGTTTGGGGTGCTAGGATCGATAAGTGTCACTCTTGAAAATTAAATAGAAAACAACAGAAACCAGCATTAGTTTTTCGAAAAATTGAATAACTTTGTACAGAAGAATGTTTAAACATTTGAACTGCTAGCGTTTTCGTTGGCACCGTAACTTGAATTCTCCCACGATATATGCTTTAGTGATAACGCTGAGTAAAAAAATCTCCCTACTTCATTCATATTTACCAGCCCTATCACTTTATGGGGAATGGGAATTGACTGAATGTGGTAATCTCTCAAGGATGTTCTCTATTAATAGGTTCCCTTCAGTAATAATTTATTTTTCTAGTACTTTCACTTTCACTCAAACACTTAGCTGTTAACCAGAAGAATTCGAGCTTATTTTCACCTAGAACTGTTTAAGATGTGTTCTCACTTTAGAACTTTCAGTTGTAAGATTGTTACTCATGATGGCCTAAACCTTAGTGGAATTCGTGACTATCTCTTCGTCTCATATTCTTCTGAAATGCAATTTCACAATCTCAGTGCGAGTGATTTAGTGAAAATTGAAATAATCTTATAGATTCAAAGTATTGTTAAGTGATAGTTAAGTGGAGGGTTTTAGCGCACTGCGTGTTTTTAAACTCTTAAACGTGTGATTTTTAGTTCATTATTGGAGCATTAGTTTCTTTTGGTTACCGTCTAGTTGATGGTGGATCATGCTAATGCAACAGAACTCTTAATTAAGCTTTATTAGCTGTGGTATTCTATGAATGAGAGACATTAGGGCATTTCACATGGCTCTCTAAGCACAGTACTTCTGCTTACTCAATCACAAATAAATATTGAACTCGATTTACTACCCGACTATTCGGAATCTATTGATGAGAGCCGAGTTGAAGCGAACAAGTCTGTGTAGTGGACAATTTCATGCTCTTAGTAATTTTTCATTTAGAATTGGCGTCAGCCCGAAATTGCTGTTTGAAATGAACGATCGGTCGATGCTGATGGCCAGCGTACACAACTCGAGGCTAAGTAGGTAAATGAAAGCGCTGAAAGTATACCCCTTTTACATTATTTGTATTAGCTCGTTGGCCGTGTGAGAGTAAGCGGATTCGCATCTGGCTCAAGACCGCATCCGCAGGATTGCTTTAGAATCTCAGGCTGGCGAAAATCGCAGGATTACCGGGGAGCCAGAGGTTTCTTTCTTCTATAATACCAAGTCCAGTCTTAGCTGTAGCTATAGAACAATCATAGAAGTGGAACGGTGTTACAGAAATATCTCTGGTTTAGTTATTCTCGCTCCAGTGGGATCTGCTGGGCGAGGGCCCTTGTCGAGCAATAATTCACCCGAACCGCCAACAAATTCTCGACGCTGAGGATAATATATTTTATCCGTTTCAACTGTCGTATTTTATTCTCGGCTGCAGAACTCCTCGATGTAACACCGCATTGGATTCGCTTCACGATGCCGATTGCAGAGGTTCCAAAATTTATTGAGATTTATTATTTTGTAGGCAAAGAGAAAAAACCGGTTAAGTTTCAAATTATTTCATAAATTTCAAGTTCTAGCAATAAAAACAATAACAATAACAATAGAATTGAGCGAGAGAGTAAAATAGGCAACAATTTCTGCATCATCTCTCTATAAAATGACCATGCTACACATGAAAGCGTCGTAGGAGGTGAAAAGTGGCCAACCTCTTCATTAAGCCCTATAATAGTCGGCATCTGCATAGGAAGCATTCCTTCGCGAAAGTTGAGTAGTGAGTCATCCGATATACATTGAACTCTCAGAACTGCAGCTTAGAAACTGAAAAAGGAAAATGATGTGTTCATCGACCGTCGACTCTTCTTTAGAAAAAAAGAGCGAGTTATGTTTGCAGAGAAACTTCATATCATAGCCGGAGCGTTTTGCCTGCCACTTGCACTGGCAAACTTCCGATTGCTTCTCGCAAAATAAAATTCTGTCGCCGACCTTCAAGTTCTACGTCGCTGCAGTTGCTGCAGTTCGACGTGTCTCGAGGGAGGGAAAGGCCGCCCGAAGAAAGCGGGCGAAGAGTTGCGAGGAAATGGAAGAAACTTTGTTTATAGTCGCAACGTTGCTTGCGATTGCGAGATCTTTGAGCTGCAACGTTTAAGATCGTGTTGAATAGGTTTCAACTCAGAGATTACCTTCCTTTTCCTGCAGTTCAACCGGTTGTTTATGCCGCGATCGTTTTTTACACCGGTTGCAAATGTGGAAAGTTATGATAGAAAAATAGCAAACGCTTGCAACTACCCTTGGCCTAGTGACCGGGATTTTTTACCAACTCAGAATACTAAAGAAACTTTGTCTCAAGAGCTGCCGAGGGAAAATAATTAATAAGGTTCAACGCTATTTTAGCGTAGATGGTGCTTCTAAGGGAGGTAGTAAGATGAACTGACTTTTCCCGCAGTATCTGCTGAATAATCGAGGACGGCAGCCGTAAATTTCTTCAGATGTCAACTAGAAGCATATTTACAGGAGAATCCCAAAGTATTCTAAACATCAATCATCGGGATAATTTTCCCAGTATAATGATTGCTACGAAATCCCCCTCCCTTTGCATAGAAAGCCCGAGATTAATTTGCCACGAACCTATCTTGACATTTTAGTCTCCCTTAAAGCAAGTTGTCTTTTAAAATAAATTATAGCCTAAATTCAATATTATAATGATCATCAGATTGTTCTCACAAATGATGATATTTATGATGTTTTGTTTTGTTTCAGGAGTCGACCGACTCACCGAGGAAGGTATGCAAATTACGCAGCATTCATATATTAGGCTTTAATAAAAAAAAAAAAAAAAAAAAAAAAAAAAAATAGAATCGAGAAGCGCATTCAAAATCTACAACGTTAGTAGAATACGATATTTTTCCTGAAAAATAGCCAAGAGACCCAAAAAAAAGCACGAATACGCGGAGTTACAGTGATGTGTCTTACGAGACAAGTTTTGTGTAATGGGACCCAAAAAGGAGACAAAAACACAAAAACATAAAGGTAAATGTGAATCACGTGGAAGTACGGTGCGTGACACCAACGATAAAAATCAGGCGTCATTCACTTGCTGTAACAAAATTGTTCAGATTTTAAGCGTTCAAATAGATGATATAAGTAAAAGTTCGCGGTACGTTAAAATAAAACTATTGTAAATATGCGAATAACGCGGAAGTACAGTATGTGATCCGCGCGACAAAAATCGGTTGTCATTCAATCACCGCCATGAACATTTCATGATCTTGACCATTCAAATATATTGTTCATTCGCGGCCTGTAAAAATCAAATTACGAACTATAGTGGTCACGGAAAAAGCTCATAACGTTACAGCTATCAAAGGTTAGTCACAAAACATTTTTTGAAAATTGTATTTAATTTTTCACAGAAATACTACAATTTTGTAACTTTTTGCTCACAGGCAGATGGTCACAGAGACACATGTTCAGAAAGTATTTCTGAGTATATTATTATGAAGATCTCTTTCAAACTCACCTCCGTTCCGAATTCGAATTTTCGGACGATCGCAATATTCTAGTTGGTTATATGGAAATTGCTTCAGATTACTCTTGTTGCGGATTATTACTCTAGCAGCTTCGGATTAACCATGGCCGCAGTAACAATGAAATAGCTTCTGACCTATTTCACGATCTTGTTCTTTTGATGGTTTTGCGATGAAAGGTATTTGTTCTGCGCTCGTTTTCCACAAAACGGATGATTCTCTGACGCAAAGGCTGTACCATCCTTTTGCCGCCCTAATTTAATTTTTCCCCTCCGTCCGAGCTTCGTGATCACCATCAGCATTAATCAGTCGTTGAGAGACCGCCTTTTCATTGACGTAGCTTATAGACCTTAAGAATGAATGGATGGAGGTCTATTCATCAACACGTAAAGGGTGGAAACTGGTTTTTCGTATGGATGGAAAAATAACGACGGTCTTTTCTAAACAACCCACGTTCCCACAAAATAATCAAGAACGTTTGATAGTTGGTGAATACTGAAGTAAATCCTTCCGTATGTTATCAATCTTGAAGTGTAGTTGTCAAAATTCCAAATCAATTGAGAACATGTTTATTAAGTAAATAAATTTCACCTTTTCCCAATTTTTTTTCTTTTACGGAACGATTTCATTATCGGATTTTCAAAGTTATGACTTTGTAGCGCTCTAAAATTTATCTACCTTCAACTTTCCAGACTGCTTATACCGTGAGAAGAGGAAAAAAACACTGTCAAATACAAATACGACGAAAAATACAACCATATCCCCACCCACCCGACATGCCTGAAAACCAACTTTTCCAAATAAAGTTTTCGCCCCTCTCGTGCGACTAAATAAAATAAATAAAAACATAAATAAATTTCGATAAATAATAAAATAAAATTGAGAATTGAAGGTTCTGGTATTCATTTTCCTCATTTTCGAGTTGACTAAATTTTCTTCACCGCAATCAATCGTTAGTTAGTATTAGTCATCAAGGAGGACGTAATTCTTTCGTATACGTTCTTGCTTTGTTTTTAATGTTTCTGTCCATCGCAATACTGCGTCTAAAAACTAATTTAACGATTCTTAGTCGGACTTTTAAGCTCTGATTGTACCCGTTTGGCACATAGCCAAAGCTTGTTTCGCCAGGTGTCGCGATGATTAGTATCATTCACGTTCTGCCTCTAATTTCAGTTTTGTATTTCCAATTACTCAAGAGAAGACTTCGAATATCCAACGTGAGAGAACCGCAATTGGAACTACTTGTAAAGCAGGATTCAAGGTATATTAACTTACCTACCTAATAGGGATGGAAGGCTCAAATTTAATTAGACGGTAACAACCCTTCAGCTGCGTTTTCGTTCCGCAGACCCGAACAATCGAGGCTTGAGGGTGGCATCAAATCGTTTCTGCCTCAACGTCGCCTGCGGTTGAAGTCTTCTTTGAAATCCCACATTCAATGAGTCCGCTTTTCCATTGGCTGGCCGAAACATACGGTTCACAGAGTAGTTGAAAGAGTATAGCATCTACACCTAATGACCAGCTCTAATTTTCCATTTTCGAACCGATACCTAACTAATTAAAAATCTAAAGTCACGAATGAAAATCTTAAAAACGACTTTGTTTTTCGACTATTTCAAATCCTAATGTCAAATTTTCCTCTATTTTTTTCGAATTAGGAATTTGATGAGTGTTTTAGCATTTCTCTGCACTCGTTAAACTAGTTTCAACACAGTCCGAAATTCTTTTAGACAATGAAATGTTGAACGAATAATTTCGTATAATCTTGGTCGAAGCCCGTAGATGGATTCCGTTCCAAGCGAAGAAACCCGCTCCAGTATAAAATTAGAACCTGCCACGTTTCGAGGAAGGTTGCTCGTCTCACCAGAAGTTTAATGAAGATAAAAGAGCAGACGCGGTCTATTGTATGTGCCGCGTTTGATCTTGTAAAATCACTAGGAAAAAGGCTTGAGAGCTGTGGTAGTTGAAGAGAAACGACGGCTTTTTGCGGTCTAAACAGAAAATACTAGCTTTTTCCTCTTGATCTTCCGCTTCTTCCAATTTCACTGCTCCTAACCTTTTGAGCCACCTGTTTTCCCGTTTCATAGGTTCACTCCGTCTCATAATGTTTTCTTTCATAGATTCGGTCTCGTTCCGAAGGTGCGAAGATAAAACGCTGATAGTAAATCAGTGTTTGTACATATTTGATGTGCTTTTTGATCGAAACTAAGCCTGAACCGATTTTTCTACAAGTATACTGACTTTTTTTTTTTTTTACTTCCATGTTTTAATATATTTTGCACTATTAATTAAATATTAGTATGGATAGGGGCGAAATTTAGGGATGAAATTCAAGATAAAAACGCTGCAAATGATTGTACAGTGGTTTATTATTATTTCGCTTCAATATTGACTTAAGAAGACCATCCATTTGTCATTTTAAATATTCCGAAAATTTGTGAACGTTCCCACCGAAAAACAGATGGTAACTATAGGGGAAAACTCCGTAGCAACTATTGTAATTTTAATAATTTTTATTTTTCTTAATTTCCTAAATAAAAACTAAACCTGTTGCCTAACGATACAGCTGGAGAGAGTGTTTAACGACCATTCCAATGAGTATAGAACGATTTTTATAGCTCCAAGAACTCTCGAGTTATACCCTCGTGTCAAATTTCTGAAAATCTCCCAAATTTTTCACAAAAGCTGCGATAACTCGAGAACCAATAAAGCTATCGACCCGGCAATGGTCTCATTCGATTCAGCGTCCAAAAATCTATATAATTTGATACCACGTACACATTTTTCTGAAAAACCTTGGAAAATATGAATTTTCTCCCCCTCAAAACCCCCCAAAAATACCCTTAAAATTGAGCTAGCAAGTTGGTTCAAGAATTGGGCCGTCCTTGGACCGAGATTGATTTTTGGTGAAAATTTCAAATTTTTAGCTCTTACAGTTTGGCCGGAAAACTGCTAACGGCGGACGGCGGACGGCGGACGGCGGACGGCGGACGGCGGACGGCGGACGGCGGACGGCGGACGGCGTACGGCGGACGGACAGAATTTTTTTTATTGGATATTCGGATTCTACATGCCTTGAAACGTAAAACATCAAATTTTGAGGGGGGGTTAGAAAATTTTTTTTCTTGGGCGATTACAATGGTTTATTATTGAATAATAAACCAAAAGGGTGTTGTCCTTTTACCTTCCCTATATAGTTTAACCCTCTGTATAGACACGCGACACTATCAGTTTTTATAGTACGAACTACCATCCTATCTGGCGGGTTTTCCATGTTTTTCAGTAGGTACTTGGTAGGTATGCAAGTTTTCACTAAAGTAGACAGAACCTAAGCCATCTGTGAAGTTTCACAAGATTAATTTGTAACTTTCACCCTAAATACTTCAACAAAAATCGTCTGTTCAGATGTTTGATTATACCAAAAGAGTGGTAATTTGGTTGTCCACATTTTCCCCATGTAATGTATCAATCAATTTCTCAACAGTTTATGTGGTATTCAACAATATTGGTAAAATGTACACGAAAAAATGACTCTCGCTATAGTTTAATATCATGTAATCGGTTACAGATAATATCAGCACACTGGAACTCATTCTTTCAGCCGGAGGCCTTGGTCTTGAAAAAATACGAATTAAAATCAATTGATGTCTATATCGTTCGAAAAACACCGCTGAAAAAATATCCATATTGTTTTACCGAATCACGAATAATTTGGAGTATTTGTCGAACACGTTTTTTCTAACCTATAACGGCAATGTTATTCGGAAAATACAGCTGCCAGCGGGAAAACTTTAGCGTGAAACCGTTCAGGTTCTGAGAAGGCCTTGTTAGCCCCCTTCGAAAGTAAGTTGGTAAGCTCCCGAAGAAAAATTCTTCGAGCGTAAGGACGACTCCAATTTTTCAACGTTCTTTCATTCGTTCTTCGCTTCAGATTATTAGGATTGTTGAGACTTGTCCGTCTATTTCTTTTAGATCTAAAATGTCTTCCGTCCCACCTGGCAGGAACATTTCTTCTCCATGGGAATATTAAATTAGAAGGGAAAATTACAAAAACTCGTATTCAGAAATTTAGGTTTTCATAAAATTTACATGAATTTACCTTCTAAATCGATTAAGGCCTGTCGCTAGTCCCATTTAAGGGAGATAATGTACACGATCGTTAGCCAATTTTTACCATTTGTCATTTGATTACCATTTGGATTGATTAACTCGAATAAATAGTTGGATTCACTTTTCTCAATCATTGAACAAAAACTTATTCAACTGCTTTTGATTATAGATATTTTCATTTTTTGCATTTTTTAATGGTTACTATAGTATTTAGTAATCCATTTAATACTATAGGAGATATAGGGTCAATTATTAGTAATTATTAAACGATATTTTTGTAGTTCTAGCTCCATCTAGTACATATGCCTGAGTCTGGCGTTGCAAATATTTGTTCATATAATTATCACATAATTATTTTTAGACTAGTAAACATTTTATTACAGCTGTTTCATTTTTCCACAGGTGGTAGTAATAAATTTTTGTTATTTACTTTACTTTATGTCTTAAAGTTTAAATGTTAAGACGCTATAAAAGTAAATGAAAATATAGAGAATCTACGAGAACCGTATTATTTTGAGTTGAGTTTCTAATTGCATTTCCCTCTCATCTCAAAAACTATGTGAAAAATGCGATAACTATGGAATGATACAATAAATCCAATTATTAGTAAAATTGCAGTCAATTTTCTCAAAAATTTGCTCGAAATTCAGATGGAAATGTATTTTTGTTCAGTATAACCAATTTGATGAAAAACAAATGTGACGTAGCCGTTTACTCAATAAAACTGACGCTAATAGAGCTCTAATGTGTCTAATTTTATCTGAATTGCTCCACAGGTTATTTAATTTATATCTTCCGTATTAATATGAATAGAAAGAGAGAAAGACTAATCAAAAGAGCCGAGGTGGCTGTCCCTCATCAACCCTGGCTCTTTATGAGCTTCGCCCCTTTAAAAACCACCTTGAACTTTACTCCGTTCCTTTAGGTTGGCTTTAAAAGGGTTTCAGGTAGAAGCAGCGCCTCGGTTTACTGAGCTCATTTGCAAAGCAGACCGTTGCCGTTGGCCCTTTTGGCAAGAAATCGTTTCGTTTAATTCAGACTATATTCGATATAGGTATTTGAATGATTTCCATTTTATTTTCTTTCTCCCTATCGATGAGTTTCAAAATCAATTAGATTGGAAAGAATGATAATCGATGACATGTATTTTCTATCCAATTTCAGAATTAAGACGTTTCCACTTTGAATATTCGCAATTTAATTATATACATTAAGGAAATTATATTTACCTTGTGTTAATGACTCACATACCAATCAGGGCAATCAGTATATATTATTAGCCGATCGCCCTGTTCAAATGTGGCAAATTTCTCGGTAATACTGATTGTTTGCAGTTCAGTTACCAAGGTTTTCGATTTCTAGCGCAGTTTAAATCGTTGAAAAGATGTCGGGTAAGGTTTCAAGGTCAAAACGATGCTATCAGCCATTCGGTCCCATGCATGCTGATGTTCAAGACTCAGAACTAGCCATTATCCACGCCTTTTTTCGAGGTATTGTTCGTTCCTTTTCCGCTCATTGAGAGGCAGAAGTTGTAACGCCATAGGAGAAAATAACAGAACCGAAACGGGCCGTAAACCTATATACGGCTGGAGATCCTCGAACCCACGTGGAGTAACATGGGGTGGAACGAAAGAGGGAAACTGGCAAGCTCCTGTGGCCAGTGTTTGAACGGCAAAACGACCTTTTTATGCTCCCCTTTTTCACTTTTACGAGTATTTAATCGAGTGCTTGTGTATTTTATCACCGAGGCATACTCGAGTGACGTAAGACTTTCTTCGGTTCCGTTTTATTTCGAACAATGCATCCTGATGAATGCATCTTGATCTCGAAATATTGATAAAACGCATTATTTTCCTACTTACTCATTAGCATTCTTTTATTCCTAATTCAGTTAAAAATTTTCTGTTCATGTTGATACTGTATTTTATGTTAGTAAGTGGATATAAATGGTGAACGTCCCAAAGGTCTCTGCCCAATAAACCGCTACTTAGAGACAAAATAAAGCAACATTTTATAAGATTTTTCATCCTTCGATTTTATAATTGTCTCTCCATATTGCTACAGTTTTCGCCTCGAAACAGCTGATTCTACGATTCGCTGTTATGAAAGCACGAAAAGTTTTAAAGTTTCTCCGAAAAATAACTGTGAAAGATTAAGTAACCTGCGGTTTCTTCGACTGTCCTTTTGAACATTCATCGATTGCTCGGTAATTGGGCGATGGAGTTTTCAAACGTTTCCTAATTGACAGCCGAGAGTCCGCCTGGCCGTAAGTCTGTCCTCTTTCTCAGCCCGCCCTCGAGGAAAAATATGTTCGTTTAATTTCGGCCGGAGAAAAACTTTTTTCGCCTCCTTTTTCTCGCGTATTCCGACCGTAAACCCGGCGCTGCCGGGAATTCAATTCTAGCTCTCAAATCAAATCTTATTGTTCGTGACCATCTCTTGACATCCGCATCGGAAACCGCAATTTGATGGTTGGCGGCGCCGAATTGAATAAAAACACTGTTATTGAACGACAAGGCTACACCGATATTTTTATTGCCGAACTCGGGGTTTGCAGTATAAATGTACACAAACGGTTTTATTTAATTAAGAAAATTAACTAACCTTTTGTTCGGTCGGGTTTGAACTATATCCAAATTTACCCAATTGTGGTTATCCATATTTTATTTTATTCGGACGTAATATATAATTATAATCACTGTTGCTTATCCATTTGCTAATCCGATATGGTGAAACTTACAGTGAATAATCTTTGGTATAACGCTCACGATCGTCAAAAATATCATCAAATTCGAGAACTTCTTAATTGAAAACTTGGATACTTCGCGACCGTTACTTTTCTGACGAATACAATTGAAAAGCTTTCCTTTCTATGTTAACACACCATAGAAAATATTATCTCTTGGTTAAAACAAATCTAATAAACCTCTGAACTTGTACTAACGACGTTTTCCTCCGATCGATCTGGGTTCACTCGTTCTGAAAATATCCCCGAGGGTTTAAGGTTGGCGATTAATTATTAGCTAGACCAGAAGTGTTTTGGCCTGGGGCTTTAGATCAACTCTGAAGCCTCTGTTTCCCCAATATCCTGTCGATAGTGCTGGGTTGATATTAGACTCGGATAGAAATATGAGCCAAATATTTCGCCACCGAAGAGATAATTTCGTATTGATATTGCAGGGTAATAAATATTGAAAATCATCGCATACTGGCCTCTGCTATCTTTGAGGGGCAATAATGTGTAAAGTAACAATCGATAATAGATTTTATATTGATAAGTAATGCTTGTCTACTGTATGAACAGAGAATTTATTGTTAGCCAATAGTTTCTATAATTTTTCATCTTTAAAAGATGAAATTTGAGTTCTTTTTATTCCTTTTCAACCGATATCATCTACTCTGTTCGAATTTAAAAAATTCTAGTCGTTTAAAATAAAAGTACACCGATAATTTCAATTGACAGATGAATCATTATTTTCCAGGGCAATACGTCCATGGGAAATGCCCAGGATGACGTGTAAGCTGCAGAGTGGCCATCTCCAGGAGAAGTAAGAGATATTATTTTGGATTAAGAGCTTGTGAATTAAATGCGGCATTCATTGTCATGATTCGTGTTGAGGAAAGGCCTCAACGTAGGATGCCAGTGACCAACATTAATCGCCAAACAATTTTCCAATAATAGACCATTTTCAATAATCGAAATACCTACCAAAATAAAACAATAGTTTTGACGACATGGAATTCTTCGGAACTTTGACCAGCACAAAGTAAGGCTTGCGTGCTTTTCGATTTGGGAGTCAGAACGCTTTACAGGGAAGTCCAAAAATATAAGTGATTGCTATCCATTCTTCGATTCTCTATTTGCATGTTATCGATGAGTATTCTACTTTTGATCTATCAACTCGATATCATCAATAATAAATCAGCGGTGTTGCAAAGTAGTTAATAATAAATTTTTTCTTCTTCCTGAAAACAATAAACATGAAAATAAAATAAGCCCAATCCCGTTTTGTGAGCCAGTGGAATATAAAATGGGAAAACATTGACATGAGGCTATATCTGCAGTAAAATTCCCCTGTTGACCACTACCAACCCCGTAACCATTTCTGTCCACTGTCAATCATCTCGTACACGTTAGACGTGCATTGATTTTGTCAGACTGAACGAGGTCAGCACCCCATTATTCGACGTCAGAGGCTCGCATAATAAATTGACATCTTTCTTGCTTGAAATGACGGCCCTGGAGGTTTGAAAAGTTCGCAACCGTTGCGATACCGGTCGATTTATTTCGTTTTTCGAAAGCTAACAACTGATCCTGATACTCGAATCAGATCGTTTGCTGCGAGTGGGAAATAATGAAAGTTCAATTTTATTTTCAACTTCAGGGTTTGTATGTTTCACAGACGAAAAATTAATTTCTCCTTTGCTGTTGATGACAGTCTTTCTAATAACGTTCTTTATTGAAACTAGGGGAAATCGATGTGAGGCAAACGCGGCGGTTTCATCGATGTAACAGGCTTGGTATCAGACGGAGGTCTGTTCAAAAGGGTTCTAAATCAAGCGAACAGTTTTTCTGCCGATATCGCCTGTAATAAAAGATAGCTAATCCAATTCTCCTACTGTTTTCCTACTCGATATAGTCATCTAAAAAATATTGTATGGTCTAGAATGACGATAGAGTTGAAAATATCGCACAGGGAAATTAATATTCACACTGTCAACAGTCGCCTGAAAACAATCAAAATTGAAACGAATATCCAGGCCAACGTTGTGGAATTTTCCTTTAGCTGTGCGCTATAAAGAGTTAAAATTGATCCAACAGCACTCTAGGCTACTAAATGTTGGCATAAAACGAGTTTCGACCGATTCTTTTAAAGCCGGAAGATTAAGTCTCCTTTTTTGAAGTTGCCTTGCTCTGGATCTCTATTCAACTGAGCTTGAAATACTTAATGAATTTTGACACGCAGTGGAGCATTAAATGAATTTTAACACAATTCTTTTGAGAATATATACCCTTGTTGAGATCTACGTGAGGTAATTAAAATGCAGAACTGCGTAGCTATAGGACCTCCATCTTCGCCACGATGAGGGACATTATTTTCCACTTTTTAAGACCTGTTTTGCATAACCTCGGCATCCAAGGCCGTCACTATGACGAACCGCCCTCTTAAAAGATCCATTTAAAAATGGACATAAGTAGCAGGGTTTTTTTTAAACTTCATCAGTGATGATAGGTTGTGCGTCTTGAAAAAATATGAGACACTCATTGCTAGGTTATTTTACACTCCACCAAGATCGTTCTACAGTCATTAAACGACTGCGAAAGGAGGGCATTACTCAAGTTGACTTTCTTTCCATTTATAACAACAAGCAATGTTGATAACGACAACCTGTTTTCGCTAGTAAAATCGCTTCTTGGCGTTGCCAGTACAGCTAACTCCAGCTCCAACTTTTTGGGTGAAATCCACCAATATAGTATAGCAGTATGGACACAACAGTGAAATAGATGAGACACGACCTTTCACCGCGATTTCACCACGATTCAATCAACGGTCTCATCCTTGACATTGCGGAACTTATGGAATTTTGAAAACATTTTGATAACATTCTCACGGATTATCGAATACTGAATTTTCAACAGATTTTGATGTTTCACAGACTAGTAAGATAAACTTATTAGTTCAGCATGAATTTTATTGTGAACAGATGCGGTAGCCTCTGAGCATTCTTAGCTATTAAGCACGTGCCATTTATGACAGAGCATTTTTTCAAATCAGGTTCGAAGACTGGGCTATCTTTAGAATTTTTATACAGTTTTCAACGGCTGTCGACAGGGAGTTAGAGTTTTTGCATCCGAGTGTGATAGTAACTGAATCTGACGGTTCATCAATCTTCAAACAGTCCCCTCTATAATACGCTTCGAAAATTCGCTCGTAAAGCCATGCTGCGTGACTAGAACTTTTATGCTCGGGATTTGGAACTAAACGAATATAGTTGGTAGATATTTTTGTGTAAAGTATTCACATCACTTCAATAGGGTCACGGGATATTTCAGGTGAGAATAAAATTTAAAGGAGGGTAAATAGAAGTGAACAGGAAATAAAAATTGGCAGGAAACGTTCTAAATTTCGTAGTAATACAATCACTACAGAGGCCGCTTTTAGAGGTGACTCGAGAGGGAAAGTTCGACTCGGACACATAATGCATGAACTTCCCCTGTTCTTCAAATACTCAACACAAGAGCCCACGGTCATGTACGCCATTCATGGGCAATAGGGGAATGTCCATGCTAATGAGTCCGCTCGAAACGGATCTCTGGTAACATGAGTATGCATCAACTTATTCAAGTCACTTCTTGGCAAAAGGGATTCTCAGAGTGTATCCTTTAAACCTAAAGAATTGTTTTGAGACACGATCTTGTTGAATAACGTTGTTCATTAAATATAAGTCAATTCGTGTTTCATGTGAAATTACATTTGAAGAGGAATAATGTCAATAATTTGGCTGAATGAATACGAATTCCCCGAAGATTACCATAATTTCTGCAAATAAAAAAATTTTTGTGGAGAAAATTCGTAAATATAAAAAACTTCTTCTCGCCTTTGATGACTAGTTTTTATCACCCGATTTCTCTTCGTTTCGGGTCGTTCCTCTACTGTAGTCGGATTCGTACAGAAACCACAGGAGTTGAGAAAAACCGGGTACAATTATGAATTTATTAAAAACGCGCGAAAAAAACCCTGGCGGAACAATTTATTTGGAAACTTTTCACAATTCGCGGAATATGTATATTAATTCATGAAACGAAAGAAGTAACCTGAACCTCTTGCCGCTTTTCTGCCAAGGGAAATCTAAAGGGAATTCTCCGCTCCTGCTATTAACCAGCAACTTGGCGCGTTTCTTCTCTTCAAGTTGCGGCTTGGAACAATTTGTAACCGGAATAAGGAGGCACAAGTTTTTCCCTGCGGGTTGAGCCAAGTTGTTGGAACGTTTGGAACTCTTGCTTCAGTTGGCTGTAATTCACTTCTCAACAAAGATGTTGAGCTATTATTATGTATACGTTCAAATCGAATTGTGATACCGCAAACTGAAAATCGGGATAGGTAGGTATTTTATTAGAATGGAAGACCAATATTGGATATTGAAAAAATCAAGTAGCCTTTTCACAATTGTCTTTATAGCACTAAACTGCGATTTTAAGCTTGTGGTATCGCAATCAACCTGTTGATTTTTTTTATAATACAATATAAGCTGAAGAAATTTGTATTTTCATGTAGGGAAGTCTATTACTAATCAAAACGGATGATGAAATTCAATGAAAGCGATAGACATAAATAATAAAAAAGGAATTAAAAACTATACAAACGATTTCTTTGTTTTCCTAGGAAAGGCCATACAAATGTCATGCAACTACAACCGAACTCTTGTGAACGTTTCCACCTAATATTTTGGTATCGTATTGGCGACTAAGACTAACTCCTTGGCAACTATTGTAATTTCAAATATTTTCCGAATACTTCATTTACAGTCATAAGCCTAACAGAAGAGAGTGTTATACAAGTATTCCAAAAGTAGAGAACGATTTTTATGGCTCCATAAATGATCGAGTTACACCATTCAGTCAAATAGATCAATACTCCAAACATTTCTCATAAATCTGCGATAAATTGGGAATCATTAAAGCTATCGACTTCGTTAGGGTTACATTCGATTCGGCGTAAAAATCTATATAAATTGATATTCACACAGCTGTTTAAAAAAAAAGGAAAATACGAATTTCCCGACCCTCGAAACCCCTCAGAAATACTCTCAATTTGGAGCTAGCGATTTGGCCAAAGAATTTAACTATTGTCAGACCGAGATAGATTTTTGCTGAAAATTTTAAGCATATAGTAGTGATATAGTTTCCTCTGAAAAGTGTTGACGACGTGGTGTGGACTGATTTTCTTTGTTGGATATTCGGATTCTGCATGCCTTGAAACGTAAAATATCAATGTTCGTGGAAAATCAATCAATCAATGCGACGTCAAAAAAGAGAAGTAAAATATCAAGTTAAGAGAGGGGGAGGGTGAATTTTTATTTCGTGAGCGATTACAATGGTTTATTGTTGAATACCAACATGAATGTTCCTATCACGGCAACTTGTCAACTCAAAACGCAAGACCGTTGAGCCCTGACGGTCGGGATAACCTTCATATTACGAAGTACAACAGCCGACAGAACGCTCTAATGAAAGATAAATTGATTGGTGGAAAATGACGAAATACGACGTCCGGAGAAGCGTGTCAAACAGATGTTATGATACCTCGATGGTGTTTTCGAAGAATAGTAAGAATCTCAACATTTTCCAAGTCAGTGGTGAGTTCGAAAAATAATCAAGCTCCATTTTCAGACTCTGTCTCAATTTTAGATTATCCCTTATGATTGATTATCTCTCATTATTAACAATTATCCCTCATCTGCTTAATACACGACGGTGCAAGATTATGAATTCCATTGAACCTGTGGACTTCAATGTCATTTATATCGTGGACGGGAGCCGCGGTAGCCGGGTCATACTAAAACCACTATTTATCAGAGATTACACGCATTGATGAGTATTACTTGAATAACGGATGCAAAGCTTTCTACCGAACAATTAAACGGGTATAGGGTTCGAATTAATTAAGGGCTTGAAGCTTGAAAACATCTGGTTAGGAGGTGACGCTCCAGTTTATTCAACGTCTATGGAACGAGAGTGAGATTGGGTGAGGCAGTTCCGGCCTTCAGGAGGCTTAGACATCGTGCCTCGTTGCTACAAGAGCTGCTCTGGTTTGCGAAGCGATGCCCTGCACTTCACCGATAAGCTCTTAAGCCGTTAACTGCAGCAACTAATCTCCTTTATGGCAAGAAGGAACCTCCTTCCATAACTCCTATCGTTGGACTCACTCGAGCTCAAAGCCTCGAACTCCTATATCTACCATTTCCAGATTAAACTGGATGCAGAATATTGTCAATGATTCACTTTCTAGGAATGGACACGGTCTCATTGCGATGTTAATATTCCTAATGCTCTTCGGTTTGAATGGGATCCTATTATTGGTGGTTTTTTACTAGGATGGTTCTTCAGTGATATTAGTTATGACGCCGTTCTATATACATATGAAGCATATTTCTTCGGCTACGACTCTAATGGTGGATTTCACAAAAAAAAAAAAAAAAAAAAATAATAATAATAAATTTAAAAAAAAACTGAGTTGCAGTTAGCCTTAGCTGTATAGGCAACGCCAACAAGCAATATTACATGGGAAAACAGAGAGACGAATTTCCGTCACAAATCGTCAAAATACGAATATATCATTACGCTTTCCTCAAATACTGAAATGCCGGTTTGGTTCCGTTATTCGTTTTTTCCAGCTGAACAAATTTAAAACGGGTTGCTGGTTTATCAGTTTTCATCAATCAAAAGACTCTCGAAAATTACATACAGTTCGAAACTATCGAACGTAGGACGACGAGTCGACCTCATTTCAGTGCCAAGCCAATTACATCCCGCCACTAAAGGGAGCTGAAACTTTTATTATTTGCCCGGTTCAATTGATCTTCGAACTTTGAATGGACAGAGCCGCTGAATGGAGCGTGAACACGAGCGTTCTGAGAATTTTATTTTTAGTCAGAATATTTTACACGGAGCAACTGCGAAACGTACTTTACTAAACCACAAATAATACCACCCTATAAATTATTCAGATGTAGAACCTGTGTGTGTATAAAAGGGTCGAAGTAGTCGCAAGCTATTTTATTAGCTTTTTTCATTTATTTGATTGAGTTGAATTCCGTGTAATAAATCGCTGAATCTTGAAACTAAATAAAAGATTTTTCAACACCGTACTACAACTACAATATACGATCGGGTCAATTATCCAAATAATGAAAATGCCCCGATGAGCAGAATATTGAACAAAAGCGCGAAACCAGGGATCATTCCTGTTCTGGTAATACAGGTTGGCTCACATCTGCTAGGTGAGAGCTTTTGAGGCCGTATTGATGTTCGTAATCGAATCCTCTCACAAGGATCAGTGGAAGATGCGAAGAGAAGAAACGGCAGATGTAAGACGAGCTTCGCGTTTTCCCCTTGGCTGCATTTGTGGAGCGACCCCGTTTCAGCTGTGAGATGAGTATAGCTACCTGTCACTTTACGCATCTCAACTTATCGAAATTGCATCTGACCGCATTTCCATTTCTATAGCTTCGAATAAGTGACTGTTATCAGTAAGCTCGTAATGCTCGAATAATTATCCGATTCTCTCTAGTCGAATTGACGCGAGTAGTAGCGGAATGGATATGATACATCATTATTACAAATAGAACGAAGAATTGTTTGCAATTATTTTTAGAAAGTTCAAATTTTTAGAAATTCGGGTTTCCGCAGTATAAACTTGCTTCAAATGGTTCTATTATTTTTAATAGTTATTATTCCTATTACTTTTGTTTGACAGTTGTTTGAGAATTGTCATCCATCAATTTGTCAGTATTTTCGTCATTTACGAGAATAATGAATAACCTTGACATATACCTTGACGTGACTATTTTTACTTTGACCTTGACTTCGCTTTGACCTTCGCATTCGACCCAGAAACGTGCGACACGTTTTATTAAAATTGAATCGAATCACCGCTGTAACCTTTTTCAATTCAAAGAATTCGCCCATCAACATTTATCAAGTTTTCAGCTCGCTTCGTCGTTGAATTGGCACAGTATTGAACTCTCGTTCGCGTGAATCGAAGGATTGCTGTGGAAACCTTCCTCGTGTTTGACAATTCCGTCCGGGTTGAAAATAACCATTTGTTGTTGGTTTCGCGTGTTTCAGAATCATCCAAACAGAGATGGGCTGAGCGGAAGTGGCGTCGGAGGGTCGGCATGGGAGTCGGGGACGTTGGTATGAACAGCACCGAATGCTCGGCCCTCCGGGATCAGGTACGATTACATACATATCGAGCGATTAAAAAATAATAGCTAATAAAATAATAATAAAAATGACTAAGCATCTTTCGAAATCAGTCAGACGTTTTGGATTTTAAAAGAGTATAGACCAGTAGAAATTGAATGTTTGATGTACAGATGAAGAGGTTTTAAATAAATTAAATTTAAACCATTACCAAACTTCAATTGTGTACTGAATAATTATCTGCTGAACATTGTCGACCGAAGTATTGAAGTAGGCGATATGGGACTTTAAACAACAAGGCACAGATTGTAAAAAATGCAGCAGGTCTTTTGAAAATTCAAATTAAATATATTTCATTAAATTTTTTTTAAATTGAATGCCATCTAAGGTTTGCCAATATCCGACAACAGTATTACTCGAAAATAATTATCCAGTAATTATAATATTGTAATCTATTGATAATAAATTCGCAATTGCATTCTGTGAGAACCAGAAACGTGCCCTAATTGAAAACCAAACCAACTGGACTCATTTGTAATGCTGATTACTACGTTATAATCGCGCCGAATTATTGAACAAGAACATTGTCGTGATTGCATCGTTTGCTTCGACCAGGTCGAACTGGATTAGGTAATTAGCAACTCAAATGGCCCTTCACTGTGTGATATTTCTGCCCATGGTTATGACGCAAAGCAATCAACCTAATCAATTTGCAAGGGAAAACGAGTAATTGCTATGCCGGTTTTGCCAAACTAGCTCGTAACGTCCCGGCTCCAATTGTTGTAGTTCTGTGATTCTACTGTGCGATAAGGGAAGAAATTTGTGAAATACACAATATCAGTAAATTTTTACTAAACGATGTTTTACTCGGCAGCCACGCTAGTTTATGAAATAAGAACGATAATTTCACGTATTTCTGTTTTTGCTCGCAGGTTGAATGGCTAGAGCCGGGTAAGGCTTGCCTCCTCTCCCTTCTTGCCGCTGTTGACCTTATGGTCATTCTGGGCAACTGCCTCGTCATAGCGGCCGTCTTCATGTCCTCCAAACTCCGTTCAGTCACGAACCTTTTTATCGTTAGCCTCGCAGTCGCAGATTTGATGGTCGGCCTCGCCGTCCTCCCGTTTTCCGCGGTTTGGGAAGTTTTTGAGGTGAGTAGAATCCGATATTTTTTTGGAGCGTTTTTGTTTTCAACAGGAAGAACGATTTTACTCGTGCTACTTTAAGAACAAAATAGGTCTAGAATTTTGCCCGAAAGTTAGTCTTAACCCGAAGACTTCATATTATTTTAATGGTCGGCTCCTGACCGTTTTAGCTCCTTCGGATCCTTCAAACCGTTGCCACTACTTCCCCATTACACTCCTGTTTGAAGCTTTCTCCGAAAGTGCCGTTTCCATCAGCCGTTACAATTTGCGATGTAACATTATTAGCATTACCTTTCATCCAATACGGGCCGCTTTAGAGAAGACGGGAAACTTGGTGATTAAATTCTAGAATATGGTGCGGTTCTCTGGAGTTCAACTAATTTAATAATTGTCCTGAAACTCGGAAATGGCTCGGTTCGAAAACCGGTCGATGCCTGCTCTGCTCCATCGCGAAGAGCTCGATTATTTTGTCGTGAAAAACCGGAGAGTTACGATTTATGATCAACTCTGGACAACAAGCTCAGCTTGTATGACGAAATCCGGTTCTGTAGATTTTTCTAATTTTTCGAGCAATTTTTTCGGTTTCAATCGAGCCGAGAAAGGATATTTATTCCGTACCATTAATTTGTCCATTAATTAAAATGTCTTCGCTCATTTTGGGCATCGTCAATTATTTGTCCTGGAAGCTACACTATCAAAAACAGATGTAAACCAGATTCGACGTAAATTGTTACTCCTCTGCAAAGAGTAACCTCCGACCTTGCCTAGGACATGGTAGTCTTTAACGGAGAGAAGCCGTCACTTTTTAACTGATCGAAAGGAGGGTTAACGTCAGGAAACGAGAGTGACATAAATACGGAGGAAACTCTGCGGAGCTGATCGCCGCGCGAGGTAGTTTGGATGGCTATCTCCTAACAGCACGTCAAGGCGTCCTCAGCCGAAGTGACGGCGAATGAAGCGAAAGAAAGATGGGCCATGGGTAGCAGAGCGTGCGCAAGTGTAGCCTTTGGAAAAGGAAGGGATGGGAGCCATCGAAGTGGTCGGATTCGAAGGCAGTTTTTCTTCAAACCCTTCGTCCACTTTTAGCCTTAGGTAATCCGATAAACGATTCTTTACTCGCACTCATCAACTTGAAAGGACGAGCTTTAGGCGGTTGAAATGGTCAATGTGTTCGCGAGGAATCCGTACGAAAATGTATTCCCCTAAGAATCGAGCCAAGAATCCGAAATCAAGAAACAAAGATTTTTCCAGCCAAAATTAATAGAAAATTGAGACTTTTATGGGAATAAAATAGTTGCGGATGTCCTTGAAAAACTTTTTATTTTGCTTGTATCTTACATTTAGGCAGAGTCGTAAATCCCTCCGTCGAAAAAGCGTCTAAATGTACTTTTTTCTGCGTTTATTAATGAGACTTTGAAACGCATTTGTTCAAACACAACATGATAAACTCAAGTTGTAACTCATCGCTTGAAAATTCCATGGACGTTCTTTTAACCATAAAACTTTGAGAGAACTTACGGAATAAATACGACTCTCACGACATGGTTGTGTTACCGTTGGAAAAAACCGATGGAAACTCGCAAGCTCTCTCGGATATAATTAGGTTTCTTTAACAACTGGACTCCGCAGTGCAGAGCCGACGCCATTATACGTTTCTTCTCTTAACTGCCCCTAATTTTCCCTTAGATTCGAGAAGGGATCTCCATTCGTCTCAAAAGTTTCCGCTGTTTGTTCAAACTCTCAGGTAGGCCCAAAGGCAGTGGTGATTAATTGCCTAGGGAAAGGAAAGCCAGTAGAAAACGAGGCCAACAAACACGAACAAGCTTCGCTGGTGTGAACCGTGTCTGCGAATTTGATAATATTGACAACCAGCGCTAATGACATCGTTGACGTTCAAATGCGCTTAATTCCGCTCGTTGAACCAACTAAACGATAAGTCGAAATCGGAAATATAATCAAAATCAATAACGCTCGATGGTCCAATTGAGGCGAACATCGCGTGTCTATTTAACAACGCTTTTTCAGGAAATCCGTCCCATGTCTCTTTTCAATGATCTTATCGAGCGCGGTTTTCATCTGTATTTGGTCGAAATAGGTGCTGCAAGGAAAGAGACGGATGGTAAGAATGGCTTGTGTTTCGAGAGCAGCAGAATGGTGTCTTCTGAGGATGTTCCAGATGGAAAACGCGCCACTCGGTTTCTTGCAGGCTTCCTCCCAACCTTAACTTTAATGGACTGGCTCTAAAAGCGATTCGGCACTGAAGTATCGTATTTCGAGCTATTTCTTTCCCATTGCCTTTCGAACATGAAACATTACCACTCACCGACTGTTCTATTACCTTATTGGTGTAGCAATCGTACCGGAGAGAACTACCCTAAAAACTATTGAAACATTTTCCGATTTCTCATCGCGCTTTTGATTCTCGTTTCAAACTGCAAACGGATATTGAACGAGTCTTTGATTGTATCGATCAACTTTTGTAGAGAAATACGTCCTTTGAAAAATGGAAAGCATCGCCGCTTGGAAACTTCCATTAATCAAAGAGGAATGTTTGATACAGGTTTCGATTATAATATCAAAAAACGTTTTCCACCCGCTAATGAACGATCCCGTTCACAGTTGATGGATCCCCGATCGAGCAACGTAATCAAACGGGAATGAGTTTTCAGAAGTGCTAACTTCCATTACTGGAATTTTCGTTTTTCGATGAAAAGAAAAAAAACAACTAATTAGCACTCCGAAATATTAACGGCTATCGAAAATCTAAATAGTTTTCAAGGGTTATTCACTAATCTGTTGTTTCTGTGAGAATTTTTGAATGTCCTATACAAAAATTGACTAGGTTATCGTAATGGCTTTATATAAGTACTAGGGGCTGAGCACCCCTAGCGGCTTCGCCACTGGAGCCATGTTGTAGCAGACTTAGATGTAACAACTTCAAGTTTTCCAAGATTTGTAACTTGCACAGTTGATAACTCAAACAAAAATTCGTCAATTCAGATGTTTGAATATACCAAAAGATAGGTAATTTGATTGTCCACATTTTCCCAATGTAATGTACCTATCCATTTTTTTACCGTTTTTGCGTTATTCTACAATAATAGTGGACTATACACGAAAAAATCACTTTTTTCAACTTTAAACGTTATTTTCATCTATTTAGTGCGAAAGAAACAAAGAATGAACCATATATCATTGATATACACACCATCAACTATCATTATGCTGAATTTGAGCGAAATCTATTTCAAAAAATTCTTCGCAAAAAATCCAAGGGGTACCCCTGCGATTTTCTTCAACCGATCAGTTAACGAATTTTTACTCCTCTATCAATACAGATAAAAATCTGAAATTTTCAGGAAAGTTGTGTCTTACCAAGATGTATTTTTGTGATTTTTTTTATTTCTCGGAAAAATCTGCAAGTGGTCCAAAAAAATCGGTTTTTCAAAGCTCAAAAATTGGACTTTAACCGTGATTTTTGGGGTCAAAATAAATTCGAATCAATTGTTTTATTATGCAGGAGTCTTCATTTGAACGCCTTACATACGTACATAGCAAAAAATTTGCTGAAAAAAATTTAAACAGAGCCAGAGAAATTATTTACCGTAAATCGAGTTATTCGCCGGCCGAATTCTCGAGCTCCGCTGGCATCGGTAAGTGCGAAATATTAAATCATTGTTTTAAAGCGATTTTGAAAGCTGTTCTTATAGGAAATTTAACGCTGAATCCGAATATGACGTCAAAACGGCGGAAATTTTACGACAACTATAAGTTTTTCCAGTTTAGTACTACGCCACTCCTACGTTTTTCAACTTGGAAATTCCGTTGCAAATACTTGCAGTACTGTTCAAATTCGATTAATTAATGATTCCTACAGGAAATTAGACGTAGAATTCGAATTTAAAGTGAAAACAAAACAAACATTGAAAGTGAACAATTATTAATATTTTCGAATTTTTTTCGATTTTCATACTTTTGAAGTCTCAACTTTGGGATTTTTTTCGTCACGTTCCCGAAATGGGAACAATTAGGTGCTGTGGAAGAAAATGAGGGAAATTTAACGTAGAATCGATTAAAAATAAGAAAATGGCTAGCGTATATGATAGCTCTCGAGATATATTCCAATTTATGTCAACAAACGTCTTTGACTTTTCTTTTTTTCTTTTTTCTTGTTAATAGCTCCGCGGGGACATAACATAAAAATATAATTAAATACACCAAATTGTAGAATTTTGATAGCTTTTTCTCGCCTCTGAGTAATATACCTAAGTATGTAAAAGCGTTCGGTTCAAAAGTTATTTGCGAAAAACATGCGAAAAAAACGCGAAAAACAGGGTCATAAAACTATAAAGTGCAATAAAATTTGAACAGAGGCCTAATTAAAAAAAAGAAGACTTTTCCAGCCGATGAAGTTCTCTCAATCGAACGGCACTATGACCAAAATTTGATTACCTATTCCCAGTTTCTCAATCAACCGTATACCCAAGGATTTTGACTTTCACTTTGGGGCGCTCTAGCTCCGGCTAAAAACTATTAACGAACGAATTCTTGTACTTTTTCGTTTAAAGAATTTATCCATGAACAAAATGCGCTCTTAAAATCTTTTCGCGTTGTGAGATTTTTTCGAGAAAATCGCGATCAACTGCGGAAAAACGTGGTTTCGGAAAACTTCAAAATTTTACAAAAACCTCTCTCAAGAAAAATCAAAGTCAAAAATCGAAAAAAGGGCAAAAATGAGAATTTTGGAATGTCCTATGCAAAAATTGACTAGGTTATCGTCTTGTTAAATGGCTTTATATAAGTATACTTTTGGAAATCGACTCTCCAGATGTTGCAGCTTTTAGGATCGGCGCGATCGTCGAATCAAAGCGTTGAGTGGGAAAACTCGAAGTCGAACCAACTGTCAGAAAGAAAATAGACGGTCGTTAAACGAATCGAAAACAAAAGCAGGTGTTAAGCAGTTAAGCAAACCGGTAGCGCTAATGGAACATCATCGTCTTTCGAAAATCAGGAGCTCCTGTCTTTTCAATGTTTTATCAAGACTTAACCTGCTCTTCGTTTCTTGTTATCTCAAGGGTTTTCGGGTTTCTAGTTTGAAAAGAGAAAGAAACGACATGACCTAGTTTCACGTCTTCGAAATACGAGTTCGCAGACGTGAAAGGAATTTACTAAAGACACGAGAATGTATCGTTCGATATCGGTACCCACTCCAACTACAGACTAAGGAAAAATGAGAAGTGGGTATACTTTAAAATTGAATTATGGGAACAATTTTTTATATTATTTATAGCGTTTCAACAAATGGATGAACCGATTTGTTTTAAATTTGAATCAACATTAGGCGTATTTTATTGTTGAGAATCCTGTTTACTGTACTATTCCTACGTTCAATTTTCTCTTGATACGTAAATATTTGTAACTTGAAAGCCTGTAAAAGGGCATCGTTAAAAGAGCTCACAGTTGGTGCCACTTAAGTAGAGAAGTTATTTTCAAAACCGGCATACTTTTGAGCAAAACCCAATTGTCATAGGATTACAGAATTTGCCCGATATTAATAAAATCGTCGCAAAATTTGAAAAAACTCGAAGTCTTATAATGAATTTTTTTTTTTATAAAGTCAGATAAACCGTTCTCTTCAAAAATGCATTGATCAGGAAATAGTGCACGCAGGCGTGAAAGGTATATTAAAAAACCTGCGTTGAATGGCCGGTAAAAGGTTCGGAGCGCGTCGTCCATTTTACCTTTTTTTCATAGGTCCTACGACGGGACAGACTTCAGTCCTTCCGCGAACCTTTTCCGACCTTTGAACACTTTCCTCACCCTCTTTTTTGCTTGGAAAGGAAGCAAAAGGCTTTTACACGTTCCACAACCGAATCAAACCTCCAACTCATTTCGACGTCGGCCACCTGTGGGAATTCGTACAGCGATGACTTGAGCCATTCAAGCGGCCTCGTAAAATCGAATCAAACGTCCAACTTCAAAGCTACTTTTTATGCAAATATTATTCAATTTATTTTGCTCTAATCTTTCGTATGTGCTGAACAAACGGTGAAACCTTTAAGAATGAAAATTTATGCATTTCCAACGCTAGGGTGCAATTATTTAGAGCGGTTTCGTTGCAGCTCGATTTTCTCTCTTGATAGAGCTTCTACAAGCTTCTATTATACAGTTATACAGGTTATACCTTTATGCGAATCTGTTTACCAGTGCGCAGGAATGAGCAAGTGCATCAGATCTTAGTTATAAGCCAATCAAATCCTACTAAAAAGATTTCACTCAGCGAATGCTGAAAATCGGAGGTCGGATTTTGGATTTAAAAAAAGTATTTCCACATGGTATTACTACAGGACGTGAAAATCAATAAAGTTGAACTCTTGAACTTGCTATTGAGCCTGATTTTTATATTTGATTTCATATCCTCAATTTTGCCATTTCTTCGGGTTATTTATCCAAAAATTAACACAATAAACGGCTGAAGTGCAAAATCTTATTGTTATTTCTTTTACCACATTTTTATCGATTTTAGTTGAACTCTATTCGTCAATAATCCGTAAGTTCGTAATCGCCACTACAAGTTTATTAGGTAACAAAGATGCTTTTCTGAGAAAGCGAAATATGATTCAGGAAATCTCCTTTCAAAGTCTCTCGATTTTTGTACTCGCCGAATTCCTTCAAGCAACAACTTTCCAATAATATTTTGGCCAGCCTAAAAATAGAAGTTCGCTCAGCCAGTCCGGATTTAACCATTTCCCGTCTCCGACGAGTTTCTCCTTCTTGAATGGCTCGGCCGAATAGAAACTTCCTTGGTGATATGTCAGAATGTTGAATCGATACAACTCTCCAGAAATACTTTCCGTTCCAATCTTCCAAACTTCCACTCTTTCCTCTTGCTGAAAAATTCTTTCACAAGTCCTACTGGCTCTCCAGGTGACGCATTATTGGCGTTTCAATCGAATACAGAACTGTCGATAAATGTTATGGTCTATAAATATTTAGCTGCCATTGAATAATTCGCGAAACCGCTGAGCATTCGAGCAAAGTGTTTAATATTAGGTTCATTTATCGAGGCAAACTCTCATCTGTCCAAAATGAAACCTTTAAAGTAGATATATCATAAAAGAGTACACCCGCGCAAACTTTATCATAAGTCCTGATCCTGTTCTGGGTGAAAAAAACAATTTCATTTGAATCATATATTTAAATATCATTCTACTCCGATTCGGAACACTCCGATAAATCATGTTTCGGCTGGGTTAACGTTAGTTATATTTCGATACATTTGCATTTATATTTCTGACGCCAGTCTAGCACGTTATATTTGCTTCTCTTTTGCAAATATTAGCTCCGCCACGCGGGAACTTCTCTCGGCAACTTTCTATACGTCTCTGAGCCCTTTGCATTTTGAAGTAGGTTTACAAAATTTATTTCGACTCATTGCTATTCAAGATATTGTTATTCACCGTGTCGATATGTTCTGATATTCAAATTGGCTCAATTTCTGTATCTGCATTTTTGTTTCTGATTATTGTGAGAATATTGCATCTGATGACAAGCATGATAACAATTTGTGGATCTTTGTAGATCATTGGAGTAATTTATATCCGAAGTTGTAGCGCAAATCATCACTACAGTCGTGAGAGATCCACTACTTGAAGCAATAATTTTTATTTCCCAATGTAATTCATTGCACGTACTCTATAATTCATTGACGTCATGAAAAAGGGCACAGAAAATTAATCAGAGTCAGCATTCGTCTGGGAACTGACGGGGGTGAAGCGGTTTTCTGGTAGGGAACTAAGTTATCTCACGGGTACCAGGTTGGAAGACCTTTTTCCAAGGGTAATTCTATTGTTTACATTCCCACGGATTCACGGATTGAATTCGAATACTCCTTCTCACAATAGAGTGGGTTCATGAAAGTCAAAAACATTTTCGTAAGGATCCCTACCCCCATCGATGGAATGTTATTGATTCTTCTCGCCCTCGCACTCCGACTGGCTTTTGCCTGAAAATTCGCTAGGACTGGGCTTCCCCTGCCTTTCATTTCGCTACCCTCGAGAAATACATTGGAGATGAGGATTGTGGGAAATTCCATTTTCGAAAGTAGGAATAAATCGAGCAGAGTAAGTCACTGTATTCGGGGGAAATTGCATTACAATTTCACTCAAAGAAAAAATAGTTAGATTCTGCCTCTCAGACACAATAATTATGAGCTGCTGAAGGAGGTAACATTAGACATACTAGACAATCCATGTATTCTCTTTAAAGAAACCCATATACTTTTAATTATTTCTGCCTAGGACCGCTCTGCTAACTTTTCTATCCCTTTTTCTTCTTTTTGGGTTATAATGGCATTCAACACGGAAGACGAGAATACGCGTAGCCCCTTATTTCAGGCTGACGTTCGGGTCGAAATTCCCAACGATGGGAGGAATGTCAGAGGAAAAGCTAGGTAAAAGGATTTTCGTCAACTTGTGGAAAAAGTTGTCCCTTCGTTCAGTTTTGCCGAAGAGTTTGGACTGGCTGAGAGGTTCGCTGTTCAAGGTTTCATTGGGCTGAAGGTGGAAAGAAAAGTGGCTCTGCCCGACCCTCCTGCGATTTTCTCGCTAAAATAAAGTCAGCTTTTGCACGACCTTATCGCCTTCGCACGATGGAAAGCTGAGAAATAGGGATAGGGCTGGGGGATCTACAAGTACGAAGCTCCACGGCCGTAATCTACACAGCAGTTTAGCCTCGCCTTTTCCAGTAGTGAAAAGGGTTCGAGGCAGTTTTTCTCTTAAGAAATATGGCACATTCATTAGGCGGAGTGGTGCTACGGTGGCGGTGCTCGTAAAGTGCGCATAACGTTAACTAAACAAGAGAAAATGCTAAAATGCTAGGTTATTCAGCTCCAGTAACAATATTTACTCTACCGCTAATGCCATCATTGGATAAATTCGATTTTTCCACTCAGTCAGGCAGAAGTGAATTATTCTTCAATAAAAGAATCGGCAATCGAGTTTTCGATTATATTTGGTCACCCTTTCGGTTCGAAAGGTAGTTGAATAATATGAATCCTTTTTAGATTCGGATTTTAGAAATAAACTATCAAAAACTGGATTATAATGGAAGTTGATTGCTGAATCTAATGGAAAATTTTCTTATGAAGAACTGAATATTGTTCTATTAATGTCGCCATGAATCACTTATCGTTCTATGATAAGCTAATTATCCAGAGCTCCGAATATAAATGTGAGCTAGGTTATTGGATTTTTATCTGAAAAATATCTCCGTTGATAAACCCAGCTAGCTTATTGAGCTCGTCATTGTGCTCCATAATGTCACAAAGAAGATCTTTCCAGCCTTGCTTATGATCAGATCCTTGCGATGTAAGATACTTCGCATACTTTTGCATTTTTCTCGCATACTTTTGCAGTCGGCATGAACAGCATGCCGACTGAACTATGAATGAATGAATCCATTATAAAACCATTCCATTATAAAACCAAATATGTACTAATCTTCGTAATATATAGAGAAATAGGGCTTATACATTATAAATTAGCTCATACTATTTCTAGCATTCTATAGATAATGGTTAAATACTCGGAGGGCAAAAAAGTACTAATGCCGTAAAAGGATTACCTAATATATAAGGCACGACGTTCCATGCCCTTAACTGAAAGTCTATGCGATTACCGTGATGTTTAGGTGGAAGACCCGGGTTGACAGTCGGTAACACTAGGATCAGTACTTCCCAACGTTTTAGGGTCGAAGAGCGTCACGCAGGTACAAACGCTCTTCGTGTAGAAGTGAGCCAATTAATTTAAGCGGGTTCATCCTTGTAAGCATCCCTTGCTGAATCCTTCGCTCGAGCTGCTTACATAAGTCGACTTGTTCGAAGTGACAGCCGTTTGCTCACGGGTCGCGAAACTTCCAAGTTGTCCCGGTATTGCGCTTGAAACTTCGAATACATTTTTCTTACTTAAGAACCTTAGCCTTTCACAACTTATGCTCTATCGCTATATTCAATGGTCCAATTAGGACCGAGTTATTGCTTAAACGCATCGTTACTCCATTCTTCTTATTCTATAATGAGCATACACTACAATTACCGTATTGGAGCAAAAGACGAAGAAATACGAAACGTTATCTAAATAGCCAAGTACTGTGCCTCGATTTAGGCAAAAAAGAAGCGATAACATTGTAACACAAAAATTATAATCGCTCTCTGGTACCCAATTTCTTCAAATGGCGTGATAATTTTTTTTTTTTACTTACAAGTATTTTTTGCTCATACGAATAGGAACTTTTGCGTATTTTCCATTTTCAACATCTCGTTTTTTCCCCCCAAAAAACTCCTTCTGTCGTTCAACGAGTTTCTTGTACCTTCATTAAATCATTCGCCCTCGAGGGTATTTTTCTACGAATCGCCACTAAAACACGTTTTAGTTAAGAGGGAAAATAAGGCTGAAAATAATCTACGTAATGAAGCTCTATTAAAGAGTGAGCTCTCCGTTGAAACCAATTAGATGAAAAGATAAAACGTACCTAATCAGAACAAGGCTCAAAGAGCCCTTTTGGACTTGAAACTTTTTTCATTGCCTTTCTCGTTCTGCGAATGAACGCAATTTCATTATGCATCTTGTTTTTATTCATTCAGCGGGTTCCTCAAGTAGTTCATTGGTGGAAGTAATTAAAAATCTATTCAAATAATTTATTATTGAAAGAAAAACAAATATTTTCATCCGAGAGGAAAAATTTACTTGCTGTTTACCCTTGCAGTTTATTTCAATTCGTCAGAAATTTTCCTTTATATTCCATCAGCGTTAAATATTCTGAAAAAGTTTTTTTTGAGCTTTGTTGCTTATATTTTTTTTGCCACGGTAAGTTGTAAATCAGATTTTTCTTTCTTTAAAATGTACTTTCGTAAAGTTTTGCAATGGCAGGTTTTATATTAATATCTCCCCACTCCAGCCATCAAAACTCAATCCTATGTTTTCAGGGCTAGAGCTAAAAAAATAATAATTTATAGAGAGAAATGATAAGTCGGGTACAACGGTGGAACAATTGATTTATTTTTGTGTTAGCAGCTCATCCAGGAGTGAATACGATGTTCAGTGGAAATCATGTTGGATTCCTGACGCAGGACAATGGGATTCATGCGAAATATTCATCGCAGGTTTTCGGCGAGGAACTCCGCTCATTGCGAATGAACAATAGGGTCGGCGCGAGCTACAAATTCCACCAGTTCGCAGCTCTATGATGACGAGATTATGGTTATATCGCGACCGTCCATTGTCCGATAGTGTGATTCGAGTTTCGAAACGGCTCGAAATCATACTCTGGTAAATGGGGGCCATTGTATGAAATACTGAACTCCCTTCAATCGTTATCTAACATGAATTGAGTTCGAATTATTTAGAATCGTCCGGCCATTTAACAAATTATTTTGGCAGTCTGTGACTAATAAGGAATTGTGGAGTTCAACACGTTTTTGTTACTATTTATGCCTTAGGCTGATTTCTCCGATAACTTTTTCTTCATATCTATCCAAAAAGCGCGTGTTTGATAAATTGACCTGTAGAACCTTATACCACGACAAAAATGCTGCAAATTATTGTACAGTGGTTTATTATTCCTTTTCTTCACGATTAAAGAACATCCGTTTGTAATAGCTATTATTCCGAACATTTGTGAACTTTTCCAGCTAAATAACTAATTGGTAACTATAATGTAGAATTCCTTAGCAGCTATCGTAATTTTAATTACTTTTCTATTTCTTTATTATATACTTGACAGTAAAATTAGTCGCCTAACGATACAGCTTAAGAGGTGTTTCTCGACCATTCCAACGAGTATAGAAGGATTTTTACAGCTCCATAAATTTTAGAGTTATACCAGCATGGCACACTCTAATCTAGAAAAATTGGAGATATTGACCCCGTTATGGTTTCATTCGATTCAACGACAACAAATCTACGTAAATTGATATCAAACACAACAAATCCTGGGGGTGTTAGTGGGAAAAACCAGGCGACTCACTCGATCCTTTATTTGTTGGCCGAGCACTTTCGCCCATCAAAGTGCTCGGTCAGCGAAAAAAGAATCGGAGAATGAGCTGCCTGGTTTTTCTCCCCCTCACACGCCCTGGGCATCAAAAACCGCGACGACAAGGAAAATAATGAAAATGTTTCGAAAATATTGGAAAATACGAATCTCCCTCTCGTAAAATGTTTTCAAAAATATCTTCAAAATAGATTCAGTGATTTGGCATAAGAGTAGCGCGATTGTCAGACCACGAATGATTTCTGGTGGGGATTTCAAGAATAATAATTACTATTATAGTTTCGTGGGTAAGTGTTGCTATTGAGGTCATAAAGCGAAATATTCCTTACGACCGTTGATTGAATATTCATGCTAATCAGAACAGAACTCCTATTTTCAGACTATTTTCGAAACGTAAGTGGAATGTTCTCTTAATCTACTTCAGCCTATAATAGAGAGTTTGGAGAGGGGCGGATCGAACCCGCAAAAATCAATACTAGTCCATTCACGTATCATGCAAACCGAATTACAGGTCACCCCTAAATTAGAATGTCTCGTGGTCATCGATGGAACAAATGAAGTTCAACAAAAGAAAAAAATTCAGGGCAAAAAGTAATCGACGTGAGGGGGTCGCCTACATGTGGTCTGGCGTGTAAAAAATGATGCGATAAGATCGATCACGATAATAGCGCTTCAAGCGTAATGGACCATGCCGCAGGAATTCAGGGCTTGTGAACACAATATATATCTCCTGCAAACCTGTCAAATACTACATCGTATTAATAGCTCTCATGCAGCGCACTCGAAACCGAGATACCTCTTGGGAAAAGCAATACTTTACTAAAAGTGGTTCACTTCAACATGACACGGCCCGTTGATTAAATTATTTTGAGTCATTATTAAATAAGAAAAAAAAAAAAATTATAACGAAATATATTTTGCAAATCTGTCGGTCATTATAGCTGAGGGAAATATCCGAAACTGATCGCTAAGTAATGATCAATTTTTGTTTTTCTCAATATTTGGTAAAACATAAAAATAAAGAAATAAAAAACCCGCAAGTCAACCATTGTAAACTCCTCCTTTTGAAGTCGGTTGAAAAGTGGCGGCCATTACTTTTAACCATCTCTTTGCTTTACTGCCATCTGTGATCATTATATTTGTAGCGATTAAATTTCTTTACTTTAGTGGGATTCCATAATAAGCGTAGACTGGCGAATCACATTCCGTCGACGGTCGTCCAAATGAGCAAATATGAGAAGAATTATTGCCACATCATTTCGCAGCGGAATGGCTTCTATAAATATTTCGTTACATTATTGCCGCTTGTACGAGTTAGAAATCCTTTCTCCGAAGATATTCGCTCCACCCACTCCGCTATGCACGAATATTCAAATTAATTCGAGCGGGGGAGTAAAAACGAAAAATTATCATACGTGTAGGTTGCTTCCGAATTCCATCGACCCATTGATGATTTTTCTATCCGACTGCAAATATATATACAAGTTGCCGTTGAGATTCATTTGGCACGTTCAGAATGCCACAATGCCTGGAGTTTTTCTCGCGTTATGAGACTGCGAAAGACTTCGGGATCAGGAACCGTACGGTCTTGAACACTGTTCCAATAAAGTGGAAAGTTTTATCGGAATCGAGCCTTTTTTCTATAGCAAAGTTACCGTCTTCTTTGTACTTACCAGTTTCTTTCTCTTTCGCCATCTTTGAATGTTTCCCCCTTATCCAGATTTTAATATTTTTTTCCAAAAGTAAACTTCTATTCGAATGTTTTGCAAAGTCTGCAACCGAGGTTGAGCGGAAAGAATAAAATTTTCCGTTGCGAATTTACAAGAAGTTTGCGAACTCCAATAAAATATTCAATTACTGTCTTCTGATATTGAGATCCGATGGAATTCTGGTTAACGACTGAAGAGAAATTTTTCATCCACAATAAGCAAGAGTAGCGGAGCAAACCGGTTTTATTATATTTTTCAGAATTGCTTAGGTATTGGTTTTTTATTATCGCTTTTTCAACTCAACCCCTCAATGCCTGTGAGCAGCTATTCTTACCATTCGAGGTAACAGTAACAATTTAGACATTTTTTCATCTTTCCTATACTTAGCCTACGTTCGAATCCTCCGATTTATTTTTGGGCTATTTTAAAATCAGCAATATTATTGTTCTTTATTCCTGTTCTTGTGTTTCACAGACGATGTATTTTCATTATTCTAAACAATCGTTCCGAAATCGCTTGCTTTTTTCCTTCAGTACAAATAACAATGAATAATGACGAAAAACCTAGGAGTTAACGAGTTCCATCGACATGATTTAATACACTATTATATCGCTTCATCATATCGATCAACGCAGCTAACCGTTGTAAATAATTTTAGCCATTTTTACTTCAACCTTATCGATTACAAGTGTTTAATCTGTTTTTTGCGAGAAAAGAAATAGTTGTCACGCAGGCCGGCTGATTATTGTACCTGTCACGCACGATCGCCCGCGATAAATTAGTATGCTAATTTCTGCGGTCATGCTTCCAACAAAGTGTCACCGCGTCGAGGCAAATTACTCAACCGCTTGAAATGCAAAGCTGCCGAGATTAATTTTTTTCCAAGTCGCTTGCTCAACGCCTCATTAAAAATATTATACTCTCAAAGAACGGAACTATAGTTCAAGAGTGTAGATAGCGCACGTACCTTGGAAAATCCGAGCAGAAAGAAAAAATCGTTGTTTACAACGTTGAAATAGAAATTTCATTTCATCAATTCAAGTTTACTCTGGTTCTGCTCATTCGTAGCACAATAGTCGACTTCGAAGTTGTAAGACTCGTGTTAGCAATGTGTCGTTTGTCATGATAATAAGAAAAAACCGCTGTGACAATATTGGAAGAAAGACATTTCCCTGTTGAGTTTCCGCTAAACATAAAAGGGCCGCAGCGAATAGAGAGAAAAAAAGTACTCTTTTGGGAAAGGGCTGAATGTAAATACAAAACATACGAAAGTATATTATTTCCTCTCCGCTGGGGATATCTGCGCCGAGGTCCTTTGGGATGAGAGTTTGAGCCAGGTATGGCGAAGGATGTGTGCCTGAGTCTCATAGACGGAACAGCAGAAGCTGGGTCGATATTATACGAACTTCGTATAGGTACGCATAAAAGAGCGAACCTGTTGGAATCTAGAATAATAATACGAATAATACCTGAGGCGGAGGATAACTTGGAGGTTGAATAAGGCCCGGAGAACTCCGAAATCTCCAGTTTATTACTAGCTTCGATTTCCCTTTAGAATCCGCGATGCTTCACTTGCGTGTGAGCTTTACGAGCGGTTGATTTGAGAACTGATGCTTCTATAGGGACTATTTAGTGACTTTCTGTTCAAACCTATATTGATATATTACTGCTATATAAATATTATATTAATTTAGCTCTAATTACCGTTACAAATTATCAAACTTGCCATCCAAGTATCTGAAATCATCCACTTGAAATTTTCTTTCGAAAATTGCATTTTCTCGGAAAATGTGAGATCTTTTCAAAGTAGAAAATCCAATTCATAACAGATCAGGTTAACCGTGGGATGACATGGTTCCGTTCTCGGCCGAAAAATGTGTTCGAGTTCGACGGTGAATGTTAGGAGCATCTTGCCCGAAAGAGAGTCGGTCGGAAGATACCGCCCCGAAGCGTCGATTGAGCGCGGGCAAGCGTGAAATACGATGACAGACCCCATCCTGTCCTGTAAGTTATTGGAAGCGGGGAGTTTGGTTAACACCCTCTCATCGGTTCTCATCCCGCGGTATGAAAGCATATAGAACCCTTCTTACAGATTATACGTGAGGACTTACCCTGCGACCTTGTCCTTGATAAGTCCAAATATCCACAGATTTTCGATGTAACCTAAATGTGAGTTTTAATGCATTTCGCGTTTTTTGAAAACTCAAACGTAGGAGCTTTGATTACTTTTTAATACCATAATATGTCTCTAATGGTGACCACAATCCGCCATCCACTGAGCGTAACCTTATTAAACGTATGATTTAACAAAGTAACCAAAACACCTACGTGTAAGTTTTCAAAAAACACGAAACGCACTTAAACTCTGCAATATTACTTCTCTGAATATTCTTAGGGGCCGATTAGATTCCGGCGTACATAGACTATTATGTAAACAGTAAAAATTCAGGCAGTTATTACGTTTTAGTGTGCTAAAAATATCAATTTTTTGGAAGATTGTAATTTTACTGTAAGGCAATGTCGGTAATTATTATCTCCCTCTGTTTATTTTCTTTATAATATCAGTCGGGTAGATTGCGACCAGCATAGCATTACAGTCTTGAAGGTTATGTAGACGTTTGGAAGGAAGAGAAGGTCGACGCCGAATTTAACCTGAAAGAAATTCTTGGCAAGAAGAAGCTATCTCAGATTCCCCCTCTGCTTTTTCTGTCGTGGTCCTGATCTTCCCAGCCTTAGAGAATCAATCACTTCCTCGGCGGTGAGTCACAGAACGAAGGTTAGCCGAAGGAAAGACCGAGTCGACGGAAAAGCGGTCAATACAGGCCCTTGAAAAAGAACTGCCCTTCAACCATTTTGATCACGTACTCTTGTTAGAACGAGAATTGTTCATCCGTTCGACGGTTAAACCGTCGCGCCGCGTTTCAAAAAGGTTCGTCCATACGTTCGCCGGAAGTTCTATTCTACTTGGGCGAAAACCGTATTTTTGATGTTATCCGCATTGTTCAACAGGGGATACTCGAAACTGCCAAAGGCCCCGAACCTTGTCCTGAAAGTATAGCTGAGCCAGACGACTAGATTGGACTATTGTTTCGCTAACGATTGGTCTCTCTTTCCGACTGAGGCATCAGAGTAAAAGAAATAGAAGCTTTGCAGAGAGAAAGAGTCGCTTTGCAAACTAGGTCATCGAGTTCAATATTTATGTCATCTTAAATTTATACTATGAGGTTGAATAAGGAAATTTGCTTAATGAAGGGAGTCTAATTACTTTATTGTGAGGTAAAGTCTAAGTTGGAACTCGTAATTTGGCTGAGCTATATTTTCGTTAGGAATTTTCCAGCTCAAAAAGTTGAAATATTTCGCTTGAAACGTGTCTGTTGTCTTCTGTATCACATAACGTATTTCTGCGTTAGCCGCATATTCATTAGGATCATCATTACGTGGTAATCTGTTTACACTTATTATTTGTAACAATTGCTGAAACAGCAAAACGCCTGTGGAAATGGACGCGTGACTTTTTTCATTCGAGCCAAATTTCATTGAGTTAGCGTGGCCGCCTGTTGTATCCAGTTGATGAGTTCAAATATTTAGTTCCCCGCGCATCGTGCACCGATTCAATTCGAGCGATCGGTTTAGAAAGAATACGTCGGTCGAACGATGTGTTTGCACAAATAAAAGAACGAAATCGTCAGTCCGGTTCAATATTGACAAATTGACCGCGGGAATTCTCTTCTACCTCTTTTCCCGGCTTCTATCAACCCACTCAGGACGGGAATCCTCGTGATAAAGGTTGATAACTAGGTTGGAAATAGAGGAAAGAATCGACCGAACCGTGGGAAATAGAGTCTGTAGAAATGCTCTTTTCTTTATCTCGAATTCCCTGTAAGGATTTATATGAGGTGAAAATATCATTTTTCTTTTTGAAATACTTCTAGCCAAGGGCGAGAAATTGCTGTTGGATAAATATTTCCCAACAGAGCAGACACGTTTCCGTTTTTCGCCTTCTCTATTATCGTAACAGTATTGCAGCGTTTGCAATTCTTCCAAATCATACCCGCTCTTCTTTTTGCTGTTTCATTGATGGAAACGTGAGAATTCAAAGTGAAATTGGTGTGCTGAATTCACTTGTATCTATATATTTATATAATTGTCGAAGACTGATTTTTACCGTAGCTAGAGCGGCCCGAAAAGAAAGTAAAAAATCCTTGGGTCTCCAATTGATTGAGAAACGGGGGCAAGGAAATCAATATTTGGCCATAGAGTCGTAAAATAGAGACGAGCTCATTGTGTGAAAAAATCGAACGTGGCGAAAAAAATTCCAAAGTTAAAACTCAAAATGTATAAAAACCGAAGAAAATTGGAAAATTTACTGATCGTTAGAACTTGATTGTTTTCACTTCAAATTCGATTTCTACGGCTAATTTCCTGTAGGAATCATTAATTAGTTAAAATTGAACAGTACAGTATTATTTGCAACGGATTTTCAAAGCACAGTGTAGTGCTAAAATTGTGAAAAACACTAAGTTGCCGTCGAATTTCCACAGTTCTGATGTCAAATTCGGATTCAGCGTTAAATTTCCTATAAGGATATCTATCAAAATCGCTTGAAACAAAAGTTTAATGTTTCAACCAGCGGAGCTCGAAATTTCGGCTAGCGATGAACTCGATTTACGGAAAATAATTTCTCTGGCGATGTTTAAATTTTTTTCACCAAACTTTTTGCCAATTACGTGTGTAAGGCGTTCCAATGAAGACTCCTGCATGATAAAACAATTGATTCGCATGAATTTTGACCCCGAAAAACACGGTTAAAGTCCAATTTTCGAGCTTTCAGAAACCGATTTTTTTGGACCACTTGCAGATTTTTCCGAGAATTGAAAAAAATCACAAAAATACATTTTGGTAAGATACAACTTTCCTGAAAATTTCAGATTTTTATCTGTATTGAGAGGCGAGTAAAAAATCGTTAACTGATCGGTTCACAAAAATCGCAGGGGTTCCCCTTGAATTTTTCTTGAAAAATTTTTTGATTTCGATTTTGCTCAAATTCAGTATTGTGATAGTTGATGCTGTGTATATCAATAATATATGCTTCATTCTTCGTTTCTTTGGCACTAAATAGATGAAAAGAAGGTTTGAAGTTGAAAAATGTGATGTTTTTGTATATATTTCAGCTATATTGTGGAATACCGCACAAAAAGTTGAATAATGGATAGGTACCCGGGGAAAATGTGGACAGTTAAATCGCCTATCTTTTGGGGTATTCAAACATGTGAATTGACGACTTTATGTCATAGTTATCCACCGTGCAAGTTACAAACCTTGGACAACTTAGAAGTTGCACTGCCTATCTCGGCTAGAACTATGCTCAAGTTGAAACACCAATACTTTATGTAGCAAAAACCATGAAAACACCACCACTTACATACCAAATTACAGTAATGGGTTGGGTATAAAAACTATACATTATTCCTCTCCATACAGAATAAACTTCTACAGAGTGGTGATAAGGACACAAACTCCGACTAGGTTAAGGCACGGCAGCACGGGCGAAGCCCCTTCGACGGGCCGCGCAGGGTGGCGCGGGGGTCGGAGCCGCCAGGGGCGTTCAGCCCCTAGTGCTATATAATTGCTATATAACAATAAGCAGTTTTAAACTAATTTGTATTTGAAATTTAGGAAAAAAGACGTTTTTAAGGACGCGTTTCCACAGTATAGAGGTTTTTTTTCAATTGCACAATTCATTTTAAAGTTATTTATAAAATTTTATTGTTTACTGAAGTTTAATTCATCCCTAGTGCCTTCATTTGTTCCAGGTGTGGATATTTGGTGATCTATGGTGTTCTGCATGGCTGGCATTGGACGTCTGGATGTGTACAGCGTCGATACTGAATTTGTGCGCGATTTCATTGGATCGGTACGTGGCGGTCACGCGGCCCGTCACCTACCCGAGCATCATGTCTACAGGGCGAGCTAAAATACTAATAGCTGCCGTTTGGGTTTTATCTTTTCTCATATGTTTTCCCCCGTTGATCGATTGGAAAGATAAAAACGAAGGGCCGGCAGTACCCGAAGGCCCAGGACGGCCGTTGACTCCGGGAGGTGCCACAGTGGTAACGTCTTTTGATGCCGTCCCGACGACGCCAGAACCACCATGCCCCTGGCGTTGCGAACTCACGAATGATACGGGTTATGTCATATATTCAGCTTTAGGATCTTTTTACCTACCCATGTTCGTTATGTTGTTTTTCTACTGGAGGATATATAGAGCGGCGATACAGACGACACGAGCGATCAACCAAGGCTTTCGGACCACGAAGAGCGGCCGAGGCGGCATCGGTAGCCGTTTCGACGATCAGCGGTTGACCTTACGTATACACAGAGGCCGTGGATCCGTTATGCAAGGATCGACCGGCAGCAACTCAACGACGACGACAAACTCGGGAGCCAATTCACTAACGAATTCGCCAGGCGGGCAAAACGCCAAATCTTCCGAACGGAGACATCTACGTAAAGAGCGGAAGCACGAGAAAATCAAAATCAGCGTCTCCTACCCGAGTTCGGATCATATATCGGCTAACAACAACTCCCCTCCGCCGTCCAGTCCGAAATCATCGATTTCGAGCACATCGCCCACAAGCACTGGCGCCTTATATGCAGTACAATATACGGGCAACGAGCCAAGCTCCGTTTTTCGGAAGGAAAACTGCCACCTAAGAGTCGCCTCGTTGAACAACCATAGGCGAGGACGTCGTTCGAATTCAGACGGAGGAACCGAGAGTCGATCAAACTCTGTGCGGCCCAAATTGCTCGGCGATCCACTTTCGATGACGTTACAGAAAGATCTATCTCCGTCGCCGACATACGAAGAATCGAAGCCGAAATTGATTTCGAAAATGGGTAAAAGGAATATCAAAGCGCAAGTGAAAAGGTTCCGAATGGAGACCAAAGCGGCGAAAACACTGGGCATCATAGTTGGCGGATTTATCGTCTGTTGGTTGCCATTTTTCACGATGTACCTGGTAAGAGCTTTCATGGGGGACATTCATCCAATGGTGTTCTCCGTTCTGTTCTGGCTCGGCTACTGCAATTCCGCAATCAACCCGTGCATCTACGCGTTGTTTAGTAAAGATTTCCGTTTCGCGTTCAAACGCATCATTTGCAGATGTTTGTGCTCGCGCGACAGTGGCCACCGTAATAGTTCCAAATACTTGCGCCGTGGTTCAGACGGATCGCATTTGAATGTGCGCCGTGGTGAACGTAGGTCGGCATCTTTGGACCACAATGAACTATCGACACATCAGCATCACAGCGACAGCGATCCGGCTAACGAGCTCGGATCCGAGTCCAGGTGACCAAGCGATCCCCATAACGGGCTGGTTAGAGCTAATCAAACTCTATTACACGTTACTTCCATGTTTCTGTGAAAACGCCATCAGCACGTTTGTCAATTAATTTATTCGCGATATTACAGTTTCGTTGAAAAAAAAAAAAAAACACATCGCCTTGGCTCTACTTCAATCACATAGGGTAGAATATAGAGATTCGAATGGCCTATCAGCTAATTTTCGTTCGAAGTAAAACGATTCTTGAATGGGGAAACAATTTTCGGTCAATAGTGTACTTGATTGTTCACAGGATTGAAATTTTCGCTAATTGCTCGAACATGGCCTACATTTTGTTGTATAGTACGGATACCGAATCCTCCAACTGCGTGATCGAAATCCATATTAGTTGAAAAAAAAAATTAGCTCGTGATAAGTTAGTAGATTATAGGATAGCCCGTTCGGTGCTGTATATAATTGTAAACTACGGATTAAAATAGTACATGGAACCAGAGCAATAATGGTCAACTGTTCCTACGAAGTACTATTTCTTCATTCTCCACATTATGTCCATAGTCTCCGACAAAATTTAACCCAATTTTTCTTCCGAGTCAGTGAAAGCTAACTCAGTATTAAAAGCCTATTCTATTTTACCAGTGAATAATTTATTATTTTCTCTATAGAGTTTGAAATTTAATTTATCTTTTTTCATGTTTTTCAGTAGGAAATCTGGATAGGATTATTCGTAGTGACAAAGGGGTTAGGTTCTCTTAAAAATCAGGAGGTTTTGCAATTTACATGGCACTAAAACTAGTTAAATATTTCAACGTAGAAATATTCACAAGTGTTGTCGTGCCTTATGAGCCAACTTTGACAACCGAGGCTTAAATATAGTTAGCCAATTTGAAAAAAAGACAAGGGCAAAAAAGGTAAATTCGTAGCTGGATAGTTAACCCGGTGTTTTGAGAACATTGAGTAATATAGAAAAATCATCCACCGAATAATTGAAAAATAATTAATACCAGATTGAAATTTAAACGAATTCGGCTTCAAGTTGATTTACGCTAGGTGATTCTCATTGTTCGTCCGCTGTCTGTAAACTCAGGAGCTTAAGTACACGTGAGACTTAAAAAGTTGAGTAGAAGTCTCGTGTGGCTCCATAAAATCAATTAATTTTTGAACTTAGCAAATATACTGAGCGTGAATGCAGTTGAGTCGAAAAACTGGCATTTGGAACAGATTTTTTTTCTCATTTTCGCCCAAGTATGTAAATACCTATGAGTTTTAAACATTTTTCAAAGTTTTCACAAACAATTCTTCCTTTTTATCGCTATTTGAGCTTTTGAGTAAGTGCGATATGGTTAGTTGTTAGAATTTCAATAATTGTGATAATTCAAAATATTTTTCTTTATTGTCTCGCGGAACATTTCAATGAGACACCAAGCGTTTCACCGTGACCCCTTGTAATTACCACTTGGATCGGACGTTAATACGGGTATTAATTCGTAAGTCAGACAGTTTGTTTTGGTCATGGTGACACGAATATAACCGCTGTCGACTTTGGAGCCGAACCAGTTGCTAGGAATGATGTCACCGCAATTTGCCGAGGAGTTGAATGTTTTATAAAATGCGTAATATATTCTAAATAATTTGTTTTCCATTTTAACGATCACTAGACTACATGCCACAATGATTGGATATTTCCGTATTCGCCAAGCTGCGATTCGATGAAATATTACAAGTAACCGGAGCTAGCCCAGAGTTCAATTCGAATGAATTTGCTTGAAAATTTGAAACCGTAATTTATCTAATTATTTTCTCCCAAAACAGTTGAAATTATTGACCCTTCTACGTGGATTTTTGTCTATAATCTGATTACATACTGGTGTTTTCCATGTTCGAATGCGATGTTGAGATTACCAGGTGGACTCGCGTGATAAGTTTGAATTAAGTGTCAGTTGGATTGGTGCCTTAATAGCTTATTTTCAACCCGCAAGAACTTCCTATCGAACCTCGTTTATCGATCGTCCATAATGTGCTCCTGTTTTTTCATGTTTCTAAGAACAATATCGTTACTCAGCAAAAATCTTGATTCTACCCCAATAACAAATACTTACGTTATTAAATGTGACATGTGGTCTGTTGAAGTGTTCGATGATGTTTCTTTTGGCGAACACATTTTATCAAAATGGCTGTGATCATAGAGTAACCATTAAGTCGGTTAAAATGTTTTACTAGAAATTTTCTATTTATGTTTAACGTAGAGAATGAGTTTCAAGTAGATTCAAATTCAATTAATTTTTCGCGTGATGAATTCGATCATTTATCGACAATTTTTTTACGAAATTATCTCGATTACCAATTACAACAAACGTAGATTAGACGAGCTTTTGTACAATTTTTTCGTCGTAGAGAGGCGTTATGCGTTCTAGAGGGTTTCCCTTTTATTTGCAACGTAATTGTGACACATAATATGATGAATTCGAGAAGCAATTTTCAAAATGGATAGGTTGGATGGTAAATTGTTTTCGAAATGTACAGGATTATTATTTACGTTTCTAGGTATAGGTTTTGTTGCAGAGACAATTGTGTAGCGATTCTTGGATGGTTTCCTTCCCTGAAAAACTACAAAATGGCGTTAAATTCGTTTCTGAAACTATCGATCGAATCGGTTTCGTCTCAATGGATTCGTGTGGCCCGAAAATGAAATTATTCCATCGCGTGGTGGGTGCAATTTAATTTTTTCGAACGTTCTTTTGTAATAATATCAAACTACAGGGTATAAATAGATAGTATGTGGCAATTTCTTAGTTATTCAGGATATATTCTATTACTCAACCGCAAATTATTATCTTTCTCAGTCACCCACACTGTCAATGGCATTTGAATGAACGGAGAAGACATTACAGGATGCCATTAGTGATGATAGCTTTGTTAGAATGCACTACAAATTGCTCCCAAAGACCTCATGATTGCGGAATATTTGGAAACGCATATTTCAAAAAGTATCCAAAAATTGCGCTCGTCACGTGTGTCGAGATGTTTCGGAAAATATCAAACTTGAATGTAGAGCCGAGACAATGTTCAATTCTGTGCGAAAATGTTTCTTTCGACGTACAAACATTCTCAAACATTCTATCGATCACACAATTTACCAGAACGATATGAAATTCGAATGATCCCATTCATATACCAGCCCGTTATTAAAATAATTATCTGGAAAATGTATATTATTATGCGACTAATGCGATTTATTCCATCTAAGAATGATTAAATTATCCTTTCGGTCAGGTGAAAGAGGAACTTTCGTTGATGAAAAAATGATCTCAGAAAGTGTACAGCTCTATGACATTTTTATTTAAAAATAACATTTTTTTAAACATTGAAAATGTAATTATTACTCTTTGATTTCTTATAGTTTGTGTTTCTCAAAACCTTGAAAGTACTGCGAAAAATTCTACTGACGACAAATGTCAAATATCAATAGAATATTAAATTTGCAAGTCCTTCAAATACAATAGAAAATAGATGCTTGAGAAAAAAGTTGCGTTTGTTCTTTCTCTCAGAAAGTTGGACGCAACGCACGCAATGAAAGTACAAAGGAGGTTTTCAAAATAAATTAGGCAGCTGGTCTTCTTCGAGTAGAAAACTGTTACAACTTGATATTGTCGCATATTTTATCGCGCTTAAGCTGTGTACCGGTATTTCGCTTCATTCGAACTAAAATTACGGTAGGATACTTTAGAAATTTACGATCAATATTACTTCGCTTAGAACTTCTCTTCCAATATCCTCTTGTTCTAATTAATAAGCATTTTACCACACTTTACTCCTTCCGAGCGGACTACTTAGTGGATTATGACTGCTTATTGATCCTGGAATGCTGGCGTTGGTAATATTGTATTTGGAGGACTTTTAGAGTTAAAAGGTTAACGATTATTATCAAACTCATCTGAAACAGACGAAAGCAGCGGTGGATCACGTGCCGCTGATAAAAATTCAAGATCCGACGAGAATTGAATGTCAGTATCGACATATTCATCGAATACAATGAAAAAGACTATTAGCGCTGTATTTTCAATTATGAATAGTTACAAAAGCAGCGAGATTTCAACATATATATAATATATATTTATGTAAAAAAAAATGCTACGTGTATAAAACTACGTCCCTCCGTATGTAGTTGACTTGATAGAGTTGTTAAATGTTGAAAATAGATTGAATGTTAATGTGTAAATTTTTTCAGTTTACCAAACGATTGACATTATTCAATCGAACAACTATGATGTATTACTCGTAAGAAAATAGGGTATGATTTCTCTCCAAAAATGAATTTAAGTTTTGACTGCATCAATAAAATTGTTTGTAATATATCGTACGATTCTTTTGAGTATATTTTGAAACAAACACGGGTAATGCTAAATATTTATTGAGCTAAAGATGAAATATATATTATAACTACTGATATTTTCATTGCATTCCTCATACTGAAAATTTTTATTTATTTAGTTTTATAAATAAAAATTTCACATTAATTTGAATTAACTTATTAGGATCTCGAGAGATCTCTACAGTGAAATAAAGCTCGTTTGTTATTTTTTTATTGAAAATGTTTAGTTTGTGGCAATATTACGTTCATAAGTTTATGACCATGAGCAACCAGGGAAATGATGAGTATATGTTTTTTTATGATTTTACGGAATGAATTATAGTAGTAATTATTATTAATTATTCCGTTGAATCCAAAGCCACTGAGAAACTTAGTGCCAAAGCAGTTATGACTGTAACTTGAAAATATCACGGTATATCGCCTTGATTGTAGCTAAAATGGAAACGCTATGAGTTGGGCTTGGGTGGAAAGCAGGAACTATATTCCTAACTCTAGAACATTTGGAACCTCACGACCCTTTCCAGACGTAGTGTTTTTCAGATAAGAACTATTATAGGCGCCCTTCTAATCATTACTTACCATATAGTCCAGCGAGCTTCTCATGCTACTACACATGCATGCGTCCGCTTTCAGCAAGGGAATTAAATGGAATTGAAACCCTAGCCGGTCAAGGACAGATAACTAACTAGTGGGGGAGTAAACAAGTCCAAGATCATTATCGTTGCATTTAACATTCGTGTTTTTTCGAACGCTAACATGTAAGTGCTGTATGAGAAACGAAGTATTCAACTTCGCCTAATTTATTGATGGCGGTTGACTGGTATCTATTCAGTACATATAAATTAATTTAAAATGTCTGGATTTCAGTAAAAAAAGCTGCCAATGATTGAACAGCGGTATATTATTACTTTTCTTCAATTATGATTTAGGAAGACCATTCATTTCTGATAGCAACTATGTCCAAACATTTGAGAAAGTTTCCACCTAACAACAGATTGGTTTTTCTATTTCGTACAATTATTTCTAATTGAACGTAAAATTGTTCGCCTATATAGCTGAAGATGTTTGACTATCGTGCCAACGAGGATAGAACGATTTTTTATAGCTCAAAAAGTTCTCGAGTTATATATTTACACCTACCCGTTGTAGAAATTTTTCTCTTGGGCGATTACAACGGCGAATCTGTGTACGGGAAATTCTCCGTCAGAAATTATCATAAAACTTTCCCAAACAAGAGCGCCGTTGAAGTACTTAAACCACGCATATCAACTGAGGCACTAAAATTTCTAGTAGAACCCTGTATTTTAGTTGCAGTACTTAAAAGTAGCTATGGTATCAAAATTTTCAAGCTATTGACCTGAATCTTTTGAAATAAAGTTGAAGCGGCGACAACGAGAAAACTTGTGAATAACAATGAGAGGATGAAAAAACGGAAGCGGATGCGGCGATCATAAAGGATGCAAACTTGTGCATTTTCTTCGGCCTCGACGCAACGCGGATTTCCAAGTTTCAAGGTTGCTCGTGGAAAAGACATCAGCCGCCTCTACATAGCTCGAGAATCGTCGAGAGGCGGAAAAACACCAAATGCCCCGTTAAGGCCTTTCCCGATATGAAAAGTATGAAAGACTAGTTGAGTGAGTGGTTATTGTAAAATCCCCAACAAATAATCCGATGTTAAAAATTATGACAGTCGTAAAGTCATTTAGCGTTATCATGATTTCGTGTTGCATTTCAGTCAGGTCGAAAGTTGAAATGAACTTCAGTGGAGGATGGCATTCATACGTCGAATCCAGAAAGGAAAATTTTTCTCTGCTGTTGAACAAGTTTGAAAATGTAATCGCTCGATATTAGACGAGGGAAACTCGTGATTATGAGAATGATTATCAAACTGATATCCAATATCGATAAACATCAGTAAATGTAGGCACTGAAAGCATATGAGGTTACTAGAAATCGCTTCAATGGGGGCTTAAAATTATTTGCTCCGCCATGTTCAAACTGTGACGAAGTGCAGTTCAATTTCAATTATACTGAAATGGGCATGGACATCCAATCAAAACGCCGTCTATACCTGTGATAACGAGAACCCCTGTGTCCCCCTGCACCTTCAGACAGTAGAGGTTTCTGATAACCAGCGCCATGTCTGCTCGTTGGAATATTGAATCAACCTAGTTGCTGCGCGGAAGCTAATATTAAATCAGTCTTGTTACCCAGTGACGGAAAATTGCTTGGGATTGATTAGCTGAGGCCGTCACCTAGGCAACGAACGTTTGATACCAATCGAATTTATCGAATTGCAAAACATTTTGGAATCCTCATCTGATACGTCAACATCGGCGGAACAAGCCGCACTCGAAACAGTCGGAATGCTTCAGGTATTATTTATGGATGAGGCATAGCCCTGAAGTCTATCGACCCACAACGTAGACGGTTTTGGGTGGGAAATCTATTTCACCAGCTGACTCAAAAGAAAAAATTTATAGGTAACGATTATTCAGTTGTAGGCTCATAATTTTGAATGTTAATACGCATATTTATTATTTCTAGGTGATTCATGATCAGTGACCACTGTCTATGAGTTAACCGACCAAACAAAATTCATACCTCGGTCAATTTGCTCATTCAATAGGAAAACATTATCTGAAAATTGCATCGAGTTTCATTCATTTTTCAAGGTGATATGATTTTTTTACCACATACACACATGCACTTGTTCAGAAACTGTTTCTTAGTATATGGTAGTATAAAAATGTCTTCCAAATTCACCTCCGCTCCAAATTCAATTTTCGGGCGATCACAATACTTCCATTTACTACGTAAACATGGTAGTAATAAAAATCCCGATACTGCTAACCTGTTATTTAACCTCATAAACTTAACGTTTCGATAAAATCACTAATAAAAATGTTTCACTAATAGCATAAAGGTAAAAATCACGATCATGATTACGTCAGGTGCTAGTATTAACTCCGTACGATGTAATCGTTGTGCCATACCAAAAATAGAACTGTGTCTATAGGTGGGACAAAAATAAGAGATGCTGAAAAAAGCGTGAAATATTCGAGGATGAAGATGGAGAATGATAAAGGATGAGAGGTCGAATTGTTTAGGGACGGTAAAAAGGCGCGGAGGTGAATTGGCCATTCACGGAAAAATTTCTTCCTCGACCTGCATCGCCTTCGCTTCACCAGTTTCACTCATTGGAAAATAGAGGGCGCTCCATCTGAACCGAGCCGACCGAGCAACGACCCTTTTCTTCGGCGAACAATGTGCTCCGTGGAAAAATAACGCGATTTTATTCACCCTGCTTTCATAACCCTTCCACCTATTGCTCACGCTGGCTCCTGTCCGTTCCAGCAGGTTTTTCCGGGTTTCTGGTTTTAAATTACAGGACCATCCTGCGAACAAGAAGCATTCATGATTCGAGTCGGGTATTCATTCTTTGATCAAAATGGTCGGCGGGCTCGAAACGAGGATTGCGAATTTCGCAAACACAAAATGAGGCACTTGAGTTTTATTTCGGACATCTTGCGAAACGTGTTCGGATTTTCCAACTCAGAATAATAATATCTGGACTTTTTTTGGGCCACTGATCAGTTATGTTTACGGTCTGTGTAACTGTCAAGCTTGATAATACTCGAGACAGAGTAGCCTGCATCCACCGAGCATTCCAAAAAGCTGCTATATTACCAGATTACATCTTATAACGATTAGCGTAAGCATTCAATTCTTTCTGCCAAGTTGCCTTTAACGATTTCCTCGCGCTATACTCCCTCAATGAGACTGTGACACGTGAATTGCCATGTCTGTTGGTTATTTGCATGCTAAAAGTCAACTCTTCCGTGTAAGTAGTGTCTGAATCCTTAGTTACAAAGTGATCGTCACTTTAGCACAGAATGAGGATTCAATAAGTGGCGATCTTTACTCTATCGTGAGTCGTTTAATCTGATTCAGATTTGAGTTTCAAATTAACTCGCTTTCGATATCATGAGATGCAGTAAGCCCTTTCAGTTTAAAATTTAGAGTTTTGTAGTCGAAGATGCCATCAAGGATAATAGTGGAAAATTTGAAGGTTGCAGAGAATCTGGACAACCAATTGCTCATGATCGCTAAAAATAGTTTACCTACACTTCCCGATCAGGGGATCCGTTTTGAAGTGCATAGGGATGATAAACCGAGGCTACTCTACTTACCGAAGAACGTCGTCTCCCAAGGGAAGTCCGCCTGGTGCAAAGGGAGGAAGTTATGGCAGCAGTAATGAAAAAATCTGCCGCAATTGAACCAAACTGGAAGTGGTAAGAAAAACTTGGCGGTTTCTTTAAAAAGGACCCCCTCGCGGTCTCATTAAGAGACTATTTCCTTTACCGAGGAAAACGCCTATTTCACAGTCGACGAAGAGTGCTTCTGGTGTTCTCTTCACTCCGAGCAATTACGCTAACTGCTCCAAACAAGGGGAAGTGCTCCATTGTACTATCCAGAACGAGCGATGGCTAAGCGGAAGAGGAAAATATCTGGAAACTATAGAGTTTAAGTTTGAATGATGAGGCAGAGGGGAGATCGTTTTGCTAAAATCAATGTTTGCCAGTAGAAATGAATAAACGCCCGGGAGCAATATTAAATAACCATGGTGGGACCGGATGCATAGGTAAATAGTAATATTCTATTTGTAGAACTAAGGAATTGGAGAACGAGGAAGAGCCTTAGATTGATTTAAACAATTTACTAGCGGTGAGCATCCGATGAAACGCACACAATGGAGGGGATCATGGAAAATAAAATTGACCGAGTTCGCATAGATTTCTATTCTCTCCGTACAAAAAGTAAAACTATCGCGGGGTAAATTGTTATAGTAATCATGCGTTTCGAACGCAATTCATTTTAAATTAAAAAGACGATGACTAGCCTCAATGTCGTGAACTTTCATAGCTTTGCAATGTGCTCCGCTTGTGCTTGAAACAATTTTTGTTTCGCCTCCTCGACCTCGGGGCTGTCTTTGATGTATTCAGGTTCTCTCGGCTTGGGGATGTTCGTAGCTGCTACTCTGAATCCATTGACAGGATCGGATAAGTAGGCTGCCGTCTGCACTAACCCGTGCGAATCGATATACGAATAGCCTGAAACGAAATAATAGCTGAGAACATGCGACAGCACTTCCGAATTTAATTTCTATCAATCCGAGGCCTCTTCGATTTATATCGGAGGTGCCAACGCCCACATAACTGGAAATTCATGGACGAACTTTTGACCTTTATTGGCGTTTGGATGAGAATTTGGACTCTGTTTCAGTTAACTATGACGTTCGAAATGTGAGCAGAGGCATCTTGTTTAGCTCCAAAAGAGTAGTTATACCCACTTTAAAGTCAAAATTGTGAGGTTGAGGTGGAGACAAAAAACGCGACAAGTTCTCCTCATCAGCGACAACAACCAATTAAATTCAAAAGGCTCGCCGAATTTCAAGAATACGAAGAAACGCTACGATTAGGGAGGCTTCTTATTTTTATCTTCTCAACACTGATAACGACGATGGTGGTGTTATTTGTAATCAATTATTGAACCTAGATCATGGGAACTCATCTTACCACCACTAGTCAGTCCATCAGCGGTTTTCAATTCATGTTTGGCTGAAGGACCACCAGAGTAACCGTAGGCAAACTGACCGAGCTCATCCTGAGCATGGTACTGTGAAGTTATCTGACCAACATGCTCTAGAGCGACAGGGCCTGATGGCGAAGGTGCGATAGGAGCTCCGACTATGACGGCTGGGACGGCTGCAGGGACAGCAATAGGAGCATCAACTACTCCAACCGATGGCATTGGCACAGCTGAAAACAATGCACATCTCCTTTTATATTTTTCAGCTTCTGCTCAATTGTTCAAATATTGCAACTCAGTATAGTAAACGGTGATGTAGTTACCATCGATCTAATCTATTGGTGGAACGAGTTATTCACCTGGTGCAGCGACAACTTCTTTGACCAAGACAGATGGAACTAGCGAGTTTGATAGAGCGGGCGCAGCTGGTGCAAGCTCGGTGGCTACAACAGAAGGAGTCACATCAATTTTAGGGACGACAGCTGCGTTTGGAGCAGGAGCAGGTTCAACAGCTGAGGCGGCTGGGGCAGCAGTAGTCTCTTCAGTAGAGCCTTCACCACTTTCATCGCTTTCCCCATTTTCATCTTCTGTTCCATCACTTCCTTTTTCACCATTCTCCTTCTTCTCTTGCGCATCAATTGCTTCTTGTTCAGCATCACGAAGCTGAAGTAACAAAATAAAAAATCATTAATGCTATAAAACCGTGGCACACTGTGGCTGGGTCCAATCCATCATGATTAAAAGTAGTGAATTTTGAAATCGAGAATGACTACTTACAGATATGCAAAAAGGAGGGAGGACAAGCAGTTTTTAAGTAGCTCATTTTTGGTGACTGGGGGAAAATTGGACCTTTAAAACCGTGACTATATAAATGGTTCCGTCAGTCTTATTTACAGAGGTCTATGTCTATACTGTTCAATTGATGGCATGATTGGATGTGGTATTGAACTATGAGCTACAGCTCTTACTTTCACTGACTCCACCATAGCAAGGTGTGCAGCTTTGGCTGCTTGGACTTCAGGAGTATCTTGTACAGGAGTAATCAATTGCGCAATCGTCGGCACAGCAACTGAATCTTCATCAACATTTTTCACCTCCTGTGCCTCGGTTTTTATTGGTTCAGGAGATTCGTCGTTTTTCTCTTCGACGGGAGCTGGAGCAGAAACCGTGAGAGAGGATACAGCATTTTGTATTATAGTCGACGGGAGTTGGGCAGCAGGGCTAGCAGAAACCACAGCCACCTCAGCTGGAACGGCAGCTGTAGCTTCAACAAAACCGACGGTTGCAGGAGCAATGGAAATAGCTGGGTCAACAGGAACCGTTTCAGGGCTGGCAGGAACAGCAGGGCCAGATGGCAGATTGGTGGCTGCAACTCTGAAGCCGTTAATCGGATCCGAAACGTATGCTGCGCTCTGGACCAGACCGTTACCGTCTATATAAGTGTAACCTGAAACATAAATGATACAGTCAAAGAAATAGAATCAACGTTATGACCAGAAACATGAGACCATAGTTTTGTGTTAGAAAAGTGTTTTTCAGCGATTGAATAACATATGAAATAATAAATGCATAACCTACCACCTCTAGTGATGCCATCAGCAGTTTTGATCTCATCCTTTGCTGATGGGCCACCAGCGTAGCCGTAACTGTACTGGCCAAGTTCATCCTGCGCGTGGTACTGGGTAGCCACGTGGCCAATTATTGGAGCCACAGGGATCACACCAGCTGAAGATAGCCCCACTGCAGCCAACAATAACACCTAGAAAAAATTAAGATATTAGCTGGTAGTTTGCATAGAAATAATTGCATTACAATCTTTCCGTAAAAAAAACTATAATTCTTATTCAGCATGATCCATAGTTTATTAGGTTGATTATTTTAATAGGTTTTAAGCGCTTTTCCCTTTCATCTAGTCTACTGGTAACAATTGAACTCTGAGGCAATACCGACGGTTTCAGCGGAGTGCCCACGCGGAACAGTGTCTTGTGAACCATGACACTACCTACTCGTAATGCTCTGTCTTTCATCATTTGAAAGACTTATTGGGTCTAAATGAGGTTGTCTGGAGGATTAAAGACATAATATTTTGTAGAGTTAATCGTTTGGGCGGAAGAGATAATTCCAAGAGTTGAAGGAATTGTTTGAGAATTGGTTAATTCAAAAAACTGTGACTCATACAGTTTTTTATGGCTGCTATAACCATGGGACCGGAAATTGACGAACATTTTCGAAATTGACATTTTTCCTCAACCAAACTGTTTCACCGTTAACGAGAACGAACTGTTCTGTAATAGCTCGAAGTTAATAACTTCTAAGAGGGCCTTAATATGATTACGCGTTTCCATCAAGTCATTAACGTCGAAAGGTATTCTTAGAGATCTTCAGATACAGAGGGGACAGCGTTATGATTTTTTCAAAATCTTATCTCAATGGGCTTTTCCCGGTAGCTAAATTTTTCGACTTCTTGGTCGATAAACAAATTTTGAGTTCAATCGGAAAATAAAAGCAACTTTTAGGGTTTTACCTATGATAATCTAATTTTCAACTGAGCTCAGAGAAGGTTCTTTTAGCTGCTTGGCAATAGAGATACGCCTTATTATTATTTTTTCAAGTATTTTATCGAGTTATTTGAAATTGGCGCATGCTCTCGTCGACAATTTCGTTAACCCCAAAACAGTTTATCGAAGCTCTTATTTCGAGAATCGCAATTATGCTCACAATTTGAAAATTCTTCAGCTGCAGGCTCTTAGATAATAAATTCAGCGGAAAATGCGCGATACGCAAGTAAAATTACGCTGGATAAACGTCCAGCAACCTCCGCCGGTAGAATAGTTTATTGCACCTTCAGAGCCCAACGCGAAGGAAATGACCGACTGGAGCACGTGATCTGCAGCAGAAGTCGTTCCCTCAAGAATAAAGGAGAATTTCTAAAGCAGTACGAACACGTGAACCGATTCGCGAATCCGTTCAACGATACGAACCAGGAATAAACGGTTTATATGTTGAAAGAGGTTTCGCATTTCAATATCATCTGTCATATTTAGGCCCTTTCCTGAGCCGCGGGTTCGAATTGTAAAAACGTGGGAGGATTTTGGAAATGTACGACTTTTTTATTGAAAGTGAACAGTACGATAAATTATTTTAATTTTTATGGAGAAATCTTAAAGAAGTACATCATATAAATTGTCGTTAACATTATTTCTCATTAGCTCTAGATTCTAACAACAAAAAGTCACATAACCACCAGTTTAATGTCATCGAACTCAATAAATAATGTTCGAATTCTTTCAGCCGTAACATTTTTGTTACAATATGTCAGCCTTATCTTGTGGCATTAGCACATCTCAACAAACGGTCATCCGATTCAAAGCCGTTTTACGTGATATGGGCCGACCTGAAAAAACGCTATCAAAAGATATCGCAGCCATACACGTCTAAAGGTATCTGCCGCCTTCTTAGTTCGCCCATGTAAGGTGAATAGACCGCAAAAAGGAAAGGCTGTAATACCAACCTTTTCTCGCCTAACGTCATAATGCTGCTCAGAATTTCCTATACATGCGAAAAAAACCGTTTGTATATTGAACAGGGCTTTAAAAATATCGACGTATTGAAACGACTAAGGTAAAACTTTTATCGCAAGTAAGACAATTATGAAATATTAAAATTTGTCTTTTTGGATGGTTAACTAAGCTTTTACCATTGATTATGCGTTCTTCTAGCCAAGCTCGTCTTTAAGCTTTACAGCCCGTAAAATAGACAGAAGAGATGAATATGATAAATTTTACTCAGAAATGTCGCATATCGTGCTTACTAAATTAATTCCAATAATAAATTGGAACTATTTAAAAAAAAATGAATACAGATTAGCACACACTTGTGAAGATTTCGCAAGAAAGCAAGAGCACCGACTGCTAATATGCTAGATTAGCGACTCCCGCAAATTGATCGGGCATAGTTTCGATCCATCAACTTCAACCTATTTGCGACTACATATTATTATAGTCCCGTCTCACGATACAACGAAAACATTTTTCCTCAAGTTAACCGTAAACAATTATAGCAAATTCCTTTTTTCATAGCACACATTTTTTATTTTTTATTTATTATATTTTTATTATTATATTTTATATATTTTTTATATATTTTTTATATATTTTTTATATATTTTTTATTATTATATTTTATATTTTTATTATTATATTTTTACTTATTTTTTATTTTATTATTATTTTTATTTTTTTTTTTTGATATTTTTTATTTTTTTTATTTTCAACGGAGCTGTAGTTATTAAAAACCACTCGCTTCAAAAATTCGCCTAATCCAAAAAGTCTTGGTTGAAAATTAAAAGATGGTTCTCTTGTTGTTTTTAAGAAAAATATTTATTAATTTTTTTATTTCCTTAAAATTTGGCAAGAAACAGTTACAATATAAATATTGTGTTTCCGTACTATTTCGTTTAAATCGTTTGACTTGAATGGTTTGCAAATATTTTTAAATAGGCAGCTAATTCTGTGTTAATTCTTAGATATAAATATCATAAATAACGCTTGTAAAATGTTTTAATATTATATCGGTCAGTATAAACGATGAATTATCGTCAGTTTAATTCCAATTATTTCGTGGGTTTACTTTATGGAATTTATGATTTTTATAGGCTTACTCGAACATTAGAAAGTGAAACTCTCTGGCATAGAGAGATTTTTGATGAGAATCGACTGACGAAAATTTTCCAAATTTGGTATATCAAGGGTAGTGGCAGGGATTCGGTCGTAATTTACATTATTGGGTTAGTCAGTTACTGCCAATTTATCGGTTGAACGTAATTGCTCGGTATACAGAAGCCATATATTTTTAACAGGATAAAATATCATCCCTCTTGGTTTGTTGAAAATATATGAACACGTGGCTCCTGATGGAAGCGCCCATTTAGGGGAATTAGGCCGTCTCTGTTGTCATAATAAACGAGGAGCGCTTGAGTTTAGGTAATTAGCGAACAGCCAGCTCCCTGTTTCAGTTCTGGCCGACACCGACAGTCAACACTACTGCGCACCGGAGCAGAGATTCAGAGTTTGCAGAATTTATTTCCTCAAAAGCCTGTAACCGTGGAAACTTTAGTCCTCACCAATTACACCGTAGTTGGAGAAAATGAGAAATTTTTCCGACCATGGTCCTCCTCCCAAGCGGTCTTTTTAAAGATTCCTTTTGTTGCTAGATTGGAATTTATTAGTCTTTCTCGGCTCCCTATCTGCATGAAAACAAGATCGTAGTTGGTCACGGCAAGGCATCAATTTCCGAATGGGTATTATGTGTCTCTGATGCCTTCGTTTCAAACAGCAAGAATCTATCAAGTGTAAAGAAAACTAATATCGATGGATTCAATTTCGACCGATTATGACGCAGCCAGGATTCAAAAATGCATGAGGCATTGCAAATATCTGCCACAGTTGCCTGAAAAGCCTCTGCACGTTTGTTAACCCCATGTTATTTTGTTTACTATGCGAAATAATTTGGCACGCAACAATGTTTGAATCCCTGTCCCTTTGTACAAGGTATCTAATATTAGAAATTCGATGAAATTTAGCCAAAAAGTCACAAAAATTCACCAAATTTTCACTTACCGTCGTCTTCATGGCTGGAGTCGCTGACTAGCTGGTACTCTTTCAACAACTTGCACTGGAGTTCGTCGCCGTGACACGGGGGTCTTGTTTTGCGGGGTACCCGTTGAGGTCGTCCGGTTTTTATAGCACCTCCCACTCAGCGGCCCACGGGAAGCCTACAGAAGTCTTCCAGAGAACTTCTTTGACAAAACGATAATACAGTAGTTAGCAGTGAAAAGCCTTGATCTTTCAAGGGTCTCACCCATTGTTGCTATTTCTAATGTGTTAAATGCCACTTATAAAGTGTTGAAGTATCGTTATCTAAAGACCAGTCACCGTATTTCACTATGAACTGGTCATACTTAAGATACTTCAGTCCACGTTCTTGAAAAATCAGGGCCATTTTCTCCAACCGTTAACAACGACGTTCAGGAAGATTGCAGTTAGGTGTTCATGGTTATTTCATCATCAAGATACAAAATTAATTTGTTCAAAGTAAATTTTGGTTGAAAAGATTTGTTAAAAGTGCACCACAAAAATGGAAATCTAGCCCGAAAAATCCAAATTTCAAGGTGGCAATATTCAACTACTTGCAGAAGCAGTCTCCTACGTCCAACGAGGACAAAGTCATGGTCATGTTTATGTTTAACGTCTTCAGACCAATATTATCAACATGGTATCCACTAATTGCTATCCTTAGCCTACTCCTTTAACCAACCGAAAAATGCAATTTTCTCCAGAATTGTGCTCTCATAAACCACTCATGTCTGCCATCGTAATTGAAAATTTATCTTGCCGATTTTCATTTCAAATATATGTATTAATAAGTTACGTAGAGAATTTTGAACTCCAAGTTATTTACGGCTTGTTTGAAAGATTTTCCTTGCCGCTGGACCTTCCACAGACACGCTGTGGGCAAGGCTTCTCGTTTAGTTGCCCTCGGCTCATACCCTACAGCACCGCACTGCGACTGACTCTCCATATAATATTCATCTTCCCATTTGGGCCGAGTTCCAAAGCCTTTATCCGACTCGCGAACTTCTCTTGGGCTCTTGGCATTGGCCGGCTGCGGGATACATACTGCAAAAACCCTTGCCCTTGTTTTCTTTGTGAGCCTCCAACGACCAGGTGTGGGCAAACATTGCCAGGCGAACATTTGCTCTTGTTACTTCGTCTCAACTTTTGCCCGGACATTGTTTCATTTTCAACGTAGACGTTCCTCCTTTTGCAAAGGCAAATAATGATGAAAATACTTGAATAAATACCGAAATAATTTTTACGTCCTCGCTTTTCAAAAGGAAAAATTATTTGTGTCACGGATATTAGCGTTCAAAAGCGAGAACGTTTAGACGGAATGCGGTTTTTTAGTCGTCCTGGTTGTCTGCTTATTTTCGTCGGGCGATAATTTTACAGATTAAAGCTAGCAATGCGTGCTAAGCTCGTATATTATGCCCGACAGCCGGTCAGCCTTCTTCAATGCCAAGTTCGGAGCTTCCAGAACAGCGGATGCTGGTGCTCTGAATGATGTAAGAACTTGTTTACTGCGATGCTTGCTCAAGAATTGTTGGTTTCTTCCTCCCCGATTAATAGAGCTGGTAAATACGTGAATAAGTGAACCACTCGAGATTCCGTCGAGATTATTCACCTCTGGAAACGGTCCGTTGCAAAGTGATTTTTAAAACAAAAAAGGAGCCTGTGAATTTTATTGTACCAGAACTCAATTTTCAAACCATAATAATACTGCAAAAGCCTTGGAAATTATTAATTTTCTTTCCATCAAAAGAAATGATTTCAATTCAAATTGTCCAATTAATTGAGCCTTATAACCCAATACTAGCGCAATATGATACAATTGTATTTTCCTGATGCATTTAAGTTTACTTTAAAACAGTGCAAGGAAGAAGAGATTGAAGGTAAATAAGGTTTGTGTTGCTCACAAATCGTCTGATGAACCCAGGAAACGATTCATGCTTTCATAGGAGTTTGACATTGATTGAATTGTTCTTTTTATTTTAATACCGAAACATGAGATGAAAGTTTTAGAAATGAAATAATGTTGGGATACCGAAAAAACGTGATGGTTTTCTCGTTGATGTTTAAAACAGAAAAAATCAGGCTGAAAAAAATGTTGCAGGTAAGGATAAAAATGTAGTTTTTGAATGCGCAGCGATAAAAAAGAAGGTTTGGATCGACTTTAGTTGTCGCGTTTCTTAAAAAGCAAGTCCCCATATCCAGGTGGTCGGCGCGTGGTCGCTGACCTTCGTCCAAGGTCAGATGAGGGCGCCTCCCATGGGACTTGGAAGACGGGCAGGGCCTGGGATTATCCCAATAAGAGAAGCCTAATACTCTAATAGCAGCTCAACAACCGTCCACTCGACTACCGCGTCGAGTGATTACGTCTGCATTATCCTATGACGCCACCAATCAGCCTGAAAATATGCGATAGCTCAGATTTTCCTGTCAGTGCTTCACCTGTTTTCTTAAAAAACAAAGAGAAACAATACTGTTTAAAACTATTCAGGAATGAAAAATGCAATCGAATTTTGAGCAGAAATAAAGAAAAGAGTGAGGTTTCAATGTAGTAAATGAAAGCATTGTAATCGAATATGAAGTGGAGGTGATTTGGAAAAATATATTACTGTTCTAATCAGAAACACTCAATAGGTACAGTCTGATAACTATATTAAATGAACTGTAAAAGATGAAGAAAAGATAAAATCTTTGGAAAAAATTATCATTGTTGACAAAAATTCAATTTTTTCAAACTAAAAAGTCGAATTAGGCATCAAATTTTTTACAACCTATGCTCTTGAAATCGAGTAGTAATTACATTTTATTTTCCCCTCTCTTCGATGCCTGCTGAACGAAAAATTCTTCCCCTTGGAAAATCACGACTCGTGAAAAGCGTGAGTGGGAAACGCTGAAGGAAAAAACGGGGAGGGAAAGAGAGGAGAAAAAGTTATGTTTTCTTTGGAAAAGAGTAGCTCGTCGTTCGAGAGGGAAAAACGGAAGAGGAATCCCCGAAGGATGCATTGAAGAATGGAAGAACTATGATTGAACTTGCGTGTTTGGCCAGATAAGATAATTTTACATCGGATGGTGCGACGCGTGATCATTTGAAGTAAAAACGTCCGTGCATAAGGAAAAACGTTCAGTACAACTGTCATTTGGTGTGGCTCCAAATAAAACTCGAAATTTCAACATGATCAATAAAAAACGCTAAAAAAAGATTTTACGGTTTTTTATAATTCCTTAATTTCAATTAGGGACTAAGAGGAAGAAGAATCCGCCTGTGATGGTAACTACCCCGAACATTTGTGAATGTTTCCACCTAACAACAGATTGGTAAGGGAATACTCCGTTGAAACTATCGTAATTTTAATTTGTCTTAATTATCTAATTTCAAGTTAAATTATTCGTCCAACGATACCGTTTGATAGAGAGTTTGACAAGCATTCTAACGAGTATAGAACAATTTGAGTGGCGTCAGAAAGTTTCAAGTTAAAAATCTTGCCGAATTTCTCAAAATCTTGAATATACCACACAAAAGCTGCAATAACTTGAGAAAAACTAAAGCTATCGACCACGTCATGTTCTCATTAGATTCTGCGTCCAAAAATGTTCACCAAACAAACAAAATTATACCAAACATACCTTATTTGTCAGAAAACCTATAAAAAAACCTTGGAAAATTGTTCCTTAAAACTCCATAAATACCCTTAAAATTGAGCTAGCAATATGGCTAAAGAATCCAGCCATTGCCAGGCCAAGATTCATTTGTGGTAAAAATGTCTATATGCGGGTTTTATGTTTCGTCAAAATAGGACGACGGCGGACGAACTGAATTTTTTTATTTGATATTCGTATTCTACATGCCTTGAAAAATAACATAAAATTTCGGGGGGGGGCTACAATTTTTTTTTTTTTTCTTTGGCCAAAATCCAAGAGATTTTGTAGTCAGGCGAAATACTTTTAGTTAGAAGTTACAAATTTGTTGGTGTTGAGGTAAAACCTCCCGTAAAAACGATGCCGTCTTCAAAAGCTATTATGAGCTTATGGTCGTTTCCCAAATAATGTCGGAGTTGATGTTCCCAATCGGGTTGTACGTTTAAGCCACAAAAGGCAGCGTACTAAATGTGTTAAATAAGAAAAGATTTTGGCAGATAGCTGATGTAGTGGAGACGTTGTTCCCAGAAACTGCCAAGGTATGCAAGCATACACAGTATATAAGCACTTCTTCCTAATCTAACCATAGAGCGAAGGCTCTAGTTTTGTTCAAACTTCGATCAATCTTCGACAATTTCATTCGTGAAAAATCAATACCGATATTAAATCAAAATATATTGAACAAAAATCACATATTTGAATATTCAAGTAATTTTTTTTTATATTTTTTTGAAGTAATGGCATTTCGACGATTAGGTAAAACAACCCGAACTCTATGACCTCATTACAAGACTGTCCTGATTTGTTTTCACTCGCTCGTAGCCTTTCCATCACTCGTTCGGGGATCTTCAAGGGAGTATAAATAGGTCCACGTAGGACTAAATACGACAATTGAAGAAGGGCCGTATGAAATATATCCTCGCGTTCCGATTCTGTCAACCCTCAATCAATGAAATCATCCCCGCTAAAAACGTTTTTTAGTAATCATTGGTTGTTTCGCTCTTTCGATACGTTGGTATAGAAAATGCGAGATCAGCTGCAATGTTCTCTTGTTACCGTTCCAAAAGGCTGCTTCAAAAATTCGACTGCTAAAAACGTTTCAATACGGAAATGTTTCATGAGGACAATTCCTTGGGTATAATTCCGGCCGAAATCTATCAGACATTCGAGCTTTTTTGATGATTGCTGGCTTCATCAGAAATACATGATATTGAGTTACTTTATAAGTCATCTGTCGGGTGTAGGAAACGCTGAAAGAGACGGGATCTGATGAAGAATTCATCTCTCACCTCCAGCACTACCGTTTTCCCACTTGCAAATGCCTACCTTGGAATATTTTTTCACCTTCTTGTCAGCAACGCCGGAGGATATCTCATCTAAAGTGAAAGTAATAACTTGAAGTATTATTTTTTCCTCGCGAGAGAAATGTTACACTTTATTCACCAGGGCTTGTAGATATTTTTTGTTGAAATATGTTATCAATTATTCTCCATGAATCCACATTCACACTCCATTTTTTAATTTAATGTTCACCCACACTTGATTTAACAGTGCGATTTTGAATAACAGTGTACCGTGAATTATCGTAAGAATTTCGGCAAAAAATAATATTATTTTTAAGAATCGTAAAACCAAATCGAATCGGGGCTGACAGTAATTTTTGGCTTACTCCTTTTCGTCGTAGAACTAAAATTATAAGAAGTAAAGTAACTAAGAAAGCTACTAGCTATATGGAGGTTTAAATAATTATTGGAGACTCCGCTCCCTACGCCCTCCTGCCGTTCCTTTCTTTCAGTTGTGGTAGTGTTCTTATCACTACTATATTATAGTAGTTTATTCCTGCATGAAGAGGCATGGTAGTTTATATAGCCGTTACTATAATTTGGTATGTAGGTGGTGGTGTTTTCATGGTTTTTGTAACATAAAGTATTGGTGTTTCAACTTGCGCATAGGATAACTATGACATTAAGTCGTCAATTCACATGTACCTTTCAATTTTTCAACCGTTTGTGCGGTGCCACAATATAGCTGGAATATACACAAAAACATCACATTTTTCAACTTCAAACCTTCTTTTCATTAATTTAGTACAAAAGAAACGAAGAATAGAGCATATATTATTGATATACACAGCATCAACTATCATTATACTGAATTTGAGCGAAATCGAAATCAAAAAGTTTTTCAAGAAAAATTCAAGGGGAACCCCTGCGATTTTTGTGAACCGATCAGTTAACGATTTTTTACTCGCCTCTCAATACAGATAAAAATCTGAAATTTTTAGGAAAGTTGTATCTTACCAAGATGTATTTTTGTGATTTTTTTCAATTCTCGGAAAAATCTGCAAGTGGTCCAAAAAAATCGGTTTCTGAAAGCTCAAAAATTGGACTTTAACCGTGATTTTTGGGGGCAAAACTCATTCGAATCAATTGTTTTATCATGCAGGAGTCTTCATTGGAACGCCTTACACACGTAATTGGCAAAAAGTTTGGTGAAAAAAATTTAAACAGCGCCAGAGAAATTATTTTCCGTAAATCGAGTTCTTCACCGGCCGGAATTTCGAGCTCCGCTGGCATCGGTAAAATTAAACTCTTGTTTCAAGCGAATTAGAAAACTATTCCTATAGGAAATTTTACGCTGAATCCGAATTTGACGTCAAAACAACGGAAATTTGACGACAACTATAAGTTTTTACTCATTTTAGTACAACACGTATTTATGTTTTTCAACTTTGAAAATTCGGTGTAAATACTTACAGTACTGTTCAATTTTAATTAAATGATTTAATTTAAATTTAATGATTTAAAATTAATTTAATGATTCCTGCAGCAAATTAGACGAAAAAATGAAGAGAAGAAATAGAAGTGAAAACAATCAAATTCTAACAATTAGTAATTTTTTTCAATTTTCTTCGGTTTTCCATACCTTTTTTTCGCTACGTTCGCGATTTTGAAAAAAAATAGCGTTTGTGTAAGCGAATTGAGGAAATTTAATTCAGAATCAATTAATAAATAAATAAAAAAAGACACGGATTAGTTTTTGTTTTCGAGATAATATATTCCTTTTTTTTTTGTAAAAAATGTAGTTTTGAGCTCCGTGGGGACATAACATAAATTTATAAACGAATATATCAAATTGTCAGATTTGAAGGCTCTTTCTCTCCTCTGAGTAATATATTTATGAAGAAGCAATTAAATTTTGAGCCCCTCTAGCTCATACTAAAATCAACCAACGAACAAATCCCTGTAATTTTTCGTTTAAGAAATTTAATAATCTACTAATAGTAAAATCTATCGTAAAATCTCAAACTCCAATTAGAATATTTCGAGTAAATTGAGTACGACTGCGTAAAAACATGGGTTCTGGAAAGGTCGAAAAAATGTTACATGACCTTATTTTACAAAAAATCAAAGACTTAATTGAAAAAAGTGATATTTTCGGGTATCAGGCGACTTCGGATCGCAGCAGCTCCGCGATGGCGAGTCCCATCCACCCGACCCAAATGAGGAAAACGTTCGGAATTCGCCGGACTACAAATTTGTAATGCGTTTACGACTCGTACTATATACGTACTATATACAGACGAAAATTTTGTTCTTCCATACATTTCAAATTGCTTTAAAAAACCGAAACCAAAAACTGAAGATCGGCTATTTTTTCAGATGGTGGCCTTAAATTTTAACGAACCCTACTTTTTTCATTTAAATCCCTCCGCCCATCTCTTCATACAATTGTATACCTCTCATCCTAATCGTTGTGCAGCTTTATATTTATAGAAAAGAAAAAAAAAGAATTGCACTGTTTTCCATCCCATATGGCTGACCGATATAGAACATTTTGATAATACATGACGGCTGTAATGCCGAAGCTGCTCTAGGGGAGAAAAAAACTTTCTTCTGAACTCCTCTCTGTTTGACTGTATTTCATTGTTGTTCTCTTCGCCATAAATATTCCAGTCTCGTTCGTGCACTCTTTTGTTCGGAGGAAAGGCCGAGCTCAAAAGTTCCCGTTTTATCAGAAACGGAGAAGGAAAAAAGAAAAGGACTCCGTGACGTCGTTAGATTAGAAAAGTTGTCCCAGGCGCGCCACAAGTAACCTATAATAATTTTTTTTATTTTACTAAGGAAGATTGCAGAACAGAGCCGTAGAAGATCTAATCGGTTTTGAAGATGCTGTTGATATCTTACTCGCATAAAACATTCTGCAGAGTTCCTAATCTGCCGTGTACTCATGTTTTCCGAGCTGTGATATTTCCCTAGACTCCCTCGCAACCGGCTAAGGAAGACCACGAGAGAGAGAGAGAGAGTTGAACGGAGTGCGTATTTCAATCGAACAGTGTTTATGGGTGTTTTCCGAGTTCAATGTCCTGATCGTTGTTTTTGCCGAGAACTGCTTAAGGGACTGCAACCATGATAAAAATCTGTTCCCAGATTTCCTTAGTCTCCTTGCAACCGTTTCTAAAGGGAACTCAGTTAGGTCCAAAGGAAGATCTGGAATCAGGTAGGCCATACAAGGTAATAGAGAAGGAAGTCCTTATTTATTGAGCAGTAACGACAAAAAAACATGTCACAGACTGAACATTCATGGCAGGTAACTAGACGGGGTTCGAGATGACTTAGCCGAGTCTTTGGAGAGCGTCTCCATGAGCGGCGAAATGTTCGAGTTTTCTAGCGAGGACATCGGGCGTATCACGGACGGTTCCATCAGCGTTCAAAGGTGACCAGGGTGTCGTGTAGGCAGAAATGAGAGGATGGACAGGGAGACCTTGAGCGGCGGCAGCGTATGCGGCGAAATGGACACCCTTGGCAGCTCTGACTTCAGGAGTTTCAGCAACAGTGCCTGAAAGTAGGATTGAAATATAGAAAAAGAAGCTACTGGTTAGGGCTACTGAATAGATGTTCAGAAGTTTTTTGAAAAGGAGTCTGAGGCTTCAAAAGTTATTGTTTATAGCTATGGGTGTGAAATGTTGGTGTCAGGATTCTGGGAAATTATTTCGTGAATCAAAGCGAACTAGTTAACATCACAGTTATCTTCATGGACTTATGGCTAAAAAAAATGTTTGTTTTTTCAATTACAATTGTGATGCTCACCATCAGGGTTTAGAGGAGCAGGAGGTCCCCACCATCTCGGCTCGGCAGATACGACGACTGGGGCGAGAACGGGCGTAGGGATTCCACGGGCCCTGGCAACTTCAGCGAAGTGAGCAGCCTTGGCGAGAGCAACTTCGGGCGTATCGGCGACGGTGCCATCAGGGTTCAAAGGAGCGGACCTCCTGGAGCGAGAAAGGGCTTCTTGGTGAGCCGCCAAATGGGCGAGCTTGGCAAGGTGAACTTCAGGAGTGTCAGGGATCGGTCCAACTGGGAGAAGAGGAAGCCAAGATCTGAAATGGAAGGGAATATTATTGATAGAGAGACATTAATCTTGTAATAATTTTTGACCAAGTACTTAACATGTAACAAGTAACGTTGATAAGTTCTACTCACCGAGCTTGAGCGTGAGCGGCGTAGTGAACAGCCTTAGCAGCCCTCACTTCAGGTGTGTCGGCAACGGTGCCATCAGGATTGAGGGGAGCAGCTCCAGCCCATGACCACCAAGGAGAGTTGTGAGCCTGAGCATGAGCGGCGAAATGGGCAGCCTTAGCAGCTCGAACTTCGGCCGTTTCAGCAACAGTACCGTCAGGGTTCAATGGGGCACCAAGACCCAACCTATGATGAAAGAATTTTTTTAATGAGAATATCTCATCCCAGAACCACTTTTGGTGAAATCAATTGAAGTTGTGAAAAATAGGGAGGAAATCGTGGAACTTACCATGAAGAAGCGTAGACAATAGGAAGTCCGCGAGCCTTAGCGACTTCTTGCAGATGAACAAGCTTGGCATTAGCGACTTCAGGCGTGTCAGCAACGGTGCCATCGGGATTCAAAGGGGCAGACCTCTTACCACGGGCACGAGCCTCGTTGACGGCGGCAAGATGAGCAGCTTTAGCGACAGCAACTTCGGGCGTGTCGGCAACTGTGCCGTCTGGGTTCAGAGGAGCAGGTCCAGCAACAAGGGGCCAAACAGCAGGGCTCAGAGCTAGTGGGTGGAGAAGACGGCCTGCAGCGACTACGGGAGCAGCAGCAACTACAGAGGGAAGAGCAGGGGCTGGGCCGACTGGAAGGTTAGTGGCAGCAACTCGGAATCCATTGACTGGATCAGCGACATATGAAGCGCTTTGAACCAATCCATTGCCATCGATGTAAGAATAAGCTGCAACAGATAAATCAGAGTTTTTTAAAATTATTGTATAGTTTCTGAGGCCACTTTCAAACAGAACGACCAACTTGAGATTGAAGATTGCACAGCACAACAGAAAAAGGGTCATAACTTATCGATCTATTGACAATCGAAAAGCAAAATGCTTTCACGCGATGTGCTCCAGCAGATCATGGAAAAATCCCCAGACAAAACGGTTTGACCTCACCGAGCTCTCGACCATAGCGAAGTTTGAGGAGAAACCCTTCCAAATACTGTTCGAAAAGTCATCCAATGAGTCCGCAGTTCGATGACAAAGAAAACCGTGTCTCGACCCCTGCGGGCTGAAAG